>OZ018317.1:151724361-152066861 GCA_963969495.1 Ceratothoa steindachneri | reverse complement strand
AAAGACCACAGCCCCTTTCAGGCCAAAGAATAAGCCTTTTGTAGCCCACGAAGACAAAAAAAACAGTCTTCAATACCCCCTACAATAACCAGCACCAGAATAAGAAGGTTATATACTACTCCTGCGGTTCCCCCGGCCATTATAAGTCCCAATGTGTACAGAATTCCAGCCTACGTCCCACCCAGAGCCAAAAAGTCTACCAAGTGACTGCTACCCTTTTCCCGGAAAATCCCGCCGCGCTTTCGTTATCCCCCTCGTCTCCATCCCCACAGGAATTTCAAGTGAACTTTCTGTTTAACAAAAGTTCCCCCGGGGGACTAAATTTCGAAACTGACTCGATCAATGGCTGTAAAGTGTCCACCCTCGTCAGAGACACTAGTTGCACATGCATTGTGGTGTCAGACAAATTGCTACCCCCTGTCGACCCCCCAACATAAGAAGTACGCAATTGTACACTACTTCTTGGGTCGAGAAAATAGATTCTTGGTAATCCGCTGCCATGTACAGGGTAAATGTTTTACTGGTTTGGCCGACAGAGTGGCAGCCACCACAAAATTTGCTCGGTACTCATTGGCCAGAGCGCACTACCCTCCCCGAGTGAAGTGACTCAAGCTGTCATCACTCGAGCGCAAGCTAGCCGCGAGGCCTCTCCCCCAACACGCCTCTTCACCCCAGAGGCTCGTTTAGAGGTCCCAACGAGTAATGCACAATTGCTAAGAGCTGCCCTTTACTTCAATCCCTTTGGGAAAAAGCTCGAAAGAACGAAGAGGTGATCGTTCGAGGAAACCGTCCCATAAGGTACATCATTAACGACTCCCTTCTGTTTCGCACATCGCGAGATGAGTCGGACCCACCTTCTAAGGTCATGTGTATTCCGCGCACACATGTAGACCAAATCCTGCGAGTAGCACATGAAAGTCCCATGGCCGGTCATTTCGGTCATAACAAGACTTTTCAGCGAGTATTTAAATACTTTTTTGACCCGGTGCAGCAAAAGATATTGCAGAATTCTGAAAAACGTGCGATTTGTGCCAGAAAACCACGGCAAGAGGTCAAATAGCCCCAGCTCTCGTGCAAAGAACATCAGTCATTTCAGAGCCCTTCTCGAGAGTCGCCTTCGACGAAGAAACGGTAATTGACGCCGTCCACCCAAACAACCCCCTAAATATTGTTAATTCGATTTGCGTAGAGTCAAGTGAAGATTGTCCCATCCCCGTCCTCTTGTTCAAGCTTCTCGCCATAAAAGAACCTTTCCCTAAGTTAGATGTAAACTCCGACCTCACCCCTGCCCAAAGGAACCAAATGAAGGCGCTTTTGGAGGAATTTAGTGACGTCATTTCCGAGTCACCAGGATGCTTGACTCAGTTCGAACATGATATCGCCCTCACTACGCTCGAACCTTTGCGATGTTAGCCCTAACCCGTACCGGTGCACCTAAGAAATGCTTTTAATGAGGAAGTCGACAATCTTTTGCAATTACGGATTTTCGAGCCATCTACGTCCAAAAAACTGTTCCCCAATAGTCATGGTCTGCAAGCCAGACCAGTCCTTTAGGATGTGCGTCGATTTTCGGAAGTTAAACCCTGTTACCGTGTTCGACGTCGAGCCTCTTCCCCTATTATCAGATCCCCCTAAAGACATCAGCGAGGAAACTAACAGCCTTTCCTACAGAGAAAGGTTTAATGGAATTCACTCATCTTCCTTTTGGCCTAGTCACTGCACCGTGTAATAGACGGTTTAAAAACGTTTCTTTTTATTTTGATAACGTGTATGTGGCTACACGTTCATGAAACGACCATATCTTGTCCCTCCGCCCGCTTTTAGAACTTTTAAAGCATCATGGCTTAACGCTTAAACCCTCAAAATGCCATTTGTCTTATAAATCCATAGAATACCTTGGATATAAAATAGGCAAAAGTCATCTGGCCCCACAGAAAGAGTAGGTAAAGGCTATTGTAAATATGCCCCCTATCGCGCACCAAGAAGCAATTACGGTCTTTCCTCGGTGCCACATCCTTTTACCGCTTATGTAGCAGCTCCTTTAAACGATCTGCTAAAAAGGAAACTCCCGGACCCACTCCAGTGGAACCCCAAAGCCAAAGCGCACTTTGAAGAGCTCAAAGAGAAGCTAGTCTCCGCCCCAATCCTAAAACTGCCGAACCATCAAAAGAAATTTGAGGTAAGGACAGATGCCTCCCAACTGGGCATTGGCTGCGTATTACTCCAATACGACGAGGACCAAGACACCACTCCTATAAGCTCTGCGAGTCGCTGAATGACGGCTCGAGAAAGGGCATACGCTACGGTAGAACTGGAAGCTCTAGCGATTGTTTTTGGGATTACAAAATTTAGAATGTATCTGGTAGGTCATCCATTCCTCATAGAGACCTGTCATAGACCGTTAGCCTACTTAAAACCTTGTAAAAACCAAAACGGCAGGCTAATGTGCTGGTCATTATTGCTAGCGAAGTACCATTATGAAATCAGGAATCTAAGAGGGTCTGACAATGTACTCGCAGATAGCCTTTCGAGAAACCCAATTTCAGATAGCGATTAATAGTCAATTATTTATTTTTTTGTGTGTATCTCTTTGTATTAATAATTATTTTTTGCCTGTACTCCGTATGTGTTTTGTTTTGTTTTGTATGGGTAAATTAGGGAAACTGACGTAGCAGTAGTATTTTGTAGCCATTAGATAATAAGCTAAATTCCTAACGGTTTTGATAAAATTACCGACTCAATTGTTCGAGTCGAGGAAGATAATTACAAATTTCCCCAGTGAAGTTAATTTTCACATTATTCCTTATTTCATGGCGAAATAATGTTCCTTGAAATAGGTAGGCGTGTGAGGGTATAGAACGTACATACTCGCATGCCACCAGACAATCGTGGGAACAAAAGAAATTTGTCGTGTGAATTGAACTTCGTCTACTCTCTCCTTTCTCCCCTTCCACCGTTCCCCAAACTGTCGACAGAAAGTCTGACGAAAGAAGGCCTATCTCACAGAGAAGCCTAAATTCTATTCGCCTTCTTTATGATACCATGGAGATTGTCCAGATGACGCTGTGATAAGCAAATTGTCGTGAATGGAATCTCTCTCTTGATTTCCCACAATCCTCGGTATAAATAATAACGCCGTTAATCCCTCTAAAGCAGTGTCTCAAACATACTCGCGTAACGCTTATTCTCCGTTGAACGAAAGTCGTTATCGTAACATATCGACTGTCAACGCGGCGCTGAGACAACTTGGTCGCTGTCTCAAAGTGTTCCCGAAGTAAATCCCGGCCCGGAGAGTCTGTGATTAGAAGAATACGCTATGTTGCTCAACGTAACTCGAAAAAGAAAAGGGAAATCCAAATAGTTACTGGAAGTTACTATTTGTTAGTGTAACATCCAGTGAGGAGTGAAATAACTGAAACTGCAGCCAGCAGCCCCAAACGCGTCGTCTTATCCCTCCTCTCCCCGAGAACTCGTGTTAACGCCACCCGAACCACCCCGTCTGGACCTGAGTAGGTGTCTCTCCAATCCATCACAATTAATCGTAATCTGTAAACCCAGTGTCCCTCTATTCTTAAATTACCTATTTAATTAACAGTGATTGATACTCCCATTAAGTTATTCTAAATCTAGACGCTTAACGTAAGTGTTTGATATTTAATCCTTAATTTTGCCTGTTTAACAATTTCTAATTATTATATTTGTGTAAGGTAAAATTTATTTTTTTTACGTGTGTTTATTTGTGGCTCCTCCCTTTTGACGTACCCTAGGCAAGACTTTAATGAAGAATCCCTTCGGCTAATTTATACAACCTGTTTTATGCACTCTTAGAATTCAACAATCACAAACCTCCCCCCAGTAACAAGTGGGACTTTTATAGTGAGAATCCTGGCTACGGCACAACCCGCCTCTAACCAGCTTTCGCACGTTCAGTAGGAATTAAAGCCTACCTCTCTCTCTCTCTCTCTCTCTCTCTCTCTATATATATAAATATATATATATATATATATATATATATATATATATATATATATCAGGCCAGTTAGTCACACATTAACAAGTGAACACGAAAGTTATCATCCTAGAAGACTGCGATTGGAATGCTACCTTCCGCGTTAAGCTGAACTATAAACGGCCAAAACATGAATATAAGTTAAAGTATGTTAACCTTTTTCATAGTGGCGAGTTATGTAATAAAAAAATATTAAAACTTTAACTTACCTCAATTCTACAAATAGCTAGGTTCATCACACGATTATCTTAGCTACCTGCTATACTTTAACTATATTATTGAGCTTCAAATGTCACTGATGAAAGATTCATTTTACGCTCACCTCCCTGATGATATAACTCTGATCCTTGAACTCAATAATAATAACAAGGTTTAGTTGCCAGGGCAGAAGCACGAAAGATCACAAACAACAGAGTGATTATCACGGCGTCTTTGGTATCACTCTAATGACTTTAAATTTGAATCGCGAGTAGTAAAATTTGGGAAGTCAAAAAGGGATTCGCATGGTCCATCCTAAATTGGTTCAGATGCATTTGAACTGCTACTTTAATAAACAACAACGAGGAAGAAAGTTTTTTAGTAGTACAAAGACTTGCAACCAAAATAAAAATGCCCCCTTTATTTACCGACTCCTACTGCCATGAACTAACTTTTATATTGTAAATATAACGATAATAATTGTTAAATAGTATTAGATTAATTCAAAGGATGCTTTACAAAATAAAATATAAAACTATAGTTTAAAAAATAGAATACAAAGTTAACAAAAGAGAAAATAAAATAACTAAAAGGAGTTTTTCAAGTTCATAAACATCAGGTTATGTCCGGTGGCTACTGTACAGAGTCTTACGTCAATGGCTCGAAAACGGAATATATTTTAAACATTATAACTGCGTTTATGAGAATGAAGAGAAATCGATTCACCAACGTTTTGATCTCACTCTTCTCAAATTTAAAACTTTTTTACCACTATACTCTCACTTACAGACAATGTATCCTTTTTCTAAAAAAAATTATTTTCTTCAAAATTATTGTCGATCTGCGAATGGAAAGAGTTGGCATTTTACAAAGTAGTTACCGAATAAAACGAGTTTAACTTCCAGTCTTTATATTAAAGACTCTCCTTGTAATGTCATTTTAGGAAAGTGACTGGGGCAAGGGGGCCTAATTTAGATTTAATTCCGTTTTGAAATAAACTGTGCGATCATAATCTGTGTCTTTATGGTCATACTTCCTGGAGTCAGTTCTGTTGTTTGGGATCATTCCTTTTAAGTCCCCGTGCCTAGAGTCGGTTACCCTTATTCTAGCTCCCTAACAATGCTTGCATCTGTAATTCTCTATACTATATATTCAAAAAGCTCTATAACGATTAAATTTAGTTCCTTTTATGATGCGTCAATGGGGTAGATCAAAATTGATGAAAAAGTATGGAATCAGATCGAAAATATTTTTGGCCAAGGAAACAGGAGATTTCTCCAATCATTCCTATAGCCACAACTAATCCCTGAAATTCTTCGAGTCTCGGTCCCATATCTCGTCTTTCGAACGCGGCAAGAGTGAAAACCAATAAATACCTTCCACAACTCATTTAGCTGCGGAGCTTTGAAGCGATGAGGTTTTGAAGGCTACGCGCGTTGCCTCGGTGATTTGGAGAGCAGGGCGTGTTCTAGATTTGGCTTAGGGTCTTCTAGATCTGGTAGTCATTGCTCGCAAAGTATCAAAGATCTTTTTGCTCATTCTCATAGAATATGGCGTCTCCCTTTAGATTGCGATCTATTGCAACCGTTACACGCATATTCTTACAGTGAAATTTTTTTTTCTTTGTTGCAAGAAAGGAAGAGGGGCCGTCATTCAGGCATTGTAAGGGCGTCCTGATTGAGTTGCGTCAGGAGAAAATCTGTGTAGATAAATGAATGTCGGAGGAGACAAAAATGTCCTTTGACCCGTTCAAGGTCTGTGTGTAGTGAAAGAGGTCAGTGCGCCGATTTATACTCCAAGCACAGGATACCAAACACTATAATGTGTGCCCTACGGCATCATATAATTCTTTTACTCATTGCTTCAAAGACAAATGTCAGAACAGTGTTGATGTGTGTGGGGGAATTCCACATGGAATTTCTTTTCCAGCCCGGAAGTGAAGTCCATGCGTTGGAGAAGATTCTAGGTTTGGGTTAGGCTTAAATTTTTGAAGCCACCCACCCATCACATCCACAAGCGGTAGCCTCGAACCGGGTCCACCACGGAGCACCTTTACGCGGGTTAGAATTGCCTCGGCGTGAACATCCGAGGCCATTCGAGAATAGCTCTGTTTCCCCCACCCCCGCGGAGGGAGCCTCGGATACATATAGGCTCGTCTTCCATGTAGAAGACACAGAGTTGAGGACTCTCGCCCAGGCCCAAAAAGATTCCTCTAGTTCCAAGTCAGGTGCTAACAACAAAGCAAAGTGACGGCTGAACTTTTTCTGTAATGAATTAGCCCCAGACAGTAAAGTAATTCCATTTGACGATTGCTACCGAGTGATTTTTCCGCCCTTACTCATCAACCCCTGTCGAAGTCCTTCTCTTTCGCACCTCGTTTCCGGGTGGCCTAAATACTCTCCCCTGGACAGGACGTTACCGCCCCCCTCCCTTGGAGAACCGTCATCACGTTAACTTCCCGCTCAGTAGCCCTGAGCGCCCTCGCCCCCACGTTTATTGCCTGCAGAAGACATCCGTGAAGCCTTACCGTGACGTTTCACCCGGAATCCTCCGTAAGCCAACCCCTCTTCCCCTTCGCCATCCGATTTGAGTTAATTCTCCTCATTCGAATAGTCTCCTTCTGTAATACATTAATTTCTAATTTCAGAGTCTGACTAATAACTCTGCAATCTCCTCCCTCATTCACCAATATAATTTTGCGTATTTAGTCTCTTGATCTATGGAAATAAGATTATATTTTTTTTAATGCCTCTTTAATAACCTTGAGCTCTGCCATTGCCCAAATTTTACCTGACCTCTTTGCACTCTTTCTTGCTGTTCCGCGCGTCGAAACTCGTGGTGTTCCACCCCTTGTCGGTCCGCATTTAAGTTATTGGTCCCTCCCTCATAGATATAATATGGTACTGATATAATGTAATGTCATATCACAACATATATATATTTATTAATATACATATTATATAATTTTGGTGTCAAGTCTGTTTGGGGGTTTTACGAACCCGTGTCATTTTAATTTCGACATTAGAAGTTGTCTTGTTATTCACGTCTATCCATTTAATTTTAATTTTTGTATTGTAGTTGCAGAAGGCAAGTTCAAATTAATTGAAGAGCAGTGGGACGTAAGATATTTAGATTTTGTATTGACCCCAGGTAATTAATTTTTTTATTGTGTTTGAATTTTAGAGACTCTCCTGGTTATTAATCCAAAAGTCTTAAAGTCTTTGGTGTTCTAATTCGCTAGGACCATTTTAATTTTTTTTTCAGCTTAGAAACAGCAGAGCTAGGTAGCTGTATCATAGTTTTTTTTGTGATCAAGGCCTTCACGAATATTCAAGTCTTTGTTTCGCGTGTATAGTGTCTTAGCTTATTCGTGTGTCAGTGTTGCCTCAGTTATCTGCGTAACAATGTCATCCTTTGAAAAATTCAAGAGTCAGAGGGAAATGTTAGGTCTTTCGGGCAAAGACCTGCTAAATTACGTAGAGGAAGAAGAGAGGAACGAAAGGGCAGAGTGTAGGGCAAAGGAACTAAGAAAAACGGAGGATGACAAATTGAAAACGGAGATGGAGAACAAACTGAAGATGGAGATAGAGGAGAACAAACTAAAAATTGAGATGGAGAAGAACAAATGAAGATGTAGAAGAACAAAATGGAGATGGAGAAGAACTAAATGGAGATGGAGGAGAAAAATGGGGAGATGGAAGAACGTGAACAAATTAGGCAGCATGAGCTTAAAATGAGCCGAAATCAAATGGATTCTCAGTCCATCGGTTCCCGGACTGAACTTCCACAAACTTCTTCAGTCAACCTTCCCGCTTTTAATGATGAAGAGAAATTCAGGCTCGCTCTCTTACTTTCCCTCTTAAATGCCCAGATAAGGGATATCTTCGTCTCCCTTCTCCCAGAAGCAACTCTGGACTATTCCACGTTAAAGTCCGAATTGTTAGCCGCTGTTCATATGAATTGCGAATTCTACCGCTCGCGATTCCGACAGGAAAGGATCCGCCCTGGCCAAACATTTCGACAACACGGGTTCATCCTCCAAAGACACCTTCAGTGTTTGCTCGATGCGTGCAAGATTTTCCAGGTCAACGAGTCCCTTCTGGACTTTTTCCTTAGGGATCAGCCTTTAGCTGCCGTGGCTTCCAAAATTCGCATCTTCATTAAGGATAAACGTCGTGCCACTTTCAAGGAGTGCTTGGAAGAGGCCGATGTCTACGCGGGTAGTCACAATTTATACCCTAAGGATGTTAAATAGGCTCCCCAATCGCCCCCCAAAACTAAATTTTATGGCCTTAAGACCCCTCCTAAATTAGGGCCAAGATTTACCAAAGTTCCTTGTCCCTCGAAGCTAAGAAACTTCCATCCATCTGAACACCGAGACCTTAAGCCCCTCGTTTCTTCTTCCCCGGTTGTGCCGTACCAAAAGAACCCGATCGTCTGCTACACCTGCGTAGTTCCCGGCCATTACCGCAAGAACTGTCCTCAAAATTCCCGATTCGCAAACTCTCACAGTCCCAACAAATCTCGGCCGCCCCTGATCCTCCTCCGTCGCCTCGGGTAGCCCCGATCCTTCCTCGCCCGCCAAAGACCCGGTCCATCAGGTAAACTCTCTCTTTAATGAGAAAAACCCTGGTGGATTAAAATTCGAGAACGGAACTGTGAACGGTCGCCGAGTATACACCCTTGTCCGTGACACCGGGTGCACCTGTATCATAGTGTCTGAGGACCTACTCCCCCCTGTTGGTCGAGGACACAAGCAGTTTGCGGTGGTCCACGACTACCTTGGCCAGGCCAGTCGTTTTCCAGTAATTCGTTGTCATATCTAATGTGACTATATGTCCGGTTGGGCCGAAGTGGTAGTGGCCCCAATCCAGTTCTGCTCTACTTTGATCGGTCAGAACGCCGTAATCCACGACCATCCCGTGGCCCAGCCCGTGATTACCCGTACACAGGCAGCCCTGGAATCTTATGCACCCGTTTCCCTAGGAACCCCTATCGACCCGGAGTTCCAAGCATTCCGGAGCGAGAAGTTTTCCCGCGCCCAGAAGGAGTGTGCAACTGTCCTCCTTCTTTGGGAGAAAACTAAAACCCTCGAGCGTGAGTCCACCCGAGGTAACAAACGATTGTCGTATCTCGTGAAGAAGGACTTATTGAGATGTATAAGACCTACTTTGACCTTAAGTAACCAAAACAAAAATTCGAGCCAGGCGCGCAGGTGCTGGTACTACTTCCCATAAAAAGCAACAAACTCCTTAGCCAGTAAAAGGGACCCTACCCTGTCCTCGAGGCTAGAGGACCCGTGGATTTCCTCATTCGTTCTCCGGTGGGAGCGAAGGTTTTCCACGTGAATTGTATATATTATCTCATTAATGTTCTTAATTATGATTTTTTGAGGGGTCCACTAAATTGTTTAGTCATTAGTCTCATATTCATGCCTCCATTTTAATTGTATTCTTTTGAGGTGGATTCCACTTTTTTGTCGCCAATGTGCTCCTATGATTTTTTTTTTTTAAATTTTACTAGTTAAATTGTCTCTAGAATTGACCCGTTTGAGGCGTATGTCCGTAAATTTCCCGCTGAGCTCAGATCAACCTTTTTTTTGTGTGTACACCTGTCGTAGCATGTCAGAATTTCCCTAGACCTTTGATATTTTTAGTTTGACGGGTAGGAAGATCCTTTCCTACGCAACTGCTCTGTAAAGAATCATCTTTCGGATGGGAGATGTGTGGGGGAATTACACGTGGAATTTCTTTTCCAGCACGGAAGTGAAGTCCATGCACTGGAGAAGATTCTAAAATTGGATTAGGCTAAAATTGCTAAGCCTCCCTGCCCTTCATCCACAAGCGGTAGCCTCGAACCGCGTCCACCATGAGCCACCTTTACGCGAATTAGAATCACCTTGGCCCGAAGATTCGAGGCCATTCGAGACTAGCGCTGTTTCCCCCACCACTGCAGGGGCAGCCTCGAATACATATAGGGCTCGTCTTCCATGTGGGAGAAACAGAGTTAAGGAGTCAGGCCCGGACCCTAGAAGATTTCCCTAGTTACAAGTTAGGTGCTAACAAAAAAAAAAAGTGACGGCTGAACTTTTTGTGTGTTGAAATTAGCCCCAGCCAGTGAGGTAATTCCATTTGACGATCGCCCCTGAGTGATTTTTCCGACTCCACTCATCAACTCCTGTCGAAGCTCTTCTCGTTTGCCCCTTGTTTCCGAGTAGCCGATATACTCTCCCCTGGAGTAGACGTTACCGCCCCCCTCCTCTTTGGAGAACCTTCATCACGTTAACTTCCCGCTCAGTAGCCCTGAGCGCCCTCGCCCCCACGTTTATTGCCTGCAGAAGACATCTTTGAAGCCTTACCCTGACGTTTCACCCGGAATCCTCCGTAAGCCAACCCCTCTTTCCCTTCGGCCTCCGATTTGAGTTAATCCTCCCCATTCGAATAGTCTCCTTCTGTAATACATTAATTTCTAACTTCAGAGTCTGACGCTTAACTCTGCAATTTCCTCCCTCATTTACCAATATAATTTTGCGTATTTAGTCTCTTGATCTATTGAAATAAGATTATATTTTTGTTAATGCCTCTTTAATAACCTTGAGCTTTGCCATTGCCCAAATTTTAGCTGACCTCTTTGCACTCTTTCTTGCGGTTCCGCGCGTCGAAACTCGTGGCGTTCCGTCCCTTGTCGGTCCGCATTTAAGTTATTTGTCCTTTCCCCATAAATATAATATGTTATTGATATAATGTAATGTCATAGCATGACAATGTGCAAACCACTCTCTACGAGTAGCGAAGACGACAGAACCTTGGTTTCAATCACTCTACTTCCCCGGGCCATAAATCTGTTTTTAACCCGAGCATATTAGTCACTCGCTCGACACTTACCACGCTCTAAGGCATGCATAAAATTGTTTAGATGTAAACGCGAGAAGAATATCCACTGACATGTAAAGATACGATCCAAGAGAATTAAAGCTTATGCCGTGAATTTTAAGGACAGGCCATTTATTACAGCCATGACAACGAGTAGCTCTTAAGGCTAATCGCCTGTATATTCGATTATAAATTTAAGAAAATCATTTTTGTATTCAGGAAACATAAGTTCGCTCGTAATGGTAGTATGCTGTGCAACTTTGGTTACTTTCCTTGTTCAGGCAACAAAAATCGTTCGTGAACTAAGAACATTGCCGTAGGCAGAACGAATTGTAAGAATATTCATCTTTGTGAGCGACATAATTAAATATATTTATAAATTAATTCTTAATAACAAGAGGTGATAAAGAGGAAAAACAGTAGTGTCCTTGATACATCAGTTTTCGTCGAATGAAAACTGATGTTGAAGCAATTTAAAAACTAGTTTCCTTAGAATAGTACTTTAATTTTTAGCTCTTATTCATTTATATAAAAGTCTCATTATAACTCTGAAGGACCGTGAGGTAATTTTAAGTGTGCTTCAATCTAATCATTGACGTTTTTTGCAATATTCCCGTCATTCTTCACTTCCTAACTATCTGCTGATTGGAATGATCTCACACGAAACGTTATTTAAAATACATGGATTTAAAGTTCAATTAGAATGATATTTGGCCAATAATATATAAATTTAGGAAGGAGGGAATATTAATTAATATATTATTACAGAACGATGCAAGGAGCAACTAAAATGACAGCAATTCGCCACGTTCTCTATTCTCGCCATTTAAACTCGTGTTAAGATGTAGGAGTGTATCTTTCCTGGAGCCTTCGTCGCTTAATGAGTAAAGGTTGGAATTCTTCTCCTAAGTAATGAGTTCAATCAAAGTGAGAGCAGGTATCAGACGACGCGCTGAGCTAGCCTGTCTTGTTTTAAAGGGGGTGGGTCATCCACCCCTCAGTCTCCCTGCCACGATCGAGGGGGAGTGGGAGAGAAGAGGAGGAGGCCTTCGACCGACTTATTCCTGAAGAAACTTCAAAACTTCTGTTCCTCAACTCAATTGAATCGAGGGGGAAGTGGTTTAGGGCAAGTCCGGAGCACAAGCTTTCGTCGTGGGCTTATAGTAGCAGGTGAAAAATGAAAAATAAGAATAGTAAAGAGGCAGAATAAGTGACCTCGGCAGTAATAGGTGAACAAGAAATAGCCCTGCCTGTAGGACAAAGGGGACTTTCTGATTGATGTGGATTCCCAATTACTATACTGCATTTATTCATCATTCATTCATCCATTTTCACACTCAACTTCCCAAGTGACTCTAGTTAATATCTATCGGGAGATCGGACTCTTTTCTTGCTCCTATTTGTAATTGTCTTTTTATTTTGTTTGTAATGGCATTCATGCCTTTGCATGTATTTATATGCTTTGTATATCGTATTTCTGATGGCGCAGGCAGCTCCATTCATACCCGTCATCACGCACAGGGCCTTTCATAACATAGCCAACCCTTCAACTGTCCTCTTTCTCTACATACACAACACAACACTCTTCCGCTCATGAAACTGTTAAAGAAATTCTCGAATATACACACGCCTTTTCGTTTGTCATATTAATCACACTAATTGTGTGTCTTTACCAAACAATGCAACTTTACATTTACAAAAAATAACTCCCACACAACAGATACATTTGCCCTGTCTGCTGCATAACCCTCGTTTAAACTATATAAGTTGAATGCCTCGACCTCATTGAAGCTATCAATTTCTACCTCCGAGGCTTCATTAAATCTACCCATGAATACTTCCTCGGCCTTATTGAAGCTATCCATGACTACGTCCGAGGCTTCATTAAAGCTATCCCTGCATACTTTCTCGGCCTCATTTTCAATATTCATGCCTCTTGCCTTGGTCTCATTTAGTCAACTATGCTTACTGCTTTGGCCTTATTTGATCTGGGATGCCTTCTGCTTAGGCCTGATATAAGCTAGCCAGAACTACTGCTTATGCTCCATTTATGCTAACCATGCCTACTGCTTAGTCATAAATTGAGCTACAGATACCTACTAATTATGCCTTATTCAAGCTATCCATGCCTTATAGCTAGGGCCTATTTAAGATATCATTGCCTACTGCTTAGGTATCCTTCATACTAGCAATGCCTACTACCTAGGCCTTATTTGAGATAGCCATGATTAATGCTTAGGACTAATTTAACCTAGCTATGCCTACTGCTTTATTTCCAGTTAAGCTAGCCATGCGTACTGTCTATGTTCCATTTAAGGTTAGGATGCCTAATGCTTAGCCTCAATTTAAGTTAGTCATGCCTAGTCCTCATTTAAACTAGGAATGCTAAAGCCGTTTTATCTGAGTAAATTCCAGTCATATTCACGTTTTCTTCAAATGTATTAACTTTAGTAAACATATTTAAAATTTTAACTTATAGTACATTTTATTGCTATTTTATAATTGGTCACCTTTTAAAATAATTCAATGTCTTGTTGGCGTTTTCATGTTTTCATCAAATGTATTAACTTTAGTAAACTTATTCTAGCCTGAAGATGAAAACTTGTAGTTTTCGAAACCTAGTGTAAGAAATTATAAGATGTTGCATCCGTTTGTGGTGGGTCTGGGATTTATCCTCAATATTGTATATATATATATATATATATATATATATATATATATATATATATATATATAACATATATAATCAATATTATATCATTATGTATTGCAGCATGAATCGCCGGAAGAAAACAGAAATAAACTATATAGTTTAATTCCGTGTGCTCATTTGTAGGCTTAACTCTTCGTTGATTTGATTTATAGGAAGACTAAAGAGTGCCGTTGCAAACTGTTACAAGTTAGTTAACTGATCATTTAACTAATCTCTGTAATATAAAAATAGGCGCAGTGTAAACAAAAACAAAGGATTGGATCTACTTACTGTCTGCAAGTTTGTGTGTGAATACTGTTTGGAATATAGGAACGCATTTTCTATCATAAATCTATAATAGAATAGCCTAATTAATAACAAACATGAAATGTCTGATTGAACTTAGATCACGAGTTAGTCAAGGTCTAGTCCTCGGGTTCACTATAGTTTATCTAGGTAACTTAGGTGAGTACCAGGATGATGGTTTAATTGTAACCAAGTGATATAGGCCCTATATTTTTATATTAAATATATATTTTGACAAAGTATAGAGGATGTTTGAGGCTATGGAACAGACAATTGTTGTGGTGAAGGGTGTGTAGATAGAGAAGAGTACGAAAAGCTTCCCGCGTCGCTGGATCACTATTAGCCAGCGGCGAATCCACTCGGCCAGCCTGAGTCCCCAAAAGATTCTCATTCAAGAAAAGCTTTGAAGCAGCTCGCCTGCATTTCTCGTACGCTACAGGCTTATACAGTTACAGTAAAACTTTAATAGGCTGATTGCATGGGAAGATAAGCCATAAGTGGAAGGATGGATTTCAATTGTAAGAAGTGCAAGACAATGCATATTGGTAAGAATAATAATGGTTTAGTATAAGGTGGAAGGCAATTAATTAACTTGATTGTGTCAGTCAAGAGAAAGACGTAGAAGTAATAATTAGTAATGATTTAAAATGTTACAGACAATGCTTAGAAACACGGAACTGGATAAATAGAAAGTTGTGCACAATTAATAGAAATTTCAGCTATAAAAGCAAGGAAATGATTACAAAGCTGTTTAATGCCTATGTTTGACTACATATAGAGTACCTTATTCAAAATGAGCACCTAAACATAAGCAAGATATATAAATGTTGGAGGGGTGCAGCAAAGAGCTACTAAGCTTATATCTGAGTTTTAAAAACTAAGCCACGAGACTAGACTACAAAACCTGGATATGATTTCGGTTAATAAGAGAATGCTGATGGGGGGTTGTAGGGGGACGGCTGATTTGGGTTTTTCAATTTTCCTTCAGATTGGACCCTATTAATTCTGAAGATTCCTTGGGTGACACTGGAGGTGTTAATTTCGGAAACCACTTTAAAATTAAGAGTCAATTTGTTATGGAAGATGTAAGCAAATTCTCTTTTAGCAATACGGTGGTTAATGCTTTGGATGATTTGCCTCCAGAAGTGGTTAATTCTTCTACTCCTTCTGCGTTTAAAACAAAATTTGCGAGGAAATTGAGGGGTACAGCCATATTTATATATGTATATATATATATATATATATATATATATATATATATATATATATATATATATATATATATACATATATATATATATATATATATATATATATATATATATATATATATATATATATATATATATATATATATATATAGAGAGAGAGAGAGAGAGAGAGAGAGAGAGAGAGAGATTCAGTAAGAAGGACAAAACGAAGAAGGCGGGTCCCATCTTCTAATTCCAACGTTTCAACGTTTCGGGTTATTACAAAACCCATCTTCAGGAGCTAAAAACGAATTCCAAATAAGTAATCTAAGCCTAAAATCATAAATAACGGCACAAGTTCAAAGGTAAAAACCACAGATCAGAGAAACTTACAAAAACGACGTTAAAAATATAAAATGAATCTTACGTTAATGAACAAACAAAATATTGATGTAAAGAACAGCAAAATATTTGTAAAGAGATACTATCAATTAAGGACAAACAAAGTAAACGTAATCTTACAAAATTAAACAATTGAAATGGAAAAATACAGAATTGGATACAAATAGAAGGTAAAACTAAAATATTAAGACTGAAACATTACCCTACATGGTCGGAGCACAATGACGACTGAAAGCAGGAAGGAATTTAAAGAATGAATACAGCTTGGTTAAGTTATAAACAGAGGAAAGGATGACGTGTCCTCATTTAAATTTGGCTGATTGTATTTAATACAGAGTGATTCCTTAATCCGGAGAGATGAAATAGATTTAGCAAATTTTAAGATAGAAGAATCATTTAAGGGCACGTCTGTTTTACAATCAATAAAATGTTTCCTGATGGAAGAAAACTCTTTGTTACTTAATGTTTTACCGGTTCTATGGCTAATTCCCATGTGAGAACAAAAACGCGACTAAAGAGTACGTACTGTGCTTCCTATATAGGTCCCCAACCTACAGCTAGGTCAAATGAATTGATATACAATGCACGAACTAAACGGCGTGGGAATACTCTCCTTCACTTTAAAGAAATTACTAATATTTTTGTTATTAATGAATAAAGGTAAAAATTAATTTGACAATAATATTTCCTGAAAGTGGAAATTAAACGTTTTCGGAGAAGGTCATTACAAGGGCTGATGTCTGGTAACAGGACATACCTCATTCACTTTGGCACAATAAAAAAGGGAAGGGGTTATGGAGCCTGAACAGGAACTTCCTAATACAGCTTTAAACTAAAGATAAAGGGGAAGATAAGTGGAAGACAAATTAAAGCTTCTGAAGAGAAATGTTTTAATGGCGCCAATTTTGTATGTTAAATCACAAAAACTAAAGAAATTTAAACTCTGCCCTGTGAAAGTTGGTTTTCTAAAAACACACGTTTGAATACCGAAAAAGGCACGAGAGAAATTAACATCTAGAAATGGTAACATATTATTAATCTCATGTTCTTGAGTGAAAGTAATATTAACGTGTAAATTGTTTATAAAATCGAAAAAACTTTTGAAACAAGAACCAGAGGAAAAAATCTAGGTGAATACATATATATATATATATATATATATATATATATATATATATATATATATATATATATATATATATATATATATATATATATATATATATATATATATATATATATATATATATATATATATATATATATATATATATATGGAAGACATGGTAAGGGGCATGTAATAAACTGGAAAAAACACTTTTGTTCCATATTGAGGTTTCGCCTGTTGGCTTCTTATTTTCCGGCTTTTTACCACCTTCTCCCAATCTCACCTATATGTTGTGATATTCCCATATATATATATATATATATATATATATATATATAGATTTGGACAGCATACATAACACCTGCCTTAACAGGGGATATAATAGTTGAAAACACCACAATTAAAAGAAGAGAGGAAATTCAATCTAGACTGAACATTAAAAGCCATCTTAATCATCGAAGAAAGTCCAACCCTGAACACTCAGGCTACAATTTAGAATCGAATATTAAAAGTGTTTTCAAAATTTTACCTGCCTGATTGGCCCGCTTCCTTTGACATAACCTTCAAGTTAGGAGGAATAAACACCCCATAAAACCGTATGGTCAAGGCTCCTTTGATCGAGAAAAAGGTCAAACTGTACGACAGATTCTTCAAGCTCTACGAGCCATCCCTCTACAAACAGTTTCGCTCAGAGAATAGACCCAACTATTTTGCTGCAGTCGGAAATCAGCATCAGGGATGACGACAGACAGAGAAACTTTAAATACAATGTTCTCCAAAAGAACCCCACATTGGAGACCTTTGATGGGACAATGATAGCGGTCAAAAAAGATCAGCAGTTCAGAGCGGGGAATACAATGGACGAATCTTTCCTGTCAGTGATCCTCACGTGCCATCAAGGGCACATCTTTGTGGGTGCGGGAAACCAACCTCCCCACCATTAGTATCTGCCAATTAACGACCTGTATACCCAATTCAAAAAAGGGCGCCCAGTGCTATTCACCGGGAATCTGAATGCGAGGAATTGGTTTAGCTGGCTACACGAGACTAAACTCTAGAGGGAACAAACCTTACCCTCTTGCTGAGAAAAGACATCATAGAGCAAATTGGGCCGGACATCCCTACATACCTATACCCATGGTGGGCCACCAAGCCTTATGTAGTTCTCACAAACACCAACTTTTCTTTCTACCAACCTGTCCAGCCGGGGCTGTTGACGCCCAGTGATCACATCTTTATGTTGATAACAGTAGTAGCTGTTTCTATCCTAGTTCCTGTTGCACCAAGGATAGACCTCTCCAAAGCTTATTGAGGCGCATACAGGACAGCGTTACCATTGAATCTTTCCGATCTGAGCCGTGCATCCGAAAATGATCCCGACGACGAATTGACCAATATAAACAGCTGCATCTCTACCGCAGACACTATTGCAAACCCGAAAATCTCACACAAAAGGATACTGCCTACCACTCCTGCACAAGAGAGAGTGGTGCTCCAACAACGCTTCAATGAGATCGACGCTCGCATGCTAGACATGGGCTACACGAGGCACATGGACTTTCAGATTGTTCAGTAAATAAGGAAGCAGCTTAACACCGCGCTGTATAACAAACTGAGAGAGAATAGCACCATCTAATCGAAAAAATACACATTGACAGGAATTCTAAGTCTTTCTGGTCAGCCATCAGCATGCTCAAAAGATTTAATGGAACACAAGGCCCCACCGCAATTTCACACAACTGAACCAGAGCGACTACCCGTGGTCTGGAAGAATGTCTTCAAAATCTTCGATAAAGAGGTGGAGGAGTTCGATCCAGCGTCGAAGAACAGGTCCTCGAATACATGGAGAGGAGGTTGGAAAGGTTAATTCATTACGGAACCTCGAACCTTACTCGTCTTCATGATAAATCAAAGGACGGAAAAATTATCATCAGTTAGGAACGGTAGCAGGCAATCTCATCGTTCCGTCCCAAAGCCCCAGGCCTCAAACAAATTAACATCAGGCACCAGAAAGGGGCATCTGAAAGCCTCCGAAATAGAGTTCTGAACCTGTTCAACGCGAGAAACCAGAGAACCGGGTCATGAACTTTAGGCCTGTCTCATTGCTAGAGACCATTGGGAGGTCTTCGAGAAGCTCGTTAACAGCAGGCTAACAACACACCTGTAGGAGCACTCTTTGCTGAACAAAGAACGACATTGTTTTAGAAAACACCGTTGAACGGAGACAGCCATCACCCACATGCTTCAACATGCAGCATTAAATAAAAGAAACGATTGTGCTCAAATAAAAAAAAATGCATAAATGATTATGAAAGGTTTGCAGCAACTAATAATTCACAGGACCAAAGTGAATTATTTGCCAATGTTTTTTTAAAATTGGATACATGGGTGTTTTAGCAATATCACAACAGAGAAATTCAGAGAAAAATAAAATTTGTTTTATCTTCCAGTTATGTAATTGCTAAATTTATCCTAAAAGCAAATTTTAGAAAAAAAATGATATAGTTGCTTCGGAAATAGCTCAAATATATCATGCAGTTATAAAAAAAATCATCCCTACAATGCACTTGATTGTAGTTTGAAATTAAATTCAAAACATTATCGGGATTCAAAATTAGCAGCAAAAATATCTTGTGGTCGAGCCAAATTAGAGGCAATCGTTACAAATGTGATCGGTAAAAAAGCATTAGTAGTTTTTGAACGATTTTAAACAACATGATCCGTCTATATATTTTTGTGTTCAAAATGATGCTTCAAATAACAAAAACATTAAAATGTTCCCACTATGTGTTCAATATTTTAATATGGAATTTGGCAAACAGAATTATATAATTGATTTTTCCGATAATGCTGGTGAAAGTGCAGATGTAATGCTGAGAAGTTTGAGAAACACGTTGGACAATTTGCAATTTGATTGGAAAAGAGTTTCTTATTTTAGTGCAGATAACGCAAAGGGCAATTTTGAATAAAACATTCATTGTATATACTATTTTCCTCCCACTGATTGAAGGTGTTGTTAAAGCTGATTGCAATATGCACTTGGATGAGGACAGAGAAAATAAGGTCCTAAACATTTATGGCCATATTTCAAAGTCAGGAAAGAAACGAGGAACTCTAAAAGATTTGCATTCATTTGTAAGACGGAATTTAGTGAAATTCTTCGGCAGCCATGCATGGAAAGAATCTTATTTCCTTGGAAAGCTTAGCTTTAGGGCCTTATTTCTTATGCAGACCAACTAATTGCTCTAAACAATAAGGCAAACTTCTCACTAACTATATAATTTATGAAGGGGATTTTTAGGAGTATTTGAATAATAATTTAATCTTAGTTTGGTTATGACTTATGTTTTTTATCAAATTATTCCTAATAATTCTTATATAGTATCAAAAAACAAAATGATAAAGTTCAGAAATAAATATAAGCAACGAAATTTTTTAAAACCCAAAGATTTATAAATAGTGAAGTTTATAAAATTTATTTTTTATATATCTTCTCTTCCTCCATAACTCTATATTTTTGCAACGTGATATTTTGAAAGGGGGAAATTTAGTTTAGAGTTCCTTTTTAATATTATTATAATTGGCAAAGTTCAGAAAATTTATAAGAATTTAACCATGCCTGCTTTATTTTAGATTTTAAATTTTAATCTCAGTAACGAAGTGCAAGCTCCTCCTTGTAGTGGGCAGGAGCAAACCCATTACCTGGTCTTTCAATTAATGATGATTCAACCGAAATTACCCAAGGTTTTTACATTTATTTTTGTTCTCGCAAAATAAAATAGAGATATTTAAACTATTTGTTGAAGGACTTGAGAAAAATTAAACTTCAGCAGAAGATTTATTCAATGTTTTGGAAAACCTTGCAATTTCCATTGTTGATCAGAATATTAATATTACATAGAATTTCAGGAATGTATGCATTCCTGAATTGATTCTGCTTTAAGTATTATTTCCATGATCTGAATAACATCCGATGTAAGATACAGTCATGCAAAGGAAAAAGAACTATATAATCCCTGCTTCAATCTTAACGATAGTAGTTAATTAGCATCTAATAATTAAGAATTAGACCAAGCTTAATTGGGGCCGAAAGATTAGGCAAGGTAGCGAAAATTGAGCCTGATAGGTTACATGCGAATGTAGTGGCAACATAGCAGTGCGCATAACTAGCTTAAATATAAACTAAGCAACAGCTATGGCTAGGTTATATGAGTTCTAAGCAGTATGCATGTAAATCTTAAATCAGGCTTAAGGAGGCCTAACGAGTATCAATGGCTAGCTTAATTATGGCCCAGCCACTTGGATAGTTAAGTAAGGCTTAGGGATTACACATGGATATTTTAAAAGGCGCATAGGCAGTAGTACGCATTGAGGCTTTAGATGAGGGTTAGGCAGTAGGCATGGCTAGCTTTAGCCATGACTATCTTAACTGAGACCTAGGCATTACTTATAACTAGATCAAATGAAACGTAAACAGTAGGCATGGATAGCTTCAATAAGACCAAGCTAATAGGAATGACTAGCTCAAATGAGGGGGAGGCAGTATGTAGGGATAGCAGAAAAGGAGCCTACGTAGTAGGCATAGCTAGTTTAAATAAAGCCTAGGCAGGAGGCATTGCTAGCTTCAAAGAGGCCTAAGCATTGGTCATGTCTTGCTAAAATTAGGGGTAAGTATATAGAAGGAATGCTTACCTTAAACGGATGGTAGCCACTAGGCATGGCTAGCTTAAATAAGACCTGGCCTGGGCTTCAGGCAAAACTAGCTTGAATGAGGCCTAGGCTAGTTTTCATGCACCAAAGGCAGTAGGTAATGATATCTTAAACGAGTCTCAGGCACTCAGCATGACTAGATTAAACGACGCATAAGGAGTAGTTATATTTAGAATAAATAGTTCCTAGAGAGAAGGAATTGCTAGCATAAATTACGCCTAAGCATTAGCCATGGGCTTGCTTGTATGAGACCTAGCCAGTATGCTTAACTAGCTTTAATTAAGCATAGGCAGTTGGAAGAGCTAGTATAAATGTGGCCTAGTATATAAGTACGGCTGGGTATATTGAGGCTTAGGAAGTATTCAGAGCTAAAACGTAGGAAGTAGGCATGGCTATCTTAAATGAGGCCTCAGCAGAAACATGTCTAGCTAAAATGAGGACTAAGGAGTAAACATGGCTAGTTTAATTGAGACCTAGGCCATATGAATAGTTAGCTTACATAAGGCGTAAGCTGTATGCATTGTCCTCATAAATGATGGCTAAGCAGTACGCATGGCTAGCTTAAGGGTTAAATGAGGCATATGCAATATGCATGGCAAAATTAAATGAGCCTTAGGCAATATGCATTGCTAGCTTAAATGAAGTGAAGCATTAGGCATGAATTTCTGAAATGAAGCCTAGGCATTAGGCATGTCTAGTTTAAATGAGACCTAGCATTACGCAAACCTATCTTAAATAAAGGTTAAGAATTAGGTATTGCTAGCTTAAATGAGTCGTAATCACTCTGCATTTCAAGCTTAAATGACTCCTAAACGGTAGCAATGATAATTTTAAATGAGGCATAAACTAAACAATACGCCATTGCTAGCTTGATGGAGGCCTAGTTATTAGGCTTTCAAGTAAAATAATGTCTAGGCCCAAGGCATGGCCAGCTTAAATGGAGCCTAGCTATTAAGCAAACATCACAAAAGAAGGTCATCAAGTATGCAATGCTAGAAAAAATTAGGCCTAAATACTAGGCATAAATAACTTAAATAAGGCCTAAGAAGTAGGTATGGCTAGGTCAAATAAGGTCTAGTTAGAATTCTTGGCTAGATTCTAGTTATTCCACCACACTAGGCAGGGCCAGATTAAATCAGGCATAAGTAGTATCCATGGTTACGATTAATGATCCCTTAGCTAGGCATTGTTTGCTTAAATGAAGTCTAACAATTTAACATGGCTACTACGCATTATTGAAAGGCTAGCGTGGAACCAAGGATATGAAAGTGGCTATCTAGAATGTAACTATCTAGAAGGAGCCCTAAGCAAGAGGCATGGAAACTTAAATGAGGCCTCTGAGTGTGGGAATGTCTAGCTAAAATGGAACCTTGGAAGTATGTATGGCTTGCTTAAAAGAGGCCTAGGTATTAGGCATTACGAGCAAAAATAAGGTCTAGGCAGTAGGCATTGCAGGGTTAAATGAAGCTTTGGGTGTGACATTGCTAGCAAAAATAAGGCCGGCCTAAGTTTAGGCATGGCAATTTTTTGAGGTTTACGCAGTAGCAATGGCTACCTTATATGAAGCCATAGCAGTTGCCTGCCTCGCTTTTTATTTTTCATACATAGTAATAATCTAAAGCAAATTTTATTTCAATTCTAACACAGCTAGTAATCTCCCAGGCTAGATAGCCTCTTATTTTAACCCACCTCAAGGCTTTTATTAATTTTGTATTATTATTTTTAATTTAATGTGCATTATCGCTAAATGATTAATTTCATGGAAGAGGGAAGAAAGCGCATTCCCAATTGTATGCTTCGAGAGTTTAAATACTATTAATTTATATGCAGAAATTTTTCAATTACACAAGAAAGGAACAATTAGTGTTAAGCAGTGCCAGAAATAGGGGTCTTTTTCGGAACAGACCCAGCGGCGAATTATGCATTCGCGGCCTTCGCAAAGTTAAGGATAATAAAGGTTAGGGATATAGGGGTCGAGGCTGGTAGTATGAGTACAACTATACACTAGGTTAGGTTATGTTTGAATTTAACGATTGTTTGCAAATATAAGTTTTCTTCTTCTAAGAAAATCACTTTTCCCAATCCAACAATGAATTGCATTCACGATTATTAAAGTGCCTACGCAAACGGGAAGTTGCTAATAATAGATTCATAATATGTCTATTTTCACAAAGTCGCTGCCCTAACTCAACCTAACATCACTTCACCTAACATAATCTAATCTAACCTTGGTCTAACCTTAATCTCGCGATAGCCTTGTACGTCAAATTCCCTGCAGGGTCAGTTCCACAAAATATATAGAGTCTTATAATTTTCGTTCGGGATACCTTAGTAATTGAAACAAAATCCTTTACAACAACAGTGGAATTAATCCCATTGCAATTGTTGAACAATTGGCTATAAAACTAAATTCAACTTATTCCACAGCGCATCGTGAATGGAAGAAATGGGCAAGGTTTCCCGATTGGGGAATTGGATTTCTTACCAACTGGCAGAGGTACACATTGAAGCAGGATCAGCATTTGTTCATCTCTCATCTCTAGACTAAAAAGCGAGTCATTTTAAATAGGATTGTTTCAGAAGATGAAAACTAGTTTATCTACAATAATATTAAACGTTCTAGACATTAGATTAGTCATGGGGGAAAACAATACCCCAGCCAAAACAAAGCTCTCTTCCAAGGATAATTCGATCGTTTGGTAGGATATAAATGGCATAAGCCATAATTAACTTCATAACCCTAAGAGAAAATGTGAAAATAATATACTAAATTCAAAGTTCCATCTCATGACTCAACCTTTTGAGAAGTTGATTATTAAATCTTTTAATTTCGTCGACTTAAGAATTTTCATATGTGTAGGCTTATGCACTGTAAAAGCTATCGCGGAACCAGGTGCACAGGGCCCAAAGAAAATACACACACAAATTTTTTAGAAGACCAGGGATCTAAAAGCCTACTAGAATTCACCAGAACTAATCAGGACGGTGCTAAATTATGAGGTATCCACAAGGGGTTAAATAAATACACACACAAAAAGTATTTACAGTATTATTTACAACAGAATTATACTGAAATAAATTAACTGTTAATAAATTATATGGGGGTCATCAAACAATAAAAAAGTCACAAATGCTTAACATAATCGAAATACCACAAGTCGTTTTAACCAAAAAGATATCCCACATACAAAAATGGGTTCTATGGATAAATTGTTTAAATCCGAAACGACACACGTCGTTGAAGATGAAAATAGGAACGCTACTCCAGTGAAAGGTGTTCCCAGAATAACTTTCCTGGATTACGTCCCTTACCCGAAGGACAAAAATTACATGAATAACACTTAATAATCCATGTCGGCAACCCAGGCGAAAGAGGCTCGGCGACGATCAGTAAATTCAACCCGGGTAGACAGGGGTGAATGCGATGGCGGTCTTCGGCCATGAGAAACCTACAGACGGCGATATCATGGCGAAAGGCGTCGGGACCGATCGGGAAACGATGTTCACAGGACCAACGATCCGAGAGAAGGAATTCGAGATGACAGAATTCCCCAAAGAGGAGATAGCGAGGTGACTATTTTATTTATTTATTTTTTATTTATTTATTCCATGTTAATCCAATGTACAGTATAAACATATTACATTTTAAATCTTAATGATAAGTTACAATAAGTACTTATGCATACTCGTATATATGTATATACATACAAAGATTAGTTATGGGCCCAAAATAAGTCAGTGACTTTTAGGGCAGAAACTTAAAACTTAAGACTAAGAATAAAATTATCAAGAATAAAATCCCTTCATGTTTATAAAAATATAAACAACTTAGTATACATTTAAGAACCTAACCATTGTAAAGATTGATGATAACGAATAATTATATTATTTAAATTTTGAGATAAATTAAAAAACTATTTTATTTCCAGCGATTATTTCAAAAGATCTGTAGTTAACATAGTCAACAGTCTTATATAAATAATAACATATTTATAATGTATAAATCAAAGTAATAGTACACAGTATAATAGTGTACGGTAACAAATAAATAGACAATAACAAAAACTGAATAGAAATTTAGTAATCCGAAATTATATTGTTTTTAAGAGCTTTTTTTAATTGAGCTAAATTGGTTTGGGATTTGATATTGTCACCAAGCCATTCCATATTTTGATAGATTTGTACAGAAAGCTACATTGTGATTTTGATTTGGAATACAAGGGTGAAATAAATTTTGTTCTATTGCGGGTTTAGTGATTATGTGTATTATCAGCTGTTTGTAACATATTAAATATATAGTTATTATAGGAACACTTTATTGTTTTGTAAAGATATAAGGAGGTTTGAAAAACAAAGAGATCATTTAATTTCATAATTCTGGATTCTTTAAAATATCGATTAGTGTGCTTTTTGTAGTCAAGTTGATGGCTAGGTCAAATTGCTTTTTTCTGTAATATGACTAATTTATTGAGATAATTTTTATATTTTTCATACCAACTCTCTATGCCATATGTCAAGTAAGGTTGCACCATTGTCATATATATAGAGTGGAGAATAGATTTAGGAAGAAACTTATTTAATTTATATAATTTTCCAATCGATTTTGATAGTTTTGTTGAGATATGCGTAATATGTTGTTTAAAACTCAGATTTTTGTCAATAAAGATGCCTAGGAATTTAATATGAGTAGTTTTTTAGATTATTCCGTCGCCCATTTTAATATGGGGCAATTCAATAGATTATTGTGAGAGAAAAGAATATATTTGGTTTTATCTACATTTATTGATAGTTTATCAACATAAGGCCACATGAAGACATTTTCGAGTTCTTTATTTATTGTAGATAGAATGTTGCTCAGCTTATCATATGGCAAGGGAGTTGATAAGGCACTATCATCCGTGAATAATATAAATTTAAACAGAGAAGATGATTTAACAAATCATAAATATAGATTAAAAATAACAGTAGCCCTATCACGGAGCCTTGTGGAACCCCAGTTGTAATATTAAGGTGGGATGAGTCATGACCATTGGCGGAGACAAATTGCTTTCTTTACTTTAAATATGATTTGAACCAATTTTGACAGTTGCCTCTAATTCCGTACATAGCTAATTTTGACAGTAGAATATTATGGTTACCACAATCGAAAGCTTTTTTAAAATCGAGAAAAATTAAAAATACAATGTGGCCCTTTTCAATGTTATATAAATATTGAAGGTGGTTAATTATCGCGTGAATCGTTGATTTCTGACGTCTAAAACCATCTTGGTGTTTATACAACAGTGAATTAGATTCCAGAAATTTCTGAAGTTTATTGAATGCTATTTTCATATATTTTATTGAACATTGTAAGACATCAAATACGGCGGTAATTGCTGACGTTTGTGAGGTCTCTGGCCTTTTGGTAACGGTGTTACCCGAGCAACTTTTAATCCACTTGGGAATATACCCTGCGCAAATGATTTATTAATTATTGATGCTAAAATTGGAGCAACTATATCAGAGATGTATTCTAAAATTTTAGTGGAGATTGAATTAATACCTGTTTTTATATTTTTTAGTGAACTAATGAATTTCTTTATATCAGCTACGCTTACAGGAGAAAAGAACAAGAAATTTGGTACATTAATCTCATTAAAATACAAAAGAAAAGATTTATCGACTATTTTGCAGGAGTCTGAGATTTTTTTACCTACGTTGACAAAAGATTTATTGAATTCATTCGCTTTTTCCTTATTGTCATCAACTGTTTTACCGTGAATGATAATTTGTTAAATTTGGTTTGTTCCTTTAGTAATTTCAGGTTTAATCACAGAATTAATTAATTTCCAAGTTTGTTTTATATTGCTTTTCGTTTGATTAAATCGTTCATGGTAATAATTTTTCTTGGCTATTTTAATTTGGTTAATAACTTGATTCCGAAAATTTTTATATGTGTTCTAGAATTTGACTAAGCTTATAAAGAGAAAAGTATTTTTGACGTTTTTTGATGTTATTTATAATTGCGTTTGTTATCCAAGGTTTTGTTTTGTGTTTATATGATATGGTTTTAGATTTTAGAGGACAATTAAGTTTTAAAGCATTGTCTAGCCTTGAAATTAACTCTTCGGTAGCAGAATTGATGTCATTTATATAGGAAATTTCATATAGATTTTGATTTAATACATAGTTATAGAAGTTTGATAAGGTATTTTCGTTAATTA
Source organism: Ceratothoa steindachneri (assembly GCA_963969495.1). Taxonomy (NCBI): domain Eukaryota; kingdom Metazoa; phylum Arthropoda; class Malacostraca; order Isopoda; family Cymothoidae; genus Ceratothoa; species Ceratothoa steindachneri. The sequence goes on along the minus strand of OZ018317.1, from coordinate 152,039,171 downwards.
TGCGGTAGGATATTGTACAGTTTTGATGAATATTGTTCAAGTTGAAAAAAGACTTTTAGATCATGAATATAGGAAGATGGTCCGATATGTCACAAAGGAGAATACCGGAAGAGTAATTTTCGGGGTGAACCCTGAAAATATTGTCAATTAGTGTTGCTGAGTTTTGGGTTCTTCTTGTCGGTTTTGTTATAATTGGAAGTAAGGAATGAGAATAAAAAGTATTGAGGAAGGACTGAGATGATGCGTGGATTTAAGAGTTTAATAGATCGAAGTTAAAATCTCCTGTAATTATTATGTCGTCATAGTTTGTAACATTAAAGTAATTGATTAATTCATTAATATTATCTATAAACATCTTTGGTTTACCAGAAGGAGGTCTATATACGGTTCCAATTATTATTGTTTTACCATTTGATTTTACTTCGATAAATAAAGTTTGAATATAGTTATAGGAAAAACTAATTTCGTCAACTTTTTTAGTATTGAGTGTCAAATATATACACACTTATACCTCCAGCTATCTTTTTTACGTCGCGTAGTGAATGAAAAGAGCTATAATTTGGGACACTGATAAGGTGTTTATTATTATTTGTTAGCCAGCTCTCAAAGAATTCCAAAACGGAAAATTTAAAATTAAGTGTTGACAAAAATATTGAAAATTCATCAATGTTTGCGTGCAAAGATCGAATGTTAAGATTTAAAATGGACAGGTCTGTTTTTTAAAATGAAAATGTAGTGATAAATTTATTACAATCGTAGTATTGGTTTCTTATGTTATTTTCTTTAAAATTTGGATATAATTCATCAAAATGGTTTATGTCTGGATCGATATTATTAAAGTGATCGAGTTGTTCAAGGTAGTTCTATTGGAATTTAAAAATTAAAGGTTACAAATTGAAATTACGTATAAAATATCTATAAACAGTTAAAATACTATTTTTATGATAACTTTAATAAGAGAAAGAGGAATAAAGTATGTATTACAATTGAAATAAAAGTAAGTGAATGATAGGTCAAAACATGGTTTGTTTGTTTTTGTTTTTTCATCTAAAATAGTAATATCGCCTGAAGTATTATTACTGATTGTTCCAGAGATTCTCACCATTGAAGTCTGCAAGCTTCGAAATGAGGTGTTCCGACAGAAACTTTTGGAGGGCAGCTCGGGTATTAATAACTATACGTAGGTCACGGCGACAAGGATGATGGCAGGAAAACGTTGATGAATCCGTCTCTGGTAGTACAGCCGGCGATCTTTGTGAAGAAATTCATTTTAGCTTGGCGGAGGACCAAAATAATTTTGTTGCGATTTGGATTCAATTGTTCACTTACATAGAATGACGGTTTGAATTCTTTGCATGCTGAGAAGATATCACGCTTCTGATCACTTCTGCGCAACTTCGCAATTATGTTTCTTTTGTCCGGACCTTGTACTTTAAGCTTGGGACCTAGACGAAGAGCAACAGAGATGTCAGCTTCTTGCATTTGTATGTGGCAGTTATCTTTAATAAGTTTGCGGATGATATTGCTGCAGTTTTCATTATTTGTAGCTTCAGGTATATTGCCGGAGAATATAATCGTATCTCGTCTTTCATAAGCGTCGGAAGAATCAACCTTTTCTTGTAATTTTTCGATTTTTGATCTCATTTGTTCGTTAGATTTTTCGAGAGAGATGATTTTTTGTTTTTATTTGGCAAAAGATGATTCAAAAAACTTAAAGAGAACGTTCATAATGTCTTTGGCATTACCTGATAGCGTAGATGAAGAAATATGGGTCTGCAGTTCATTAAAATGAACTTGTTCGTTTAATTCGGTTTTTCCTTTTGTAAGTGGAGTATTTTTTTCTTTGTCTGCCTTCCTGAGAAAAGGAGGAGCCATTCTTTCTAAGGATGAATGGAGAAATGTGACAAGAGTGCTTATGTGTTATGGGAGTTTGTTTAATTACTGGGAGAGACAGTAATCTTTAATTGTTAAAATTTTTAACTTTGAAGGTTATTAGGTTTTGATTGATGAGTGATTGTTTTAATATATTAATTCAAAGAGTGAAGAGATTAGTTAAACAAGATGGATGTGGCAGCGCTGCACTTCTAATCACTCGGTTGAGTTTAGGCCTAATGGCTTTCAAAACAGAATCAGTGGGAACATGAGAATTTTCAACGTAATGTGCTAATATCACTTTATATGTCCAAATAAATTAACTTACGTACGTAGATTTATAATTTTTAGTATTCAATGCAGTTTAAAAACACTAGTATTCAATTTTATTCGAGAAATAAGGAATATCACTGTTTGTTGAAAAAAAAACAAAGATTGATAAAGGGGACCGGGCAGCACACCTTCACTCTACGTGCCCAGTGTGAAAGGCTTCCCAAGGTGAACACATGCAAACGTAAATGGAAGAGCACAATTTGATGCAGCCAACAGAGGTGCAGCGACAACACTGGCAGGAATCAATGGCAGAAAATCTTTGCTACACGAAAGAATCCAGTACGGGTCTCCAAAGTCTAACGTCAAAGGTAGGTGACGGAAAACGATTCAACTGAGCAATCAGGATTCTTGCAACAGAATGACTTAAAAGGGCTCACGGCCCCATTTATATCCTACAGTCCGAAGAGAGAAAAGGAAATTGGGGCACAAAGGGCTAGGGAATGAGTCGCTTCCCCTAGGCAAATTAGACTGGTAGGTTGCAGAAATTTAGGCCAAAATGGTAGCCTCGAAGCGGGCCGACCTACGATAAACACGATAAACTATAATGAGAAAGGGAAAGCTTGGGAATATGAGGGCTTACCCTTTACATGCAAAATTTTTAATTAATTATTTTTTAGTATACGGGAATTTTGTTAGATATTTAATACTGTATTTCTATTATTATTATTATTTGCATTTTACTTATTAGCTAATTTTTATATAATATGGTATTCGTCGTGGCGCGTCATGGGGCGTTTGTGAGTGATGTATTAAAAGGTGGGATTAAAGAGAGCCTAAATTGGACGTTTATTCGTCTCTAACGAGAAAAATTTGGGGCGGAATCTTTCACGCTGTTAGAAGCCAAAACAAGTTTTGTATAAGGGTATAGTATAAAGAGACAAAGGAATTAATATTCTTATATATCTGGTTGATGTGAATCAGAGGAAACGGAGCCACTCAACCATCAGAATCCTATGTCCTAAGGGGAGATTTTTTATATACAAGATACGTATTGATTTTTCATGACACAAATAAGTAGACATTTATAGAGAAAGTACAATAGGCAATTAAAATAAATAAAGTGCAAATCAAGACCTTAACGAAAAATTCAGAAAAATGACTGAACAATCACACTCCTTTGGACGTGAAAATCCCGCATTATTTTGGTTAACCAAACTTCACATGCTTACATGGCCTTTAAAAAGGCCAAGTTATGGCTAGTTTAAATGAGGAACAACCGACTCTATTGTATTCGAAAAGGATGGTGGTGGATTTTCTTACGTCTTACATCTGTATTCTTCCCACCTTTATTCCTTCACTTCTCCTCCATTTTTCTTTTTTTTATTTATCCTCTTACCCACGTGCGAGTGGGTGGCAAGTGACATCTGGAGGGGTGTGCGATCTCCCGGGCACAATTCTCTCCCGATGGAGAAATAATCCAGGGGTTTATATGTCTTTAATTAATTAATTCATGGATATATATGTCTTTGATTAACTAATTCGAGGATTTATATGTCTTTGATTAATTAATCCAGGAATTTATATGTCTTCATTTAATTATTCTCAGCTGGATTCGACCCTGGTTACAACTTCTAATTGGTTTATTTTGAAATAAGGCTTTTGTTCTTGGAAATAAAACTTTTATTTTTCAAAATAGGGCTTTTCTTCGAAATAAGGCTTTAATTCTTGGAAATAAGGCTTTTATTCTTCAAAATAAGGCTTTTCTTGGAAATAAGGCTTACTTTCTTCAAAATATATATACTATTCTATTATATATAAAATTTCGATTTTTTTACTCTTCCTGAAAAATTGCTTTACAGTATTCAGATGGTTATGAAGAACACAAAAAGCAGCACGACTTTATTTTGTCTTCTCTAATTCGTCACTGGTTCACCATTTACAGATCCATCCTAAATTTGTCCCCCTCGATAATCTCAAAGTTCGCCCTTAATTTTTTATTCAAACATCCATGATGGGCTACATATCAACTAAACGAATTTACACATAATACACCTTTAATCAAATATTTGATCATAGAATTCTTGCTATTTTTTCATGTGTCCGTGTATATACTATTTTAATGAAATAAAAGTGGTGACTAGAGCATTGCTAAAAATAAAATTTGTATTTTTTGCTTCGGATTTCTCTTCACTATCAATTGCATGTCATTACTCGCTGTCGGTTAATCGATCCTTCCGATGTAAAAAGTTAATCTGATATCCAAAACCCTAAGCTGTATCGAACTTGGGTTTTTAAATTTAAAGTTTTATATATTTGAATGAGTAGTCGATGGAGCCCTTTAAAATACAGTGCGTGCTATTTTGTACCGAGTTATTATCTTCGTGGGGACTGAAAAGGTTCAGATAGTCTATGAGATCTATATGGAGTAATATTATTACGAGTATTTTTTGGGGGACTGTAGAAGAATCATATTTCGTTCCTTTGAGTAGTTAAAATTTAATACAAAAACTTCATTTCCTCGTAAACAGTACTTTATCTTTTTCTTGCAGGAAGTGTATTTTTGAATTTCCTGTTTCTATTTTAATTTCTCTACCTGTCGTCATTAAAACCATTTCTACCAGACAGTGTATGTACCTCTGGACTGGTCACGATGCTTTGATTTTGGTTTAAAGGCCGTGGCGAAGACGCTTTTTAAAACATGATTTGCGCGTGGTAATCTTGTTTTTCATGGCAACTCATTCGTACTGCGGTTATTTGTAAGAAATAGCCTGCATTGCTTTTATGTTGCATAAAATGATCAACAATCATTGCCATTCGAAGAGTTCAGTACATTTATGTGTCCCAATTGAAAGAATACAGAAAATTGGACTAGCCTTTTCTGCTTCCTTTAAAGGATTAGTGAATTTCCTTCATCACTTTGGAAGTAAATATTCCTAAGCCGTCATATCCTAGGATTTTTCCAATCGTTTCAATTGTTCTCAGAAAATTTTACTCATTGCTTTCTGCTTTCCTTAATGTGTCTTTCCTTTTATAAATTTAGAAAAGTTCAATTATATGGAAAGAGTCTTCCTACCCTCTAACCTTTCTGAGTCTGCCCTATTTGGCCCTAAGGGCAATTTCTAATTTATTCTCTTTTGTTGCAGGTCACAGATTAGAGCAGGTCTACCATTAGAGACCTAGTGGTTATCTAGGTCTTTGGTAGGCTTAGGATGGTTCCAATGTGAACTAGTGAATTTGCTTCTACAATCATCCTGCAAAAAAAACAACCAACATTATTTTTAAAATTTATAAAGGCAAATTAAGAAATAAAGGCGTCAACCTCTTTGGAATTTCTAATGCAAGATTAGGAATGTCCGCAAAATATCTGGAAACCCGACAGCGACGTGTCCATACCCAATGGTTCATCGCCGGGTTGTTGTCGAGGAATTAAGAAACAGGAAAATAAGTTTCGTTAGGTTCGCATTCCTGTCCAGGGGGGGGGGGGTAAATGAAAGTTCTTCAAAAGCTCGGAGATTCGGGAACCTACCACACTGTAATGGGGTTTAGAAAGCGAAACTATTAATATTAAATGTAATGGGGCTTAGGAAGCCCTACCATTAAGATGAAGTCATGGAAAATTAGGAAGGAAAATGACTTTTCGAAATGGCGTGAAACTTTGCCAATAAAAATGTCTAAAATTTATGCCAAATTAAATTCCTCTTCCTGAATTTATCATAAAAGATCAGGACTCAACAGGAAAATAATCTTATCATGGGGGCTTAGGGGGGTGGGGTGGAAAACATGAAGTCATAATAATTAGTAGGATAAATCTCTTGTTTCTAGTGAACCCTAAAATTGTCTTTCGGGCATCGGCTTAGTCGAGAAGAAACACCACCTCCGATTTTACCAAAATTAAGCCACATCAGTTGTGGTTAGTTGCCGAAGGGAGTTCCGATGAATTGTAGATTGATATTTATTCAATTATTTTCAGAATACAATTCAATATCACATAATGATTAAAATGACACAGAAGAGAAAATTATTTGCTACAAGATGATGGCAAGTCGAATTGTAGGTATGATCTGAGCACAAATGGCACGCAGAGATTCAGTTGGCATTTCCTTCCAGCACTTTTCAAATTTTTACTTTAGAACTTCGTCACTAATGAAATTTTGTACAGGCCTTTTGCCCAAGCATCGACCAAACTTCAAAACTTTTACATACTCTAGACTTGTTGAAGGGTGAACGGACCTTCGTGTGGTAGCTTCCATCAGGAGGATGTGATTATTCTTCAACATCTCCAAAATTCATGTAAATTAATCATTACTCAGTCTTCAATGAATTTGCATTATTTTCCCTATTAATGTTACACCAACTCACACCATCACATACAATTATCTTAGTCTCCTGAAAGATGTCTACTATTCGAACAAAATTCATTTATATTTTGCGCTCAAATATGATCAAACTCTCCTCATTCAACAGAAATGGAGGCTGCGAGAGGTCAATGAGCCGTTGGAGGAACAGCTTTGCTCTTTCGAGTCTCTTTTTTGGCGGAGTTGGTAAGCACATGTTCATAAGCCATCTTAAATAAACGAAGTTTCAGATAATGTTTTAACAATTATTGCAAAGTCACACGGCTCACTTTGCCATCCATAGCAAGATGTTTGGCACTCTCACTCGGACATTGCTTGATTTGTTTCCTTTTGTCTTTAATCAGTGATGTGGTTCTCACTGATCGGGGCAGGGTATTCCTCACTATTATAAAACAATTGACCCGTATCTTTAAGCCGTTTAATACTTGTGAATACGCCGAATCTTCTCCCAGTCGTGGTTGATTTAGAAAATATGGCTTTCGCTCTTACTGACTCACTTTTCCAGTCATATTTGTAAAGGGTGTTGTTTTTAAAGTATATACAATCTCATTCACACAAATCAATAAATCCTGAGAGAAACTGAGAGAACGTAATTAAATAAAGGTACGTAAACATATTTAAAATCATTTGTAAAAAGGATTCTACATTTGGTGTTTCCACCCTATATAAGAGTAAGATTATTGCGCACTTAAATTTCAATATTTATAACTTATTTTATACTTTTGTCTAGTTAACAGGAAGCTCAGTAAACATATCTAACAAAAGAAATACACACAGGAAATATTTTCTTTATATATATAACAACGATTGATAATAAAAAAAAAATTTGTAGATGTTAAAAATATTCAACCAATAATAATTTCAGTCATTATATATTTCGTGGAATTAGCTTTTTCTGCAATAACAGCTCGAAGGCGACTCTCATAGGTTGATATTATTTTTTCGCAATCATTTCTTGGTATTTTGCTGCACTCTTCTAAGAAAATCTCCCACAAAAAGGCAATGTCCTTTAGGTTTATCTTTCGGATGGGTTTTTTTTTAGGATAATTCACCACAAATTCTTAACGGGATGGTCAGGTGATTGACTTAGGTATGGAAGGAAGTTTATTTTTCTCTCCTTGAACCATTATTGAATAAATTTAAATGTTTTCTTAAGATTGTTGTCCGGCTGAAGTATCCATTAATCTCGGAGGGAGAATGTTTTAACCCTTGGTAGCAAATTTTCCTTCATACCTTCAAGATACATGACACCATCCTTTTTCTTATCAATCATTTTGAGTGCTCATATAACATATGCATTAAAGCAGTCCAAAACCATGAGTCTACCTCTTTCGTGCTTTAGTGTAGGATGGTGGACTTAGGATAATAGGCAGTTGCTTCTGCCCTACAGAGAAGAATCGCATGATTTAGGCCGAAGAGTTATATTTTTTAGTTCCATTTTACAATATAATATTGTTCCAAAATACACTTCTGTTTACAAATTGTTCTCTGACAAACTTTAAATGGTATGATAGCAGATTATTAGGCTGGAGCTCTGTACTAATAGTTCTCTTTCACGCCATAGTAACTGATAAGTCACGATCGCTCTGTAGATCTTTTATAGGAATCGTTGGATTATTCTTTAGGTTTCAAAGTATGAAATTTCGAGACCGATCGTTAATCTTGCGAGGAGCACCGGATCTTTGAAAGGTGGAGGTGATTCCATACTCACGATGCTTCCGAAATTTATAAGCTGCAGGTGCCTAAGCCAGTTCAACTTGCCCAGAAATATTCCTTAGGATAATTCATCGCAATATAGTTCAATTATTTGCTGTCGAATGGCTTGAGTAACTTTTTTACCCTTAACATTGCTCAACACAAACGTCCTTCCTATGATTATTCCTATCAAGAAAGGATGATGTTAATGTTAGGCAGTTTATATCAGTCTCGTTATCATTTTCATCGAATTTATAAGATTACTTTTGTTTCATAACACTATCCTCACATCTGATTAAAGTGGTTGAATAGTTTTGCCACCTTCGGTCTTTTGCCTACGTCCTAATATTTGACTCCTGGTTTATTTTTTTAACATCAATTTTCGCAACCATTTGGAAGCTTAGTAATAATGGAAAAACAACAAGAGTGGTATTGTAAGGGCAATTTTATGATACGGAAGTTGGCTTATAAAATAATTTCATGACCTTCTTAAAAGATTAATAAAAGTGAGGATGCGAAATTTGAGCATTTACACGCAGAGGCATGGCGTAACTTTATAAATTTTGCTTATTTTGGTTTTTTTTTGGTTATAACATTGTAAATATTCAGCCGATTCTAACGAAATTTAAAACACTTATGTTGTTTTACATTTTCTTTCGAATGGTATAATTGCCAAATTTCTCATACGTTTAGCAAAAGTTTGTATATTTCTTTCAGGTTTTAAGGTCTTTACTTGACATCAGAGCCTTCGAAGAAAACGAAGCAGTAAAAAAAAAAACGGAGCTGGAAAAGAGCAAGCTATAAAATTCTTCTATCTACCGATTCCTCCACAAACTCATGTGTTTTAGTCGCATGTGCGTCACGTCGCGAGCAACTCTACATCTTACTATGTCGGTCGGTCAGTTCCCGATTTGGTTTTGTTTATTTTAGCAATAATATTATAACTATTCAGCCGATTCTAACGAAATTTGAATCACCTATGTGTTTTACATTCTCTTTCGATTACTTTAATTGCCAAAGTAGTCCCAAGGATATCCTAAGACTGACTCTGTTTTGGCCATAATATCCTAACTATTTGGAAGAATCTAACGAAATTTCAAGCTGTTATGTTGTTTCGATCATTGAATTGTCAAGGTCCTCCATAGTTTAGTGCGGAAATTAATGAAAGTTTTGAATATTTGAGAGTACGCGACTTTTTGGTCAGCAGACCTTGTTCTGTAATTTATTTGAATATATGGCCATTTCCGTGCTTAGACCTTTTCTAGAACAGTATTGGTAAAGATTATATAAAGAAGTTTCCTCCCCGTGAAAAATGATGCTTCGGTTCCATAATTTTTCAAGTATTTCTCAGCTAAATTCTATAAGAGAAATGTAGAAGTAGTATTATTTCACTTTTTAAACCTTTTCAAACTTTGGAATAAAGATCCCCTTTGCTAGTTGGAACTGATTAGAATAATATCTTGCAGTCAAGCAGGATTAAAGGGCGTTCTTGAGTTTATTTTTCACTCTTCTACTTCTTATTTTTCTTTTACTATTCTCTTTACGTTTTATTTTGGATCTCAGTTGGCGCCTTTCATTAATTTTAGTCACTCTCTCAAATTCTATGTGTAAGGTTTGCAGGGTAACATGTAAAATCGCTTCTCCAATCCTTGCACTTCTTTTTAGTGGATTTTCTTGGTTAGTTTAGCTCGCAGTTTCGGTATCCCTGGATGGCCAATGTCCTTGTATTAATTTTGCTTTTTTTAATATATATTTATACACTATTAATTTCCTCACTCTATCTACAGTTGCATAATCGATAGTCGTATTGGTGTTCTTGATATAGCTTTCTACTTTGCTTTGGGCATCCAACCTGCTAATCGATCAAGTAATTTGGGTGGGTGGTAAAGTAGCTATACTGCATTTCGCCACTACTCACAATGGCATTGGTGAATCAAAAAAGCTCGGAGAGGAAGATAGTTGTAAAACCTGGTAGTGCTAAAGGCAGCTTAAGCAGAAAAAGTCATTGGTGGGGTGAGAGTAGAAAAGAGCTTGAGTATAATGACGAAATCCAGCCTCATGGTAACCTGAATTTTAAAAAGACAGTATTTAATTCTTGACCTTTAGCCCTGGAGGACATACTAGTGTGGGAATATCATCAGTTTTATCACCGAAACATTAAAACTAACTGCAGCTATACCTTACCATATTAACCTATTTGTGGTGTGTAGGCAAGCTTTATACTTGGGTACAATGTTATGATATTAGTCAGGGATCATGTTGGCTTCAAAACAATTTTCAGCAAAGCTTTCACTTGCGTCTAATTTTTTAAATTAATGTGCGTAGAATGCTTCTTTGCTTAAATATTTCTCGATACTTGTTCTTGGCATCTAAAATGCCGTATTTTAGAAAATGTATTCTTTCTGTTCTTGCTTTTGCCTACTCCTAGGAACCATGGAAAATAAGTAGACCTACAATCATAGGCTAAAAGACGCCTCATGTATGCCATTAGGCGCATAATGGGGCGCATAGGATTATTATGCTTATGAGTTTTTACCAAACCATACATCTATGGAAGAGAGGCGTTGCTAGATTTAAATTTAGTAATTAAATCGGAAACATTTTTTTGAAAGTGATCGAATGTTTATATGAAACTCAATGCTAGTTGTTAATGTAGGGTCTCTTTGTATCACATCATAAGTTGATTCTTCTTCTAATAATAAGTTTATTCTTTCAATATAATTCACTTTGTCCATAATAACAACGTCACCAGATTTGTTTGCTTTCGTAATATGTATAGAGGGATTTGTTCTAATATTAAATATAGCAAGGTGTAAACGCAGAGGATAATTTAAGTAGGTAAGCCTAGATAAGCACTGATAGACACAACCTTGGCGGTCGAAATTAAATCACTAGGGACATCACAATATTTTTCCAAATGAGAAAAGCTTTGAGCCATAGATACAGCAGATGGTATAGAAGGAATAGAGAATTTCAACGCAAATCCAAGGGCAACAGTAGTAGTTACGTTGAGATCTTGGTTAGAGAGGTTAATGACTGTTTCTGTTTGACTATTCTTGGTCCAACTGCTATTCGATATGAGACGTTGTAGTCTGCGATTCAATTTTTATTTAAATTTGAACAGCTTCTTCAAAGGCAACCGAATTTGGAATCTTGGATCACTCTAGACCAAAGACAAGGAATATTACAATTAAAAATATGACGTTGTGAATGGACTTTCTTGAACGCAATCGAAGTTTCTTACTTTAAGAGTTAATGCGTTGTTCCTGTGGATAAACTCTTAGCCGTAAATGTTTTCGCTGTAATGATAATCTTTAAAAATGTTTTTTTCATCCAATCATATTCTATTCATATACATGGCGTTATTGTGTGTATATCGTTTTAGGGATGCAAATGTCTGTTATTAATTTCCTATTGTTCTTTGTCCTTGTATTTTTCTCTATTTTCATGCTATTCCTTTAAAATGAACTTGGATTCATCTTTACATTTTCTTGTGGGTTAATTTTCATATATATATATATATATATATATATATATATATATATATATATAATTCTGGTATTATTTTAGTCGCGAACGACTCCACATCTCACTATGTTAGGCGGTCGGTCAGGCTCCGTTTTGCTTTTTGTAACGAAATTTGAAACCCTTATCTTGTTTTACATTTTTTTTAGAAATATATAATTGCCAAGGTTGTCATAGGTTAGCCTGGGAATTATTTAGTTTTAGAAATAACATCATAGTTATTCGGCTGATTATAACGAAATATGAAACCTTTATGTTGTTTAGCTGGGGAAATATTCGGCAATGAATTCATAACTATTCAGCCGATTCTAACGAAACTTAAAACCGTTATTTTTTTTACATTCTCTTTTAAATGATATAATTGTTAAGGTCCTTCCAAGGTTACTCCAGAGATTATTGAAAGTTTTGTAGGTCGTAAGGTCATAAATCAGAATAAATGAGAGCACGCGACTTTGGTCATAAGACCTTGTTTAAAAATACGCCATTTAGGGCAGGCCACCCAATATATTTTGCATTTAGGAACCTATTTATATGTATATATATATATATATATATATATATATATATATATATATATATATATATATATTCTGGTATTTTTTGGCAATTTCCAATGAATCTTCCGTTGCCTCTTCATCTTACAGCCGAGCGAAGAGGAAGACGGAATTTTTTCCCGGTAGTTTGTGTTTGCAGGATATGTTGGATTCAAATACAATCATATGGTAGAAATTTCATGAACAAATGATCAGTTGCATACAATTACTATTTTTCAGCCTTGGGGGGGGGGGAATCTCTGTCGAGTCAACATTCGTCGGTTTTAATAAAACTTATAAATATGGAAGAAAGATCGATATCAACGTTGAGACAAATATAAAAGTTAAGAAAGGAGGAAAAAGCTTAACATTTAGTTCCAATAATAATTCTTATTTTTCTTCTCTTCAGATTAGCTTGTCTCTGTTATTTTTTCATTATCCTGCCCTATTGATTCCCACCGAATCCCGATACTGAAACAAAAAGCAATCTTGTCGAATCTCTCATTTTTTTCTTTAATTAATAGAAATATCATTTTTTGTTACTTTGACGTTGTATAATTCTTCTTTTAATAGTTTGTTGATATTAATGAGGTTAACTAAAAATTAAATGAAGGTAACAAAAAAAAATCCTAAAAGACAAATTGATTTACTAAAGTTTCCAAACTTAAATGCGACACAAGCTTGATTATTATTTGCCAGGAATATTAGATCAATTTTGGTATTAAGAGGAATTTAAACGTGGTTTTATATATAAGCCATCTACAAAATTCACTATGCCTATTCTCTTGATTACACATAAGCTTTTTAACGGCTTTAATCGATTTTAGAATACAAAAAGATATAAAACAACTGATATCTGCCTTTTGATGCGGACAAACCTATAAAGCAATGCTCCCTTTTCGTTCTTAGAATAGATTTGACGTTTTCTTAGAAAGATCAAAAACAGAATGTCGTAGTATAGCAATTATACATTTATACATATATCTATATATATATATATATATATATATATATATATATATATATATATATATATATATATATATATATATATATATATATATATGGGAAATATCACGAAAGTTAGTGCGTGATAACTATAAATATGAATATGTACTACGGAAGGAAACTGAATAAAAGACGGATTGGAGTTAGTACTTTCGTCTATTCGACATTTTCAAACTCACAATGGTAAGAAAAATAAGACAGTATTTATAGTGAGCTCGTTTCGCTATGAGGTCAACTTTTCAATGCTATCAGATAAGACGGATTTTAGAAAAGGTGATCAAATTGGATCTGGCGAAACAGTCCTGGGCTAATGTCAAATTTATATTTGGAATTTTTCGAAACTAGGTTGATCTCCTCTGTTTGGTCTACTCATATTGTTTGGCTCCGGTATTTTCAACATCGATAGTTTTCCTTTAATTATCAACTAATCGGTTCCGTTAATTAAATTCACTGTAGAAAAGAAAGAACATAAGAGCATTTAATTTTTGGATGTCCTAATAATAAGAGAACCACATAGATTTAAATTTAATGTTTATAGGGAACCGACAAATAATTTATCTTATATCTATTTTTATTCAACTCATGCCAAAAATATAAAATCTGCTGTTTTTTCCTCCATGTACCTTAGGGCTCTTTGAATATGTAGTCCCGACTATAAAAATAAAGAATACACAAAAATTTAAGATATTGCTTACAATTTATGCTACCCAAAGTACTTTCTAGAAAAAATTTATGAATATAGCCAAAAACCATTTTATAATTGTAAATTAGAGACAATAGAACCTCGAAAAGAGCTATTAATTTTACCCTATAATAATAATTTTATGTCTTTAGTGCACATTCTAAAATCTCTTAATAAAGCATAGCCCCAATAATGATAATAATATAATTTACCGAATTCTATGTTAAGATTGTAATTTCTTCTATGTAGGCCAAACTTCCAAAAATGTTTCCATAAGGACCCAACAACACAAAAATGAGGTAATTAAGAGATATCTGAAGAATGCCTTAGCTGTCCACAATTCCAAGATGGAACACGGATTTAACTGATCAAAAACTGATACAATAATCCATAGTAATGATTTTATAAAGAGAAATATCCTCGAATAAGTTTTAATCTCCAAAACAAAGGAGAGTATTCTTATCATTAGCCAAGGTCTGTTTTCGCTAGATCCAAATTTATCACTTTTTCTAAAATCCGTCTTATCTGATAGCATTAAAATGTTGACCTCATAGGGAAACGTGCTTAGTATAAATACTGTGTGTCTTATTTTTTCTTACCATTGTGAGTTTGCTAACTCCAATCCATCTTTTATTCAGTTTCCTTCCGTGGTACATATTCATATATATATATATATATATATATATATATAAATATATATATATATATATACGAGGACAATTACTCGCTAATGGCTTGGGCTAATAATTATCATAAGAAGAGAGTGCAGATGGGCTTTAAAGGTTGAAAGGTGTCCGAGAGTAGTTCAAGTTAAAATATATACAAAGGGACAAATCTATTTAAAGGGGTTAATTACCTGACTCAGATCAGAGTCATAAAAAGGGGCTACACTACGCTAAAGTACAAATAGCAACAATTCATTTGGGAAGACTGGATTATAATGAGGACTGCATCGTCCGCGCCTTGCACAGGGTAAGCGTCAAAGGGAAGTTAACTCAGGGAGGCGAGGATGCAACAAGAGAATATGTTTTACCTCAGAGTTTGCGATGCGGGAGGGAGTATACTGGTTCTATTTCAGGATGCTGATGCAAGAGGAATGGTTTTACTTCGGGGTTCTCGATGAAGGAGTATTGGAGCGAATTCACGGAAGGATGGACGTTGTAAGGAGCTGCCAATTGACTGGGGTGACGCTACTTGGGAATTAGTCGCCGTATTCAATATTGCCTCAAATTAGGCATCTTTAAAAGAGGATGTTTAAAAAACAAATAAAAAACCATCAATAAAAATAAACAAAGAAAAAAGGTAATAAGCAGGAAGCAAGCTCCGGCGTCGGGGGAAGGTCAGTCTTTCCCCGGCACAGGAGCATGCGACCTACTAAAATAAAAAAACACCACCAAAAACACAACTATTTAAATAAAGGAGAGAAAATACGACCTCGTCCCAAAAGACTAAAAGTCTACAGGTCTGTGTGCACGAAACAGTCCCGAGTACAAGGGACAGACGGTAGTGACCCCGCCCATCCCGGTACCGTGAGAGGTAACGTGCGCAAGATTACCAAGACTGGGACATTTAAGAAGAATGTGCCGAACAGCCTGGAGGACAACGCAGTCTTCACAGTAGGGCGCTGGCGAGGGCTCCATCAAATGGGGGTGGGTTCCGCGAGTTTACCAATTAAAAGACGACAGAAAGCAACCTAAAACCTTTGCGGCATTGGGGGGGTAGGTCCATGGGAACAGTCACGGCGCAATGGCACGCAACTTCACGTTCCCTTCGGCCGTCTCCCATCTTCTTTGCCAAGTAGCCCGAGTAGCTTCCCGTATTTCTGCAATGTAGTCGGTGTGGGGAAGAGCGAAACACTGGTCCGGTCGCAGAGTCCTCGCGGACTGTAAGTTAAAAGAAAATGTGTACTCGATGTAAATGAAGGATAAGAGACACATGAAGGAACCGTGGATCATAAATGAGTGTGCTCAAATTGACAAAAAACTAGAGCTAATGCATCGCATTCAAGTCCCTCTCGCAATGCTCATCAAATTTTCTTTGTCAAATGGTATAAATCGCAATCAAGTTGTTATTTATTAATATTTCTATTAAATAAATGCAGAAGTACGTTAGTAATTAATTTCGAAACATGTTTATTAAAGTAATTGAACTACATGAGCTGGAAGAGAGTTCCAAGTTGAAAAGATTCTATATTAAAAATGTGTAGTAAATGATATTTTCTCATTAGACAACTTTACACACCCCTTAATCCAAATGATAAACTCGGGGCTGCTTTATAAAGGAAAGATGCGCTAAATCCCCAATATTTGTATTTACAATCTAAATGATATAAATATATACAAGTCTTATTATTAAATGATATTTAAAATATATATATATATATATATATATATATATATATATATATATATATATATATATATATATATATATATATATATATATATATATATATATATATATATATATATATATATATATATATATATATATATATATATATATATATATATATACATAAAATTTGGACAGAGTGAATTTATCCAAGTGTTATTGAAACAATTCCTGGCAATGGCAATTGATCACACAATCTAAAACGTTTAGATTGAGAAAGGTGAGCTAATTTAAGATCACAAGAACAAAATAAATAGACTTAATCAAATAGGATGGAAGGCCTTCCGAATTCTTTCTTTCTTGTTTTTTCGTTGGAGAAAAATATGATGGTCTCTTTCTCCTAAGGAAATACAATAGTTATCTTTATTGTCGCATAAATTTGCGACACCTTGGGGGCGGGAAGAGGTGATGAAATAGGAACTGCAAACATCTATGTACACATAGACATATATAAACATATTTTATGTAAATTATATATATATATATATATATATATATATATATAATTCCAATAAATTAGAATTGCAGGGCTACATATTGGGTCAGAAAAATTAGCTTTGCGCTTACCAAGCTGAACGAGGAGTGGAAAGACGTCGGAACCGAGATTAGGACCAAACGAAGTGTTCTGTCTTGATTCGCATTAGAGACCTTTAGTATTATAATTGGAGATCTTGTACAGGTAGACTTGACGACGGACCTGTGTCAGGAGCATCCGCAGCTGAATGTGGTATTCCACAATAAATATTATCTTCCACAGTAGAGGAGTAAGTTTGTCCTTAACCTGGACCACATTTTCTGACGCGTGGAGATAAGCTCCGTGTCCATGGATACATGTGTTTCTCTCTTAACGCTACCAAGTACTCACTCTACCAACGCGTACAAGCCTGCTGACGCAGCCGTTCCATCTGCCTTTGCCTTCTTTTCATGGCAAATGGACAGCCGAATTCAGGATCCTCCACCTTGATTGTCTCCTGAAGCGCGATTCCGATAAACTTCTTACATTAACATGGGCAGGTGTTTATTCCCGTTTGAACAGGATTTATGATACCCTTTAACCACCTGTTTCCAGAAATCGATAGCAGCTCTTTTTTCTTCTGGATTGATATTATGGCTGATATTTTCTATTTATTTTAAAGGCTGACTCGTTACCAACTCCGATTGAAAAAGAGTGTATAGCAGGTGTATATTTCGCTATTGAACACCCATTAAGTATCTTTAACCAATAATGAAGTACGGAATTGGTTAATTGATTGGCCTCGCGTTAATGGGGAGAATGGGTTTAATTTGTATTTATCATGTCTCTATGAGTCCCATGACGATAAATTGTCTTGATTGTAAAACTCATATGTGGTATCAGACACTAACAATTGGAGAAGGATTTAGTTATCGATACACATATTAAAAATTATTTCAATAATCTCATTAAAGGGAAGGGAGTAATTTATTAATCATTCGAGATTGAAATAAAGCAAGATTAGTTCTTATTTGACGATGGCTATAGATTTCGCTTTGTTTAATCCAAGAATATAAAAGTCATCAGGAACGTTGTCGACTGCTAGTGCTATAATATTTACAGGCTCGTCTTTGTTTATTACGTCTCATATTACCTTTTTTATTACCTCTTTGTACGCCTTTTTGATTGAATCAATTTATAGATCTTTTAGTATTTCAAATTACGAGTTACCTCAACCTAATGGATAAATTTTTTTAATAAAAGGTTTTTGCGAGCTCAGATCGAATAGGACCCTCGCAAAAGTTTTTTCCTTAAATCCTGTTATCGTAACTTTGACTATTACTCGTAGAAGACCAATAGCAGAGAAACAATAGGAGAACAATGTATTGGCTTTGGATTCTTTTTCCTGTTTGGGTGAAATAATATTACATTAGTTTTCATCATCTTATGAGGAAAGACAGATTTGTTATAGTGTTCATTTTCATATCTCAAATATATAAGGAAGTTTTGCGCTCGTTTTTATAATGATTTGATCACAAACAATTGGCAGACAGTTTCAACTTTTTAGTCTAATTTAGCTTATTGGATTGGGAAAGATATTTACGGCAGAAATAAACCTTATATGATTACTACCTTGAGTGCGCTGTTTCAAGGGAGGGTAGTTGGGGTGTTTTATACAGACTTTATTCCACCTATTAATTTATTAAATATAGATTCCTCTATAAGTTTAAATGTGCATATTTATTTTTCTGAGGAATTTTTTAACCTTCTGATTGTCCATATTGCTGCTGTAACAATTGAAACTCTTCTTTCGGGGCCTTTTGGAACAGATCCGACTGCTATTCGTCAGATTCCTTTTTTAGCCATCTATTGATTTGATCTCGTACAGGAGAAAGAACTTTAATCATCAATATTGTTATAATGAATAACCCTGTCTCAATAATATCCAAGCAAAGAGCTTTAAGACACCTTAATGATATTCGTACCAGGCCATAAAATCCATGAGGGATTTAGAATTACATTATAGTTCGTTTAAGGCAGTAATTGAATATATAAGTACAATGGTTTGAATGAATCACGATTTATCCCCCTACGTACATTAGTTTTAGATATTTTTAAACCTCGTGATATTAAGCGCCAGAATTAGTAAAGCATCAAGTAGGCGCGATCAATAGTAATTTAGTAGAGGTCATGAAATTTTGCCCACTGGAGAATATCGCCAGAAAATATTGGTAGATTATTTTTTGGTAGTTGAATTTTACTCGTTTGGCTAGAAACCTTTGATCGTTTAGTCTCGTTTAATCTCTTTTAAATACTTTTCTCCCACATAGATGACCCTAATAATATCTATGTAAAGTATGGATGCTTCCATAATTTCTTTTTCCAATAGAATTTCGTCAATTTGCTTTCACATTAGATCCATGATTTCTTTTTCCAATAGATTTTCGTCAATTTCCTTTTACATTAGCTCATCTCAGGATAGAATCCCATTGAAAAGAAGCTTAAATTCCTCTATTTGGGAATGTAATTTTTTTAAATCAAGAGTCTTCTCACCATCATAAAAGTAAATATATTTACTAAGGTGGGTCCTCAAAGACCCCGGCCACCTCGGGTTTTAACCAAACTCATCTGGATTGAGGATTCTTGGATCAGGGTACGAATGTAGGACATACTATTTTGCACTAAACAACTTTACACAAGGCCAAATGCTATTTATAAGCCTAGTGTTACCTCAAGGAAAAGGAGGCGCTGATTCCTGGAAATTTGAATTTATAATAAGAATGGTTTAAATATATACAGGCCTTAGCATTTAATGATGAACTATTTAAATCTAATTATGCCTGTAGATGTACACTAAGTTTTACCCATGTTAAGTGTAATGAATATTAAATAAATGAAATTTTACCTCAATAAAATTAGAACAACAAGAGGAGCGGCTTAGCCATCGTGCTTACAGGAGGACCTTTCACTTCGCAGAGAGACCATTGGTCTGTGGTTTATGGCCAATCTCGCTGTAGCAACGTGGTTTTGGTCTAAAAAATCTAAATATTTCTCATATACCGTTTTGTCCCATATTGAGTGTTCTATATTTCCATATATTCTACATTATTTCTTTTGTGTTTTCTATTGCATCTTTTCGAAAGAGTGTTCCAAGGATTGAATCCTCAGATTCAGACTGTTCTATACCCGACTCAGTCCTCAAACAGTTATACAATGGGCATTTCAATAGAAATGGGCACATTGTATTTCAATTTGAATCCATATTTGTTTCGTATAGTATCAGAATATTTGTTTTTGATTCACAGAGTATAACTGACGAATATGAGTTGTAGTAAATATTTTCATCTTTTATCTCTTTTTTTCCAATTTTTGTTTACTTAAGAGTTGATTTTGTTGAGATTTCTTCCTTCCACCTTTTTAGGTCCCACTGATATATTTTTTTGATTTATTTCTACTTTACTTTAAATTTTAATATCTTCGAAACTTATTTGTGTAATACTTGATCGGTTTTTTCTCTAATATGTCTTCTGAATTTACGGCTCTTTTCTATAATATCATTCAATATATATTTCAAAATATAATTTATTCAGTCCAAAATTCCGTAAATATATATATATTTTTTTTTATTATCCTTATCTTCTTTAAAGAGGATCCTATTTCTGGCCTCATAGTAAAATCTCTTATCCACACCATCCTCTATAGTTTATAATATCTTGACATCAAAATAATTTATATATGTAAATTATATTGGACCCATATAGAATAACAGGAGGAGCAATATTCTTGCAATAGGTCTTACCAATCACCAACTTATGACATCTCTTAGCTGTAACAGGGTAATGAAATGTTCGGCAGTTTATGTGCTTTCTCAATTATTGAATGCTTATAGTTTTTTTTACTAAATTCTTGAGTCCTTTATAGTTATTCCTAAATATTTAATCTCACTAATAACCTTAATTCCTGCTACATCAGGTGTTTTTTCTTTCATGTTCATAATTATTATGCTGCTCTCTGTTGCATTGATTCTAAGACAACTTCTTTTACTTACCTTAGTAAGGATGTTTATAGTAGAGATAGCATATTTTAATGATTGTGTTAGAAAAAGCCCATCATCTGCATAAAATAGACTAATTATGTTTATAGATTCGTTTTGAAATCTGACTATATTATTTTCAATTTCAGTCATTATTTTATATTTTATCAATTTAAACAATATTGTAGATTCCATAAAACCCTGTCTTATTCATTAAAGATTATGATAGTTTTGTTATCCTGATAGATATTAGAAATAAATTCTATAGGCTTGAGTGTATTTTAGGCTGCATCATTGCATCTATTAAACTACGTCATTTAATAGAATCCAAAGCTTTAATTAATTCAAATGAGATCACATACGAGTATATGTAATGTTTTTTTTACATTTATAACTTTTTGGAATACAGTATTGTAAAATAAAAATATTATCCTCTATTGTTCGTTCTTTAGTAAAACTTGCTTGTGTTTCCTTCATAATGTCATATTTCATAAGTGGCTTATCTACTTTTCAGAGGAATAAAAAAATTATAGGATACATTAGTTAAAGATATAGGTAGCAAGTGTTCTGCTATATGTCTTTCAACTTTTGGTATCATCCTGATTACTTCTTACACTCTTTATATTTTCCACTCTTCCGGTTTGTCTTTCTTTTCTATTTCATTTTCAGGACAATTGCTAAAAATTTTTATACATTATTTTACTATTAAGTAATAGCATATAAATTTTCGGTTTAATATTATCTTGGCCTAGAGATTTTTTTTACCTCCTAATTTTTTAGACATTTAGATACATTTTTTCCGTAATAGTTACTATTTCATACTAGTTATATATTGTTAATATGTCTAAACATACGAGGGGGGGTCAATAAGTTTTGCAATTCGTATATAAGGAAACGAGATATGAGGAAAAGTGTTTTATTATTTTTCAATATAAATACCCTCGACTTGAATACACTTGCGCCACTTGTCCCTAGGCTTTAAATTCCCGAAAACCAGAAATATCCCGACTGCTGTTCAATCCACTCCTAGAAGGCGAGCTGGACATCTTCATCGTCTCCAAACCGGCGTCCACGCAGTGCAGCCTTGAGCTGGCGGAATAAAAAGTAGTCGCTAGGGGCCAGATCTGGACTGTAGGAGGGGGGAGGTTGAGCTCCTCGAATCAGCAATCGCGCAGGGCAGCTTGTGCAACTCTGGCCTTGTGGACTTTAACGACGTTAAAGCTGATCATGGGGCTTGAGATTTCTATGGACCTGACGGGCAGACACTTTGTTCATGGCCAAATTGTCATGGATGATGTTGATAACACTTCTATGTGATATTCCAAGTTCTCGCTCGATTTCTTTGACCTTCACCCGTCGATTTTGAAGGATCACCCTCTCCACACGTGCGACATTGTCCTAGTTGGT
Source organism: Ceratothoa steindachneri (assembly GCA_963969495.1). Classification (NCBI taxonomy): domain Eukaryota; kingdom Metazoa; phylum Arthropoda; class Malacostraca; order Isopoda; family Cymothoidae; genus Ceratothoa; species Ceratothoa steindachneri. The sequence goes on along the minus strand of OZ018317.1, from coordinate 152,016,940 downwards.
CACATCTGACGAGCCTCATCTTTAAGGGACTCACAATCATGGCGGAACTCCCTATTCCAGCAAGCGATGGTTGCATAGGAGGGGGCGGTATTGGTGCAAATATGCGTTCATGGATCTCTTTTGCATTCTTGCCTTCCTTGGTCAAATATTTGATCACTGCGTGGTGCTCAACCTTCTCCATTGTTAAAAATTTGTGACTGATGATCTGCGATCAGATACTGCTTCTTAAATAGACGAGGCAGGAGCGTGCGGCTGCCGGTCTTCACTTGTCATAACTTGTCCTAACAACCCCATAAACAGCCATCCTCCTTTCTCTGTTTTGCCCTACTGATTCGCAAAACTTATTGACCCTCCCTTGTATGTTCATTTTTATTTGAATTGCAAATTACATAAATCACATTTTGTATTTTTGACATATATGTTTCCAAAATAATTCAATTTCCTCTTCAATATTCTTTTCACTAACATTTCCACATAAATCATACAATATTTTATTTTTATATTGTAATTTTGTGTCATATCTTAAAGTGTTTATATCTTCCCAAAGTTTATTTATTTTTTTATCTTTTATTTTATTAGCTAATATTTTTTCATATTCATACATATCATCATTAATCATAAATTTGACATTCTTCTTTTGTTCTTCATATTCAGTTAATATTATATCTTTATCCTCATCTGCAGCTATTCTTTGTGCTCTATTTAATTCTACTCTTATCTGTATTTCATTTCTAATATTTTCATTCGCCCAATTTGGTTCTTTAATAATCATTCTATAATCCAATCTTTTTTTTAATTCTCTTTTAAGATTTGTGTCATCCCTTTCTTTAATACGTTTATTGAATTTCTCCATCGTTGAGCACTCATCAACATTTATTTTTTTCTCTAATTCTTCAATAAATTTCTTGATATCAAATTCTCTGTTACCGTAATATGTGATTTGTTCATATTTATTATATTTTTTACCCTTTAATTTGTTATTTTCTTCCTTTATCAAGTTATGATCAGAAATATCTATTATCTATTTTTGATCATCAATGATAAAATTTTTTAACATAGAATAGGCTTTAGCATTTATAAGTACGTAGTCAATTACACTTCGTCTGTCATTTCTTTGCCGTATATAAAGTTATTTTGTAATTTTAGTATCGTTTAACAATAAAAGTCTATAATTTTCCATCCAGTTAAGTATTAGTTTACTATTTTCATCAACTTTTTATATCCCAAGAATCCACATGACCAATAAAGTCACCCATTATTATCAAGTCTTGGTTAGTTATATTTTTTTTTTCTACTTCTTTTATATTTTTTGATTTTTTGTTCTATTTTGTTAATTATTTATGACAGAGAAATATACAACAATAATCCTTATTTCTTTATTTTATATGTATATATTCATATGGAATTTATTAAAATCTCTATTTTCACATTCTACTTTTTCTACTTTTAGTTGAGTCTCACTTAAAAGTATAATTTGTTTTTTATCAGCAGCTATTCAGCCCTTATACTTTATATGTTGAAAATCCTTAAATATTCAACATAACAATTATATATTTTTTTTTCTATTGATATTATTTCTTATTACTAGCTCTATAATCTATAAAGGGGATTTTTTTTTAGTATTTGAATAATAATTAGCAACGTGGCTTCTTTTATTTTATTTTAAATTTTAATCTTAGTAGCAAAGCGCAAGCTCCCCCCGTATGGGTGAGTGGCGAAGCCATTGCCTGGTGTTATATAATTTTATATTTACTTCTTTTTCCTTTAGTCAAAAAAAATTATATGGCAAAGTTTTCTTATTAAACAAGAACAAATACTTTACCATTATATGTCAGAAATATACATACAAATTAAATTACAATGTGCCAAGCAACTTTTATTTCACCTCCCTTTGTACATCTGCTTGAGGAGTGAGTTGGGTATAAAACAGTTTGAAACTGAGGATACCATTCTTGGAAAACTGCTCTTTCTAACAAGATAAAATCCAAAACACAAAAGAAATAATGCCCAAAATGTAGACGTATATACTGAATAAAATAAGACAGAACAATAAGAGAAGAATTTAGTCACAAAGGGAGGAAGTAACTGCTGTTACGAATGGCAAGACTCCTGATAATGAACTGAACTGTACAATTTGAAGAGGAGCAAATGGCAAACTTCAGAAAAATATATATAATTATCCAATTTTGAAATAATTTTTCAAAACAAAACGAAGTAAATTAGAGAAGTTGAGAAAATGTACTAAAGTTAAGATATGCTGTTTATTTGGAAAAATAAATCTAAGCATTATTTGTTTCGTACTTCAAAAGAATTCCGATGTTTTTTTTCCTGCTTTCATGCCTAGAAAATAAGGATGGATCTAAAAAAATAATGAATAAATTTTGAAGAGACAAGAGGAGCAACTTTGCCATATCTGCTTACAGGAGGATCTTGCGCTTCGAAGGCAAAACTTTGGTTTTTGGCCTACAGTCTATCTGGTTCTGGAAACGGGATTTTAATCTAAAAAAAAAAAAAATTACAGTACATTTCCTAATAAATTACTCTTGGCCTACTGCGCAATCCAGGCAATAGGTCCCCAAGAGAAACTAGTACTTTCACTCAGGAGATCTTAGCAACCCATTTTAAATCTCTTATTTTTGTTTTCGCGCTTCTTTCAAACCATAAAAAAGTGAAAGAGGTCGTTAAACGTTCTCAAATAATGAATAAATTTGCTCCTCGTCAATTTGTACATAAAATTATTTAATTGATGAAAATAAATCCCGAAAAATCCCGAATTAGACTATAGTTTAATTGAAAAGATTTTTTTCTTTATTAAATTCTTTTATCCAATTTCTTTCTGAGAGTTTATTTATATATCGACCAAGCAATGGCTTCGCGACTCCCCACTATAAGTGGACCTGGCGCTTCGCTACTAAGATTAAAATTTCGAATCTAAAAAAAAAACAGCTATGAACTTCGCCTTTTGTAATTCTTTTGATTATAAAATAATCACAAAATTTCAATACTTATATTTATTTCTGAACTTCACCATTTTGATTTTTGATATTATAAAAGAATTATTAAAAATAACTTTAATAAAAAAAGATAAGTCATTAAAAAAAAGAGATGAAATTTTTATTCAAATACTCAAGTAAAAACCTTTCTTAAATTATAGAGATAGTAAAGAAAGTTTTTTTGCGCAGGGCGGGCTCTTTTTAAATTCAAACCTGTTATTGAATTTTTTTTTAAGAATTCATTTGGAGTTTGAAAAAACAGCACTTTTCTTATATTCTAAAACTTTTTTCTGAGTAATTTCTCAAAGTTACCATTTTTCTCACCAATATACTTTTTACTCACTGAATCTAAGAATGAAATTAAATTTGAAACTGTGAACTTCATAAAATGAGTTAAAATTAAGGCATGGCTGTATTTTCGGTGGTATATTTTAATATAGAAAAGAAAATTGAGGAGGAAAACTTTGACATAGTAATCTTTTAGACTAAAGGAAGAAGTAAATTTTAAGTTATTTAAGAAAATAGGAAATAATTTCGATAAAACGAAAATATTTACAATTGTTTTGTTGAATATTCAAGAATTATCGAGATATAAAGTATATGAGTTCGAAGAGCTACTGATAAACACAAATTATATTTTGAATTGAGATTTAACTAATACTAGAAATCTTAGTTTTAGTAAAGGGATTAAATAAATTATGAGCATGAAATTAAACAATAATAAAAAAGGGTTGGAATTAGTTTACTATATAAAGAATGTAAAAATATAGATTATTTGGAATTAACCTTTCAATCCAAAGATATTTTAGATATGAATATATACATAGATAATAAGGAGATTAGGATTAATGTTGTATATTTTTCAGGTTATAAATAATAAACAGAATAGAACAAGAAATCAATACATAATAAAAGAAGTAGAAGAAAAGATTGTATGCAAGTATTGAACGCACGACAGCTCGAGGTTTTGTAACTTTCTTTGAAATATTCTTGTACTTCTTTAAATTGAACTCCGCTGATACGAGGTATCAAGGAAAAATCCGTTCTTCTGTATCCATTATTAAAGGGTTTTAAAAATGATTGAAAAACAAATTAGAATTTTGGGACACCCTGTACATGGAAAGCTACAATTTTAAACATGATGAACATTATTCAACAAGAATTTTTGATAAAAGTTTTTAAATTCATCAACACACGCACTCAATTTGGAAAACAAATACAGTCGTATTTAAAAACGAGTTTATAAACATAAGTAGTATATTCTATGCTGATAATCGGCTTCTTCTGACACAATCATTGAAAGATGCTATCTCTACTATAAACATCCTTACTGAAATAAGTAAAAGAAGCGGTCTTACAATCACTGCATCAAAGAGCAGCATAGGAATTATGAATATGAAAGAAAAACTAACTGATATAGCGAGAACTAAGGTTGTAATGAGATTAAATATTTATGAAAAACTATAAAATGACTCCAAAAATTACTTATATAACTATAAGCACTCAATAAATTAAAAAAACACATAAACTTCAGAGCATTTTATACCTTGTTACAGCTAAGAGTTTTCATAAGTTGGTGATTGGTAAGTCCTATTGGAAGACTGTTGCCCGTCCAATTTAGTGTTAGCGATAAATGAAATTTGCCACCATATTAAAAATTGCCCAGCTACGCTCATATGCGAGAATCGTTCATGCGAGTTTCTTTCGGTGTCCATCGAAGAACCGCCTTTATGAAATGTAGCAGCTGATGCCGGCTGAAGATGGCATTATTTTGCATTGTGAATGAAGACCCATTAACCTTCCAAAGAGTCATCGCTCTATAGAATACTATGAATTCCCCAAAGAATCTGTGGTAAAAAATTCCTGAATAATGAAATCAACGTTTCCCTACCCTGTATGTTCAAGTCATTCAAAAAAATTACTCATGACTATTATGTTTTACTTACATTATGAGGGAAGTGAGTTTGTATTGGACCTGTATATTTTGACTTTTAGTTGTTGCCCCTTTGATTTTAACTATTTTCCTTTATCTCTTTATTTTATGTTATATCTCTTGTTGTTTTTTCAATTTTGCCGTCAACGTAAGTTGAGTTTTCTTCAGGCTAGATCTTTTTAATTCAAGAGCATAAGATCCAGGCTTTGCACTGTTCACGAAGTGTATGTGCATAGTTTTAGATCTGGTACCATGATTTCGTCAATTTGTGTTGCCATGTTTGTTGGGGGCGTCGTTCTCGTTGATTCTCCTTTGGTTGTTAATGCGATGGTAGTTTTATATTTTTGTTTTTTTTCTTTTGTGAGTTCGAGGAAATGTATTGAAAGAAACGAGTAAATCAACCAGCCATTGTCAACCGATTAGGTCCTTCACGATATTGCTCGTCTTCACGTGCTACGAGAACATTACACAAGGTGAAGGAGTTAGAATTCAAGGTCTTACTGTATCCCTTTATTGTATGGCTCCAATATCTTGTATATTTTCGTACTGTATAACTACGTGTTGATGATTGTTAACCCTTGCAATATGCAGTGTAGACATTGCTTTCAAAGAATTGTTCTTGAAGCCCCCATTTCCGAGGAAGAAAACGAACCCAACTCGTTATAGGTTATAATAAGTGGTTTGAGCGGAAAGTACTTATGTATATTAATTATTATGCATCAATACCATGTCGACCCTTATCTAGCTTTCCAATTTCTCCCCTTCAAATAACCTTTACACTTTTAAAAACCTTTTAGCATAGAGAGTGTGCTTGATAATTTACCCTTAGAATAATATATAACGTCTTCCATTTAACACTTTTCAATATCATTCCCTTAAAATTTCCGTGGCGATCGTTATTTTTATTTAAAAATTCCCATTTCTTTGATTTTCCTTTTTCTCTCCGTTGAATCAATGTACGATTTCCTCTCACTCAAATTTCAAGCGCAGTGATTAATCTGAAATTATGTTAGAAAGATTAAATAAATCAAAATTCCACATTTCGAAAATTGCCAAGCGAAATAAAGTGGCACGCCCTACTTTACGTCAAATATCAGGAAGATAATAATAGGATTTTCCTGTACTTTGGGTTGTGCTAACTTAATAGGGGAAATAATGAAGATCGAGGAAGGAAGAATAGAGAAAATAAAGTGGAAGGAAAGAAAGAAATGGGATACGAAAGAGGTTAAATGACGAAAAAGATTACCAGAGCAGATCTCTTCTATCCTAAAGACTGGGATGAGAAGGGCCATTGAAAGCCGCTTGGATCATTTCTGTGCAAATTTCAAACGCTCATAAAGTGTTATGGCTGGTTTAGGGGCGAATGCCACCCAGTTTGTCCTCTCTTCCAGGTTTAATATAACCTTATCACATCAGAAAAAACATAAAATTTGAAAAACTGAATTTCCTCTCCCATACATATTTATACGGACACCAAGGTAAAGGTGAAAAAAATAAATAAGAAAATTATTCTCCAAAAGTAAAATCAAACGGAGCAAATCTCGATAAAGATGCGCCCATGTCAGAATTAATTGGAGATATCGCTCTAATATTTACCAAAATGATCTTAAACATTAAATGTAAGATCCCGAACGTTGCTGCAAATCCTGCTAGATAACGTTCTTCCTATCTTATTAAGGGCAAGAGATAAATATTTTGTAGGATTACTATGCCAATGTTGATTATAAAAGAAGATGGCTATTACTACAAAACCTATGATAACATTATCTTTCGGTTATATAGATAATAGTGAGGATTACTTTGAGTCGAGATCAGTTGTATGTAATGGAGTAAATTCGTCTTTTTAAAAGCAGCACAGAACAAGTTGCTTTCAAGGTCTAAATTCTCCATGGAATCAATTAATGGAATTATCCATCCAGATTGTAAGAAAAATGATATGATCTCCAAGGCTGTGGTAGAGAGGGCAAGGAGGGTGGGATCTGGAATCTTGCCCCTTTTTGCATTCCATATGGCCCCGATGTTATCCCCGAACATAAGGGCGCGGGGGGCAAACATGGTGGAGAGGATGAGCCCGAGGGATTCAAGTTCAAAAATTCCCGTATTCCACTGGCGGCAGTCGAGGGCCATGGAAACACCCTGGGACCACCAGCCAATGCCCCATGGAAGGCGTCAACGTAAAGGGCTGGGGCGATTCCTTTCGGAGGGCGGAAACGTGTCCAACGGTTGTGGATGAGCTGGCTAAGGTGGAAGAAGGGTCCGGGGTTGGGATGAGAGGACTGGAGATAGCAGAGTTGAATCCAGCAAAAAGGCAATCGGAGGGCCGGGAGGACGAAATTTAGTAAACTCGCAAGCCGGGTCCAGGCTTTGCGGGATACAGGGCGAGAGGACATGATGCGGAGCGCCGAGCGGGTCTTGTGCCGCATTGTAGTGGTGAGCTGGATGCGCTTCAGTTTGAGGTCTATATTAAAGCCCAAGTAAGAGATCCTTTTACTAGGGACAGTGACCGACTTACGCCAATTGGCATTGATAGAGCTGCGGTCTATGGTATGCATGAAGGCGCGGAGGGCGCGCTTCCTACCGATGCATAACACATCGTCAAGGTAAGTATAAACCTTGATATGGTGTTAAGTTGCCAGCTGGTTCATTGTAGTTGACGTGAGTTTCTGCATTATAAAGGGGGCACCGTTGAAGCCCATGGGGAGGCGGGTAAATCTAAAGGAACGGTTTTGGCAGCGGATGCAGAACCACGGCCGGGCCTTTGGATGAAGGCGGACAGGGTAGAAACCGTCCTTCAAGTCGAGTTTCATCGCCCAAAGGCCCTCAGTGGCCGAGTCCATGATCTTTTTTATGCTAGGGAGGCTGAATCTGGGCGGGTGGTAGGCGTCGGCGGCGGGGGACATGTCGTAAATTAGACGTGCGGAGCCATTGGGCCTGGTCACCCCGAAAATTCTGTGAGCACAGCGGATGCTCGCCTCCTCCATCACGCCGCGTTCCACAAGCGTGGTAATCCAGGGTAAGGTTCTATCATCAGAAAGGGCCCAATTACTGTAAGATTTATTGAGAAACAGCTTGACCCCGTCTTTCGCGTTGGCCTTCTGAAGGTGAGAAATGGGGGCAATCGAATCATAAGAGCCCGGTTCTTCAACATCGAGGGGGGTGTCGAAATCCACTCTGGGGGTTTCCGGCTCGAGAGGGTCCAAGCCGGGGCTTTCTCACTGGTCTCCCCTGTTGTCGTTGTCCTGGTTGTCGCGGGCGTTGTCCCCATTCTGTTGCTGCTGGCCATTGTTGTTGTCGTTGTTAGCGTTACCTCTACCCCTCATGATATCCGGAGGGCCGCTATTGGGGTCATTCAATACGTCGTTCATTTTAGAGGGGTGGGTATCGGACGAGGCAGTGGACCCAGGAAGGGTGGCCACGGCTCCTTGAAGGACCGTGGGGACAGCGAGGCCAGGTTGTGGGATGCACAGGGTAAAACACAGGTCGGGGACAGGGGGAGGGTCGTGGATAACTAGGGCGTGTTCCTTAATTCTGGACACATGGGAATTATCTCAATTAGTTTCTGGTTCAACAGACTTATTACTCCCCCTTTTTAAGAAAAAGTTGTACTTAATAAAAATTAGAGATACAAAACACCTGAGAGAAGAGTGCCTCCTAAATTAGTGTGCTCAAATTGACAAACCTGAAATTAATGCATCGGGTTCATTTGAGTCTCGCGAAGTGCATCGAACTTTTCATTATAAATAGTGAAGGATTTTATCTAATAAGTAATATTTGAATGAAATAAATTGTACACATGTTTATTAAAAATAGGAATCTTTCCTATGTGTCCAAACTATATGGACATCCTGTATAAATAAAAAAATAGAATTTATGTTTATACGGGGCAGCTAAAGCCATAGAATCCACTCAACCAATTTTTCGGTGGTAGAACCTAAAAATTTCAGACGAATGTTTATACAATTGATTATAGAATATTTTAATAGTATATTTGCATTCTATATTTCCAGGCACTCGACTCCGGTGATTAAACGTCCTTTAAGTCAGAAACTTTTAAGATGTTATTTCGCAATGCATTACAGGTAGCTTGAATTTATTATTTCAGATCTTTTTCAATATTTTAAGTTTAAATAGTGAATTAGAAAGATATAAATAAATCTTTGTTAGTTAATGCGAAATTAATTTATCTATTTTTCGTCATTTTTCAAAATATGATCGAAGAAGTTATTTTCATGTGTGAAACAATCCATCCTTTGTCGAAGAAATCTTTTATTCCTAAAATAAAATTTAATAATTTTAGCTTACAACGTTCCCATTCATCAATTCAGGCATTTGCTTCACACCGTTGAGAGAAATTCCTTCTCATCTTTAGGGAATTTGAGGCGATTTTGTTTTATTTGTTTCCCATATTTAGCATATTTACAAAATCATCTCTCCATCTTGATTTTGCTTTTCTTTTGGTCATCCTTTAGTAAGTGGTGTGCAACCCTGGATTTTTATGTTTTATCTTTTGTCTTTGAATCTTCACGCATCTTCTGTCTTGCTCCACTTCACCTTTCTTAAAGCTTTCAAAAAATCCTCATGTTTGAATTCTGCACATATCCAAGTGGTTGATTTTATGTCATGCCAAGGTCTGCCCACCATTATGCGTTCATTGTTTTTTAGTGGTGAGGACCAAAATTTATGCTCAATAGGTCATAGTTAGGATTATGCATTTGAGGCGATACTTTTGGCTTTAGGGAAATGTGCCATGTGCCATGTGCAATTTGCTTTTAAATATGATGCTTAACTTTCAAAATGCTTTTCAACCCAGAGAGATTCTGCGTTGGATTTTTCTATCTCTTACAGGTGAAACTGTAATCTGATGACCCAGATAGATATAATTGTCTACCATTTCAATTCACTTGTTGTCAATTGTCTTTTATGTTGACCTCTCGTTAGTTTGTCATGATATTTTTCTTCTTTAGATTTATTTTTAGGTCGCCTCTATGGCTTTTAAGGATGAATTTTGGAAACATTGTTTGAAACTCTTCTACCATTTGAGCTACGATTGCAATATCATTTCGAAAATCTGTGTTGTGACATTAATCCAAATTCGTCTTTTTATTTTTTATGTTGCGATAATTTATGTAGTGTACTTCTAGCAAACCAGCTGAATACATAAATTGGAACCACTAAAATTTTGTATGAATTATCCAATAATGACGGTAGTGTTCTGTCAGAAAATGAGTAAAGATTTATCTAAGAGCTTTCCCAACCTTTGTAGACTGTTTAGATGCAGTTCATCTGGTATAGACAGGTCGTTAGTAAAAATAATCCCCAGAGTGGACGAACTTTATTAGCGCTTCTTTAGAGGAAAACCATTAAACCATGATTAAGGTTAGAGAAACGGTCAAACATGCAGATGGGCGGAATCACTCGGCTAACTAACAGGGCTGGGATCATAATCTTACGCCCAAAAAATTAATTCCATCATCAATAATAAAAAGCAGGCAACAAGTTTGTTTATTCTTGTAGCCTGGTTTCCAGGCTATACTTAGAAGTCATTTAAATGATGTAAATACATCAACCTTATAGTAAAATTTTCCAAACTCTTCTCTACTCAACATCATTTTTAACAAAATTACATATTCCCGAGCGCTTGAACAGAACTTAGAAGAATCTAGACTTTCCCTTTGCTTTCAAGAAGCAATCGAGTAGAGAAGTTCGGGTTGTATCTTTTACCAAGATACCGCGCGATCAGTCGAAAGTAATTTTAATAAAGAGATAAAGAGTTAAGGTGAATTTAGTTGAAACACGGCCCCGCACCTTCTCTTCATCTGTTCATGCTTAATATTTCCATACAATACATACTTTACATATTTGTTTATAAAGCAGGCTTCGTACAAAATCTTAGTACATATCAAATAGTTTATGAGACATGCTATACAAAGAGGTGGTTTCAAAGATCTTAAAAATAAAAAATAATTAAGGGTTAAATATACATTTTTAGCTATAAATTTAGCCTAAATTCCACTAGGCTCTCGTTAATTTAGGGCCGTCAGTATATGCAGTCGAAAATAAATTTCCATTCAAGAATTATCTAAGAATTTCTGCATCAAAAGCAGCAATAGCGAGAGAAATCATTTTTGTCCTAAATGCTTTGGCATCGATTCCTTACAGATATCATTAATATCTTCCTAAGACATCTTTACAACAAGAAATGCAGCGTGCGTCATCTATTTAAGAACAAAATTCTAATATTGTAAAACAAAGAACAACAATAGATAAAATAATATCCCTACATAGAATTGTGTACACATGTTTTACCTATTTACATATAAGCAAAATTTGTTCAATAAAGCCACCTCTAGCCTCTATAGAGGCTTCATGTTACCAGTAATGTTCTGGAAGGCATTCTACAACGATTCTTTCATATGCTGGGCATACTTGTATGTTTCGTCCTCAAGAACGCCGCAGACAAACAGCTTGTATCATTTTGAGGGATGGGGGATGGTCAATTACGTATAAATTCAGTCATAATTTATAAAATGATCTTCCTTTGTGTTCCTACTATGTTAAAATTAGACGCAAATACTACTCTTCGAGTGTTATTTTAAATATATTGACCGATGTACATTCGACTACTTAGTCGGATAGGCTGTTCTACGTTTGAGTGATTTTATAGCTACAAATATTTTGTGCTATGCAACTGATGAATTGCTTCTTGACTAATTTATATCCGTTTTAATGGGTATTCGCTCTATAATCCATCTCGAATAATAGCAAAAAATTTGTGTTGGAGAAACCTTTTAAGTAAAAAAATCAAACCTTTATCAGTTGGCCACATAAACGTCTAGTCAAAAGTGATTATTGCTTGAGACAGCGAAATCTTTCTTCATGGGGTTTATTTCTAAGTTCAAGCATCAGTTTATTCCCCTTGCGTTTCGCTCTTTCTAAAATTTACAATCTTTTCTAAAAGACGGATACCAGAAATCAACAACGTACTCTAGATGCGGTCGAAATAATGATTTATAAAGGGGTAAATGTTTCTCTAGACTTATAAAAGAAATTCCGTGCGATGTATCCTATAATTCCATTGGCTTTTTCAATGCTTTGATTGTACACAGTGCTTGGACTCTAAAGTTTGCTGAAGTTACGATCCCAAAGATCCTGTTATGTGTCTATGGATTCCAAGAGTTAGCAACTCCTATGATAATTTAATTTCAGATTTATGCATCCTTTGTGCCTGACCTTGCATTTACGCGTATTAAACTTCATTTGCTATCTATCTGCCCACTCGATATTTTTGTTTATGTCTTGCTGCAGTACCAAAATATAGCATCTAGTGGCAGCACTATTTACTATTTTAAAACAAGAAGTTGAAGAAAGCGAAGAAGAAGAAAAATAAAAAGAAGAAGGAGAAAAAGAAGCAAAAAGAAGAATAAGGAAGAAGAGGAATATAAAAATAGAGAATAGGATTAATGGAACAGGGCTCTGAAGTCCAATCTTCCACTAATTTGCTTTGTCTTCAGATATTGAAGGAACTGATGGTAAAACAAATTACTCAAAAGTTAGAATTTAAACGTCACCACAGTTTACTAGATTCTTCCATTCAGATATCCTTCCTTCCTTCTCTTCTTCTCCCTCTTGTTCAACTTCATTTTTGAATATGCTTTTTAGTTCTTATATATTTTCTCTCCTTTGATTTGGTTGGGAATCAAATTTCTCTGATCAAAATTACCTTTCATTTAGGTATATAAAATATGAGCTATTATGTGTCTTTCTTCAAGGAGTGATCATATGGAATCCTGCCCAATATTTTAAAAAAGCAGATAAGGGTAGGATACTTAAGAAATATTTCCCTTCTTTAAATGGAAACTATCCTAAAATATAGCGTCTTTTTTTCAGGAACTATATAGCGGGTGTCCGAAGAGTTACAATGCACTGGTAATATATAGTCTCGCCAGTATGACAGGCATAAGAGAATCTCAATGTAGCCCAATCAACGGCGTCTAAGCAACAGACGTGGGTATTAGAAATTTCAGGATACTTGAAACTGTTGCAATGCAGGCTGGTGCTTAAGAGCTCGTACTAGTGGGTAAATTTTTGGATGCAAGGGAGAGAGTAAGAGTCCATGACCACTTTGGTCCTGGCTAGACTATATATTACTAGTGCATAGTAACTTTTCTGACACCTTATAAAACTAGAAAGAGTCGAGTTGCAGCTTTATCATTAAATATTTACTTTTGAAATGTGGATCCTTTCAAATGTGCTCTCTTAGTTCATAAACATTCCAATATTCTCATCAAAAGTTCTGTATCACTTATCAAGCAGCGGAAGAGTAGTGAATACGAGTCTATAAACATTAAACTATCTTCTTTCGAATGGTCTCCGAAATGATATAAATGAAGTAGTGCTTTATGAGGTACACAGGTTTCTTAAGGCTGGTTTCTCCATTATAATTTGCGGTAATTTCTTCCGAATGTACGTTATAATAACTCTTCTCTCTTCGGTTCTTATCACTGATGATATAAAAAAGAGGAGGGTCGGCCGAAGGGTACAGATATGTCAGCTCTAAAACCAAACATGACTCTATGAACTCAAATCCAACGGTTCTGGCTCTGAAGGCGGATGCAACCTGCAGCGAATAAATCAGCTCCAATAATCATTTTTTTTGTTCATCTTCAGAGGACCAGGTGCTTCTTAGATTATAGGCCAGCACAACTCTAAATATGCCGAGAACCGAATGAAGACCATCATTGTCGATGCTATTGATAGCCACGACTATGGAAGTGCTTTCAATATTCATTGTTATAAACATAAAATCATTCCGCATTAAAAATAGTCAAAAGAAAAACATCTTATTGCTATTTTCTTCAGTGTTTTTAAGACAAAAGAAAATTGTGCTCATTTTATATGACGTCGGTTTACTAATAATGAATAAACCCAGTGAGCCTAAAGGTTGACCCAAGGCCAATGTAAGCATTCCACTAATTTCACTAGGACTTGAACCCACTTTAGTTTGTGCCCCGACAAGTTATGAATGTTTGTGGTTTTCTTAATTCAGTGGTAAATGAATCTTCAATTGTCCTGATTCAGAAGCCTAGTAGGAAGGGTAGGCAGTCGTAGCCTTAATAATAATAATAATGTTTTTAAAGTGGAATTTGTTTGGTAGTTTAGCCACGTTAAGATTCTCTGTTTGCCGAGAATTAGTTATTAACCCGCAAGAAAATAAAGTTTGTATGTATTGAAAGACAATTTCAACTCTACTCTTTAATAAACTTTCACACATTACAACATTTATGATTTTCTCAGGTTTCTTGAATTTACCTGCTGTGACGAAACCCGCACCTCCTCCCTCCGGGGGATTTAGCAAGGGGAGGGGTGTAAGGGGCAAATGCCACCGCTCCAATTGAAACCTGGAGGAGCCTCCATCCATCCCGAACCCCAGTGCACCAAAAGAAAGTTGTACTCTCTCTTGGATAGTCTTTTATGCCTCTTTTAAATCATTGTCACGCCTAGAGCCAACACTAAGTGAAAGAGGACGTTAAGCTCTATTTAATACTCAAAAGATTATTTGAATACTGCAGTTCTGCACCGTTGGGAATTTCTTTCCTCAGATATTCCACCATTTAAGGTGATGTGGTAGCAGTGATAGAATCATCACAGTACCTTCGAGGAGAAAAGAGTTAGAGAAGATTTTATTTTCCGTTGGGTCATACATCTTGCCTTGTACACATTCAATATGGTGGTAAAAAATATCGATTACTTATATTTGGGGGCCCTGCAAGCATAATTAAATGTTAGTATTTAAACACGTTAATTAATTTATGGAGCGTTAAGTTAGGTTAGTATAATTCAATACCTGAATAAAATCGCAAACCCTCGACTAAATTATTAATTAACATGTAAAATATAAACAAGTAAATGTAAATAGGGTAAATTGAGACGACGATATCACCGCCTACTTTAGGCTATTTCTGCCCCAAAATATAATTTTTAAGCTAATTATGAAATGGGGACTTCGCCACTCATACCGCCCTTACCCCCATCAATTTTTAAAAACACTAGAAATATTCCTAATTCGAAAGCTTATAAGAGGATTGCTAAATGTCGTTAGGCCTCTAGTTTTTCTATCGCGTTCTTTGACATCAGACATATAAGCCTCACCCCCAGATGCTATTTAAATCAATCACATTTTCTTTAAAATTAATTAATATGAAATGTCAATATCATATTTTATTTAAGAAAAAAAACCTTCAAAATGATAGATAATATAATATGATGCGATTCCAAATAACATTGTGGCTACTGGCTCCCAAGATAGCGGCCTATCTATTTTTTTCTCAGAACTTCGAAAAGTAACAAAGTAACGATAAAATTAATTTCCTCAGAATTGCACCAAAAACCTGGTATTCTTATCTAATTTGATTAGCTAAATAACATTTTTTCTATAACTTTTATTGATTAGAAGCCTCTAAAACCCCGGGAATGGCGGAGCTATCGTAATCACAATTTACCGTTAATATCTAGATGAAGAGACCCCAAAATTCAACTCAGTCACAAATTTTGCTCCCATCCACTATAATAATCGATGATAAAATATTCAAAAGCAAGTTTTATTACCCACCTTATTTAATTCCTTTCCTAACCGCTAACCAACCTGTGAGAAATTAAAAGCTTTGCTGTACCAGAACATTAGTTTTGCTCAGATAAACATCACGTAGCTGCTAAATACTCAATCAAAAGTCATCCATTTATAGTGCAAGTAAATATGTACATACTCGTATATGTGCTATTATGTGTACCGATACAATGGTGTCGTTTTTACGAAGCATTCTCGTCTCCTAATATAAAATTCTGAAGCAGAGGTCTGAGGATAGAAGCTAAAAGCTTTGAAATTGATAATGACTGAAAATCAAAATTTATTTTCCCAGATTACTCTTATACGCTCATACAGTGGGCCTTGTATAATATTGTGAACAGGTAAGACTGAATTTATTCGGTTAATTTCTAATTCTCCTGAAAATTCAAAAGCTTCTAGTCGAGTCATTCCTCAATAAATCTTAAAACAGCAGTAATACAGTCACAAAACTTAGTTGAATCTGGACATACATCAAATGCTGTTTGTCGTTTTCGTAAAATTTGAGAGTATTTGTGATATTCCAAGATATTTGTCAGAGTAGGAGTATCTCATATTTACAAACTATTCTCAATCTTTTAAAATAATAAGATTCTTTGAAATTTTGATTTTGAGGATGTTCTAGAGTATTACAATCTTAGAAGCGTAGAATACTATCTAAAATGGCCAAAAATAGGCTGCATAACTTTTGTTACAAAATTATGAGTTTCTTTTCAAAATTGGCGTTTCGGTATAACCTTAAAGGTGTTTTGAGATGCAAACACAAAGTGTGATATGAATAACGAGTTTAAACATATTTTCATCTATTATCTTCAATATGTATTCAATAAAAATTAAATACGAGCTTTAGTTTTTAAATGAAAGTTTCTTTACAGAAGATTAAGACATATTAACAGAGAATAATCGAATATATATTTCTGAAAGTCTGTCTGCATGTATATATATATATATATATATATATATATATATATATATATATATATATATATATATGACCGCTATAGAATACCACTTAAAGCTAGCTTGAAGACCCACAGAGGTCACGATTGTGGGTAACTCGACCCATGGAGAAACATAGGCTACTCAGATTTGTCATTTGTGGCGCCATCTGGTTGCTAGGTTAGGTTAGCTTAGCTAAGCTTCAATTTTACCCTTGGTGGGGTTTTGAAGGGGCAGAGATGGCAGCTAGGAGTTGCAATTAAAATCTCAACATTGACCGTAGAAAAATTAAGGTTTGCTAGAACAATTATGCGACTGCAATGTTTAAAAAACGCGAGAATTCCTTTTATCCTGATCCCCGAGACATGAAAATTTAGATATTTAGTGAAAACTCTCGCAGATGGACCTTCTTTGTATCTTTGTTTCGTTTAATTTCTTCGTCGTAATTCTCACATTTAGAGTCCAATTTATTTTCTTTACCTTTTAATTGGCTGGCAACTGAGTACACTGGGCCATTTTCTAATTATATAGTCCTTTTAAAACAGTCGCTCGAGAATCTGTATCTAAAGACGCTCGATTGGTTCATGTGGCCACAATGTTGTCCGCTCGTAACTAACGGTCATTCACGGGTGCGCGTAAATTGCCGGGCACGAGCGCGGTGAAACGTTTACTCATTGTGAGTATATTATATGATTGGCAGAGTGTGCAACTCTCCTGAATATCTCTTCACTCCACACATACTTATTATATACAGCAAGTGTAAAGGCAAAGGCAGAACTCACTTCACCCGGCCCTTTATAACTTTAACAAACTAACAAGGTCGCCAGAATATTTATTAAGAAGGAAAGCCAAGTTCGCTTCAAAGAGAAAAAAGGTCTCGCCACTAGGCTACACTATGTAGGTTATGGTTGGTTACCAGGTGGGGCCTAGAGTATCAGCAAGGGAAAGAGAAACGCAAGAAAAATTCTAATCTTGTAATTTAATGAGAAAACTTCTTGACAATAAATACAAAATCTATATTTGGTATACACAAAAATAAGATTTATAATAAATTAAAGGTCACATTCGCCACAAACGACCCAAGTCGTTATTTAAAAAGAGTGGACTATTATGGAGAATTCGCGTTATATTAATTATGGGGGACACAATAGGCTTCACTCCTCGAGTACGAGTTACACACGGAATAACCCCCCCGTCTTACGCCCTTTCCTACGATGCAGAGTGATACTCGAGACTTACTCGGAAGCAAGATGAAAGAACTATTCCAAAGTACCTGATACTGGAGCAGTGGAGGGACACCTCGGATGAGGTTAGTCCAACGCAGGAAAAATCCAGGGATGGCGACGGCGGAAGTGGTGATAGATCCCGGTGACGAGGGATTCTAAAGTTGGTACGGTCAAGGGACTGGCATACCATACGGGGATAATCTTAAGTGACACAAAAAGTAGGTGGGGAGGAGGGCAGCATGAGCTTGAGCTAAGTCGAACGCGAACGAGGGATGAGACCCTCTCTATCAATTCTCGCGCTGAAATTTCCCGGTCAGCATTGGTTAAGCACCCTATTTTTAAAGAAGACTATGATTTCGAATCCTACTTAACTCACTTTGAAAAGAATTTTGAAGTGAATAATTAGGACATCGAGGCAGACGATGTCGCCAAACTCCATCACTTACTTAGATTGCAACGCAGGGACATATAGATTTTCCTCCCGTCTGAAGCTACGATAGATTATTCCACCTTGAAATCCAGATTCTGGTAGCGTATAACATGACCCCAGATTTTTATCGCTCCAAGTTTCATTACGAACGAATTCAGCCCAACCAAACTTTCCGCCAGTTTGGCTACACCCCACAAAGGCATTTTAACTTCTGGTTGGACTCATCTAAAATTGCCCATGACTATGATTCCCTAGTCAACTTTGTCCTGAAGGACCAGTTCTTGGCTTCGCTCTCTTCAGAAATTCATTCATTCGTGAATGATCGTAGATGCTACACCTTTAGAGAATGCATCAAAGAGGCTGATGTTTACGCCGCGAGGCATATTGTTACTCGAATAAAAATAAGAAGACTGCGCTATCGTAACACAAGGCAAAAAGTAATAAATCAGGATTTCCTCCACGCAACCTCATTAAATTCGTTAAGGTGACTGACCCCTCAAAACCCAGAAATTTCTCACCATCAGAACCTCAGGATATAAAACTATTTGCTTCGAATTCCTCTGCGTCATCTTTCCCCAGGAGGCCCATTGTATGCACTTGCGGCGTAGGCCATTTATGTCCTAACTGCCCCTAGGATTCCCAACTCCGTAGTGCATCTGTCAACCAGGTACAGCAAGTGAGGGGCCACTCCCGTGCCACCAGCATCGCGAGCTGATTCTCCCGTTTCTCTCCCTGCTCACAATTTCTCCGGACAACAAGTCAATTTCCTTGCCGATAAAAGCTCCTCTGGAAGTCTGAAGTTCGAAACCGGAGCAGTAAATGGCTGCCAAGTCCCCACCATAGTCTGAGATACAGGATGCACCTGTATAGTTGTTTCTGACGAGCTGCTTCCGCGAGTACCCCCGAACCACGACTAGCTTTGACGTGCAAAGCGCTTCCCCATAGTAAATTGCCATCTGGAATGCTAATATTTCACCAGTTCGGTCAAAGTGGTGTCCGACCGTATAAAATTCTGTTCCGTGATAGTAGGAGAGTACTCCCAGGTTTCTTTCAACCCCGTGGCTCAACTCGTTATAAAAAGAGCACAATCCAGAAAGGAAACTGAAATGCTCGCTCACCTCGAAGTGTCATGTGACTCCCAGTTCAGCGGCGTAATTAGTGAAAGATTTACTCAGAAGCGAAAGGAGTGTGATTCCATCCATTCACTGTGGGAAAAAGCTCGGAACAACGAACGAGAATCCGTCCGTGGCAACAAAACCATTTCTCGAGTCGTGACACCAATGCAAATGGGACCAATAATGTTCTGGGGGAAAGGCCAAAAGGAGCGCCCTACTTAGAGATATACATGGTCCTTAAGGCAACCAAGCATTGGATGGTAGGACCTTCCATGGGGCATATCCGGGCCCTGCACAAAGCACCGAACTCGAGTCCGCCCCTATTCAAGGTCTTCCTCAAATGTTTTGAGTCTTCAAGGCAGTACAAGGAGGGAGGGATCTCCTCCTCCGGTCCTTGCCCCTGCGACCGCCAGGAATTCTCTATCTCGGAGAAAGACCTTGCTTAGGCCGGTCCATCTGGCCTAGGGGCTCCTGCCGGCGAAGTGGAGAAGCGGGTTTATTCCCCACTCTCCTTTCCTAAAAAGAAGAGAAACAACAAGAAAAGGAAGAAAAAGACTCGGGGCCACTCTCTATCCGTGGGGCCTACGAAGACGGATGAGTCTGCTGCTTCGGTAACCGACCAAGCAGAGATAAGAACGTCTGGCTCCGCTTCCCCCAAGGTGCGAGGTACCTGACAAAGCCCAAAAGTAAAAGTACAAGTGCCAGGGAAGAGCAGCGATTACGTCGGGGTCACTCATTTAGAGACTACCAGCGTTTTCGAGCTTGCTTACTTCAAACGCTTCCTGGTTATTTACTCCACCGATAGCAGCATGTTGGCTAAGGGCAACATGATCCGTCAGACGAGAGCTTTAGCTACTGTGATTGGTAGAGAGTCGAAGGTGACCTGTTTCTCAGACGGAGCCTTTTTGTCGAATGCGTCAAATCCTTCCGAGGCGGCCATGATTAGTGCTATTCGGAAACTTGTTGGCACGCCTGTGAGTGTTAAGCAGCTGCACTCTACCATGAACTTCGTGAAAATATTAACTTATGCGAGGGAACTCGTGGACTATTCCATAGACGACATCACCTTATATCTGGATGACTATGGGGCGGTAAAGGTCGAACGTTTGATGAAAGAACAGGAAGGGGCCTCGAGACCGACCCCTGCACTCTTCCTCACGTTCGACTGTGACAGGCTCCCTGAGTCGGTGCAATCCGGGTGGATGGCTAGTGCGTGAAGATATTCGTGCAACTGCCACGAAGGTACTATTAATGCCACCGCTTCGGCCAGAGTAATCGCTCCTGCCGACGTGCAAAGTCGGGGTTGGCCGAAACCTGTGTAATTTGATCCAAGGCCGCACACGATAAGGCCAAAGCGTGTGTGGCCAAGTGTGTCAATTGCGGAGAGCCGCGCCCAGCGTCTTGGAAGCTGAGGATCGCCTTTCATTTTGCGAGGCTAAGGAATTTGTCCTGGAAACCCCGGCGGTGCCCGGGACGTCCTATAACTCAATGTTGAAAAAGACACCCTTTATTCTTGGTCCCTCCAGGCCTACGAATACGGTCGTGTCCGTGCCCATTCATAACCATTCTTCGGGCTCTACCCACCACGGGCTTTCATCTGGTAAAGCTGGCATCACAGAGGGTCCAAATCCAGCCCCGGCTAAAACAAGGGCCACCTCTCCCCCTTTTTCAAGCGTGACCGTTTCCTTTAAGGTGAAACGGCCTACGCGCCTCCACCTAGTCGTTAGACTCACAGGGGGCAACACTGCTGAAGTTGGTCGCCAAGCCATTTTGCGGGATTCTTAAAGCTGCCCTCCGAAAGGAGGACAGCAGTAAAGGCGCTTCGGCTCCTTCGCCCATACCCAGTGGTGGGCTGGGGGTCTAAGAGACGGTGAATCCTCGAAAAAAGGCCCCCCTGTCACCGAAGTCGCCCCGCCCTCCTAAGGTTTAGAGGCACAGGAAAGAAAAGACTGGTATGGCAAGCCCAACCTCCCCTAATAAGTCCTTGAAGGCGACAGCCCCTTCAGCGGATTGTCCAGCCAACAGCGCTTGAAGTTTTGCCTCTTGAAAGCATATGGCCATTCCCCTGAGGGTCTTCTCTTCGAAGAGGGCCCCTGCATCTCATCCGAGCAAGGCTCTTATCCCCCCGTTTCCCGTTAGCTAACTTTAGCAGGAAACCATGCTTGGCGCATTTCCCATGCCAATCCTCGCGGGGTATAAGAATATTGCGACACTACCACCACGGGATAGCGGCTAGGTGGAAGGATGTGCGATTTACATTTCAGGAAGTGACTGAATTCTCGAACTTGGTCGAGTTTAGAAGTGTAGATGAGGCCGTTGAGTTCTTCTCCGGCAAACTCATCGCCGTGGGCCTAACTACTATTCTTAGAAGGTCTAGGCGTTTTGCACACCGCCCAGTCCCGTGGTGGTCAGCCGAGTGTAAGATGGCCCTCAAGCAAAAGCGTTATACCTACATGCGCTATAGGCGCCGACCGAACGATTTCACTGTCGGTGAATTTGGTTTGGCTAGGGGTAGGGCTAGGTTCTGGTATATTTCGAAGCATGCCCACCGCTCTTTATGGCGGGCATACGTGTCTTCACTTAACGGGAAAGACCCCTCTAGCAGAGGTGAGGAAGCGAGTCAAAAGGATTCGGTGCAAGTTCTCGCAGGACCTCCCTCCAGTTCTCCAGGAGAATGGACCCGCAATCTCAGACCTTGCGCCCGTAGGGGAATCCCTTGCGACCTCTTTCTCCGCATTCTCTAACCGGGATGCTGCTCCCCCAGCATTCAATGCACTTCGGGATGTCGCGGAAGGCCAACGGCTGGACTTTACCTCCAGAGGAGGAGAGTCCTTTAACGACAATTTTACCCTGAGTAAGTTGCGTTCCGCTCTTGCTTCGTGCGGGGACACCGCCCATGGTCCACCGATGACTCGTACGCCATGCTTTAACACCTGGGTGAGCTAGGCATGACTTTTCTGATGGAATTGTTAAACTGAATCTAGGTAGAGGGTCTCCTTCCATATTCATGGCGAATCGCTACTGTGCTCGCCTTTCGTAAACTGGGGAGAGATCACTCTACTCAGGCCAGTTTCCGCCCAATCTCTCTAAACTCTTGAGTGTACAGGTTGATGGATAAGTTGGTCAATGTTAGATTAGCTTTTTTCTGGACAGTGGAGGCCATCTGTCTTCTGCACAGTGCGGCTTACGCAAGTTCCACTCCACGTCGGATGTTCTGCTGTGACTGAAAAATGCCGTCTGCGAGGCCTTCCTTCGTAGACAGCATTACACCACGTAGCTTTTGGATCTGGAAAAGGTCTATGATACCGCAGGCCGATACGGTATCATGAAGACTCTCCACATGATGGGGGCAAAGGGACGCCTCCCAGTCTTTATATCTGAAATTCTACGAGATCATCGATCCCACGTAAAGGTGGGGAGAGCCATCTCCGGCCCAATAGAGCTGGAAGAAGGTGTACCGCATTGAAGTGTCCTAGGTATCACACTCTTTGTCCTGAACCACAAAGGCATCACTTCGGTGCTGCTGGAAGATGTTCTAGCCACGCTCTGCGTGGACGACCTTTTGTTCTCTTTTGGCACGGCCCAGATTCCAACTTTGGAGCGACGACTCCAGCAGGCATTGAACCGCGTCTTTCTCTATGCCGAAGCGCATGAGTTTCGACTTTACTTGGCCAAGACTAATGTAGTGCATTTTTACCGCCATCCACGGATCCACCCTGACCCAGACTTGTTTCTCAATGGGGTACGCCTGCAAGTGGTTAAATCGAACCGTTTCCTTGGTCTTGTATTTCCACGACGCCTCCACTGTGAGTCTCATATTCGCCGCCTTAGGGTCTTTTTGTACCCGCGGCAAAGATATTCTTCGTTTTTTGACGTTTAACGATTGTGACGCTAATAGGAAGACTGCCTTACTTTTTTATCGATCCTTTGTTTGTTCGTTGCTCGCCCAACGGATGCAAGTTTTACTCATCTGCAACTGTGCGTGCATTGCGGAAGGTGGACTTGATTTACCACACCGGCCTTGGCCTGGCAACTGGTGCCTTCCGTACTTCCACCATTGAGAACCTACTTGTCAAAGCTGAGGAAGGTGCCACTCGTTCTACGCCGTGAATAGTTCATTATTCGCCTGTACGCGCGAGCCCGGTGCCTCCCTCCGTCGCTAACAGCTCTAACCGCATCCGCAGCTGATTTCGACGGTGCCTATGCTGCCGAGAGACGCCAGTCATACCCTAAGACCTTTTGGTTTAGGGCTAGAAAACTCCTGAGAGCTAGGATGCCACCCTGGAGGGTACCACCTTTGGCTATTTGTCGCCACACCTCTGTTTCCAAAGCATGTACATCGCCGGGAATATTGCGTTTGACCTTTTGGGAGCATACCTCGTGTAACGATAGAACCGTGTCAGTGTATACGGATTGAGCGAAAATCCAAGATTGAGTCGGCTTCCACGCTGCATTCCTTCTGTTTAAAGTGAGCGGGGCTCTGCCAGGTGCTCAGTCTGTCTTTTCGGCTGAGCTGGAGGCAATACACCACTCGGTACGGGGGATTACGCGACATGCCCGGTTCGGAGACCGGATTGTCATATATAGCGTCTCACAAAGCGCCCTGAGTGCTCTCGGGGCATTGAAATCTCCACATCCCCTGGTTCGCGATATCTGTGACGCCACTGTTTTGGCAAACTGGGTGAATGACGAGATCTTCTTCTGCTGGGTTCTTGGACATGTAGGAATTGCGGGGAATGAGCGCGTCGATAAGGGTGCCAAAGAGTCCGCAAGCAATCGACGAAAGAAACCAAGTTTTTCTCTTTCTCACACCGACTACCTGGTAAGAACATGAGAAGCTCTCCGCTTACTTGGCAAAGAAGATGGAAGACGGTTGAAGGGAACTTAAAGTTGCGTGCTATTGCAACGCGACTGTTGCCATGGCCCTATGCTTCCCCTCTCCTGCGAAGGCTTCTGGTTGCTTTCTCTCGTCCCCAGTTTGGACACACGTGCGGGACGCACCGCCATTTTATGGAGCGCTCGATTGCGCCCTACTTTAAAGGCGTTGTCCTCCAGACTGTTCGGCACATTCTTGTTTAATGTTTCAGTCTGGTAATCTTCTCGCACGTTACCTGTCCCGGGGTTTACTACCGCTTATGGACTCAGGGATTCTATGAATTTTCGAGAGGCCGGCCTTCTTCCTTTTATTTTATCTTTTTTGTGCTTCTTTTTGTACGTCGCATGTTCCTGCGCCGAGGGGAGTCAGGCTTAAGCCCAACGCCGGAGCATGCTTCCTTCTTGTCCTCTTGCTTTTCCTCATTATTTTTTATAGTTATTTGTTAGTTACATATAATTGTTTTGTTATTTATTTTCTAATATAGCCTAGTATTAAGCCGTGTGGAGTACGGCCACTTATGCCCAAGTAGACAGTCACCAGATGTGCTCTTAGAAAAAATATTACGACATTAAATCAAATCATACTATCCGAGAAAATACTTTCAACCAACAAGAGAGACCTTGTTGACCTCTCACTTGCTAAACTACATGGAATCCGTACATAGATTTCCCTCATTGTACCGATAACGATAAAACTCGGATATCACCATGTTTAAATAAAACCACTGAGACTGCCCAAACTACTGACCCTTGCAAGTCATGTGATCAAGTGGCCGACTCATCAGCTTTCCTTTTGCCCCTCGTACCACCTAACCGCACTCCCCTGATTACAGATTATGATCTGCCTCCGGGTTGTACAGCTGCCAATATAGCATCCTACAACCATAACCCTCCTCTCCATAATCTTCCCCGATCACCAAGAAAACTACCCAACAATTGCCACCAAACCCTTTAACCAACGCTACTGATGTACCCACAGATAATGTTCTGCCCCCTCTTTGAGCACTCCTAAAACAAAACGGATAAACCATTCTCCAGCCACTTTGCCTAACCCAACCTTTAGCGTTCTAACGTCTTCAACCT
The DNA here is from genome assembly GCA_963969495.1 of Ceratothoa steindachneri. Lineage (NCBI taxonomy): Eukaryota > Metazoa > Arthropoda > Malacostraca > Isopoda > Cymothoidae > Ceratothoa > Ceratothoa steindachneri. The sequence continues at coordinate 151,991,725 of OZ018317.1, read as the reverse complement.
TCTGTCTGACATAGAATATCCGCGGACGCCGGGCTAATTATGACTCGCTGCAGGCCCTCTTAAAACATTTTTTTCCTTAAGTGATTTGCCTCATTAAAACAAAGCTCCTATACGCCTCTCACTTTTATTCTGCCGGCTACACCCAGGTCAGCCTTCTACAACTCTAATTTTATGGTAACCTTCTGCTATTCCTCACGGATATAGAATTTACCACCATCCCCCTCAGCACAAACCGTAATGTCCTCGCTGTTTACCCTCATTGTTCTACGCTTTTAACTGTGTGCTTAATATAAGTCCCACCTTCCAAGCCTACCTGAATAAACTTGTCTCCCAACTCATGAAACCATTCCTTTTAACAGGAAACTTTAATGCTCGTATGCAGTATTCGTACGAGGCCATAAACAGCAAAGGAAATGCTGTACTAGATGTAATCTTACAACAAGATCTACAAGTCCTCAACGACAAAGCTCCTACCCATTATCATCCACAGACAGACACCTTTGCCCACGTAGATCTCTGGCTGTGCTCAACCGACTTTCCACCCGATCATCGTTTAGAGTATTTTATGATCTCTGTAGAAGTGATCATTACCTCCTGCTCCGAGATCGTCTTTCCCTTTCCCTATCTCCTCAAGTCCGTATTTGGCATATCAAAAAGCTAAGTGGGAAGCTTTAGTAACGTCAGCCTCTTCTATAACTGTGTCTGATGAAAAAATAGACCGCACATTCAGATTAAAACACACGTCTCACAAACATGTTCCTCTCCTCAACGCTCGACTCAAACCATCGGTTGCCTGTTGAATAAAGAGTGTAGCACCGCTAAGCGCAAATGAAATAGGTTTCATCGCACCTTTCGAGATAATCCTAGGACGTATTCTTATATTAACTAAAAGGAAAATGTACCCTCGCCCGTGGTACCTTCCGCTAGGCAAAATGTCACTCCTGGATTCAATATACATCCTCTATATCGTCCTGCACTCTTGTAGCCAAGGTTTGGCGAGTAATACATAAAATCCGCGGCTCCTTACGACAGCCCCACCACTCCATTGTCCGTCATAATGACAACCTAGTCAGTGCTCCGCAGGACGTATCACAGCTAATTGCAAACACGCTATGCTCAATCTCCCATGGATCTCTCCTCCTTGAATTCAACCGATATTTTAGCACTAGTAGAATCACAACCATTAATGTTGGAAAAGTCCAGAAAACTGTGCTATAAAGAACCCTTCTTGATGGAAGAACTCCAGGAGGCAATCTCATCGTGTAAGAACTAAACCCATTCAGATGATTTAATCCATACACACTCACCCAACACGCCCATGTAGATGACCTTCAGTGCCTCTTAACAATTTTTAATAATATTATCCTCTCGGGAACTTTTCCTCAAGAATGGCGCTGCAGCACTATCCTCCCTTTCCTCAAACCAGGAAAAGACCCTTCCAATCAACAAATAACCAGCCAATTACATTTACATCCTCAATATGTAAGTTTCTTGAGCACATGGTAAACTCCCGCATAATGTGGTATCTTTAAGAACAGGAGCTTCTATCTCCGTCCCAATTTGAGTTTCGGCCAAATCGATCCACATTGGACATTCTTACTTTACTTGACCTTGATATTGTCTTTGTTCTCTCTAGAAGAAACTTTGCCACCGCAATCTTCTTCGACTTAGAAAAGGCATGTGATACCGTCTGGTGGCGCTTTATTCCACAACAGTTATACGACATGAAAGTTCGTGGTCCCTTGGCATTCTTTATACGGAACTTCTTAAAAGACCGCTTTTTCTGTGTCGATCTTCAAGGCACCCGCTATTCGAAGCTCGTACAATATGAGGATGTTGTAAAAGGAAGCGTGCTTAGCACTAGTCTTTTTATTTTTGTCATCAATTAATTCTCAAAAATATATTAGAGCCTGTAAACTAGTTCCTTTGTGCAGACGTTTTTGCCATCTGGGTGAAGAGCTCGTTTGCAGCGATTTTCACCACCCTGCTCCAGCGAGCCGTAGACTCAATATTCGCTCATGCCTTATCTACCTGATTCACCACCTTCCTCTCTAAAACAAAGGCTGTTATTTTTACCCGACTTAAATCGATTCCTAGGATAAGCTTTAACATTTCTGAATCGCCGATAAAAAATGTCCCCCATACTAAATTCCTAGGTTTTACATTTAAACAGCATATGACATGGCGATATCATATTGAAGACATTATGAGAAGATGTGCCACCTTACTTGCCCTTATAGCTTCTTCTTTGAAGCTAAACTAGGGGGCTGATCGCTACACTCTCCTCAAGATCCACAGATAACTTCTCCTGTCAAATATTGATTACGGTTGCCACCAGTATGGCTCAGCTTCATAAAAGCATGCTTAATACACTGAACCCGCTAAATTACAGAGGCCTCCACCTTGCTATAGGATGATTTAGGTCTTTCCCTGTGACCTCTCTCTCTCTGCTGAAACAGAATTCCTTCCTCTCTCATCTAACTGTTTCTTAAAGTGTATCCGATTCTACATCAGATCCATCCGTATGAGATCTAAACTCGCTTGAGTTCTCCGCGCCATGACCCCTCCACCAGAGATTCTCCCTCGTATCTTCTATTCTTATACCCTAGCTGTAGCACAACCTTTATAAAAACTCGGGCTTAGACACCTTTCTGTTGCTCTGGAATAACCACCTATGCTACCTCCGTGGACTCGCAGAAGTGCTCAGTTTTGCGAACCTTTCCTGAGAGGCAATAAGGATGAGATACCAACCGCAGTTTAACGCAACATGTTTCAAGAGCATGCAGAAACTCACCTCGTTGAAACACTTATTTATACAGACGGGTCTAAAACTAAGGAAGGGACTGGAAATACCGCTGCACTTCCCTTTCATACCTTACGCTACACCAAACAGTATCTATTTTACCAGCAGAGCTCGTGGCCATCAAAATAGCCCTCGGTCTCAGTTCCCTAGTATTATATACCATATTTTCAGGCTCTATGAGCGTGCTGAATTCCCTTCAGCGATTGTTCCCTCGACACCCTATAGCCATGTAGATAGTGGAAATCATACACCTCTTGACCGGATGCTCTTACTTCATATCGTTCTGCTGGCTGCCCGGACACTCAAACATCCAGGGAAATGAAACGGCAGACCTAGAAGCTAAGAAGGCCGCCCTCCATACTGCACCGTCCATACCTGGACCACTGATCTTTCACCGAGACTACATCTCTCACATCCGTAAATTGGTTAGAGAAGAATGAGAGCGATTTTAGAACTCTTATGGACACCCTGACATACTCAAACTTCAAAAGATGCCTCCCCGTGGCCATCATCCTACTCCCTCGCCAAACGTCATGAAGTTATGCTGTGCCGCATGCAAATCAGCCACTATCGCCTCATGAAAGGACACTGGCAAGGAACCATCATCTTACCAGACGTGTCATTCTCGCATCTCAGTGCAACACATCTTACTCACCTGCTCGCAATAGTCTGCCCATCGAAAGAAGTACTTCAGTCTTCAATCCACCTTTGCTTCTGCTCTCGGGATTTCCTATCCCTGATATTATGACCAACTTAGTAAGATTCCTAGGAGATGTTGGCCTTTCTTCCAAATTTAATACCTTATTTACTTAGGGCCATAAATTTTAATCATACATTACTCTCCTTAGTTTTTTCCGAAATTTTACCTCTGTATTTTAGATAGACTTTACCGAATCGCATGTTAGTGCTCTTTTTTAATCTTTTAATTGAACTGGTTATTTTTATGTCTACATATCTAATACTTTAGTTACTTCCTTACTGCCATAATATATTTAAATCATATTGTAGCGAACCAAAAATCTAGACTTACCCCAATCGAACCAAATCGCTTCCTACACTTTTTTAGACGTAAGAAATCGAAGGACAATGAAACGGATTGTATGTACAGTCCTTTTACTTACAAAAAAAAACAATAATATTTACAAAAATATGTGGTAAATATGCACAAAAAGATATATATATATATATATATATATATATATATATATATATATATATAGCTATTTTCCTATATACACAATATTATCTGACGAATACCAATAAAAATTTATATAACAAAATTTAATTAAACTATATATGCAAAAGAGATAGCCTAAGTCTAACTGATCACACAGTATAAAAGAAGTCACTAACAGAAGGCCCTAAGTAAACTAGTGGCCTAAAGCAGACAAGAGGATCCCTCCCAAAATAAAAGGGCTCACGTGTTACCCAGGTCGTTATTGGGATATCTGGACTTGTAATTGTAGCAATTTGGTCACTTCTTTTAGCTATCAAAACCCTCTCTGTCCTGACGGAACTCACCATCTCTCCTCGGGTATCTAAACCCTACAATCTCCGCCACTCCTTACAAATTGGTGCAGATTAAGTCTACTGGAGTGTTTTTTCGACAAACTATTGATCATTTACTTTGTTAGCTATATAATGATATATAAAACTAAGTCTAAGGGTGGCCCTGGTCAATTACAATATCAAATTTAAATAGCTGGGGGAGAGAAAAAATACTTTATAGAAAACCTTAAAATCAATTTATATCTACAAAAAGAAAATATAAAAAAAACTCATTCCAACTCACACACACCTTCTTACAAAGGGATGGAAAGGGTATTGGAAAAAGTGGTGGGAGAATGGCCCTTCTCATATACACTCACATTCGCTTCACGACAATATCTTACTCTGCTTAGTTATATTCGAGCCTTGTCCACCCGTATTTTTACATGAAGGCCTTTACTTAATCACATGTTAGTGCTCTTTTATTGTGTTTTTAATCTTTTAATTCTAATGATAATATTTATGTCTACAATATTTGACTTCCTCTTTTGTCGGCAGTTCGTATTTTCATCTTATGTTTTTATTACCAACTTAAGCCAGATGAGCCTATAGGGCAAAAAGGGCAATATATCCTAAAAATAAATAAATAAATAAATATTTATCTAATAATATTTACCAAAAATGAAGTTTCTGAAAATTTTTGTCTGGATTGTTAAACAAGCATAGATCTACTAGGCAAAGTATACATATGTACGTTCTAATTTTAAACTGATTTTTCCATAATCTCTGTCAATGCCATGATACAGAATTCGAATGGTTCTAGACATAGGCCCTAAAACTCTCTCTGTTTATGTGAAATTATTAGGAAGTAGCGAAAAACATGCACACATACAGTACAGAGCATACTGAGAGTTGTATTAAGATAATGATTTTATTCTTTATTCTCTACATAAAAAAATGAAACAGGTAGCTTTGTATTGAAAACTATTAAATAAAAAAACATAAAATTTATTTATTGTCATTGATTTTCATTCCACGAATTCTTTTTACACTGAAATTAGGCGAAGAGTGTGAAAATGGCGCAGAAAACCACCTCATAATACTAATAGTTATGAAGACTCCCTTCAAATAATTTTTTCTCCTCCTTGCACCTATTTGTCGCGTTCTTACCTTTGCTTTATCATCAAATGCACATTTACTTACCACCTTCTTCTTTATGATAGGCCGGAGAAAGATTTTAAAGACGCTCTTTAAGATGCTCGTCGTTCGCGTTAATTGCACGTTTACGGTTAGCATAAAACTTACGGATCTTCAAATTTGAGGAATTTTAGACTTTTCTATCCTAAGGGAATTAAAAAATGACGGTGATTAACTTTTTTTAAATTAACAGTGCTACACACTTTATTATGCTTAGCTGCCATCAACGTTGCCGAAATTTTGCATTGTCACAATTTTGACACGCATGAAATTTCAATGATTTCGATCAGTCAAAAGAAAATGAAAACTAGTTCCTCAACAGGAGAGATATCCAAAGTCCTTGAGAAAAGGAGGAGGTATTACACCTATTATAATTACATTGTTATTAAATCTGATTAAAGAAATATCTGAGAGAAAAATATATAATTAATAGCAATCCGATATTAAGACAAAATACAAGAGGTCTTGTAAGGGAGAGACATGAGCAATCGGACCACGTGTTGGAGGATTTCTCGAAAAAAATGAATCAACAAAAACCCAAACGCAGCTTGTCAAAAACTTCTGATAGCAAGGACTATTGTATCCACTACTTTCAATCGCACAAGAAAAAATCTTCACACCTGGAATAAATCTTTTTGAGAAACAACCACCCATTGAGAGAAAGGCTGTTATACACAAAAAGGCTCCACTTTTTCAGGGCTTCACCTTTCTCACCCTTATCAAATTACGCCTTACGACCTCGAAGAAATCCCGGACCGCTCGTCAATTGCCTTTTTCCTTCAAGAATTTGACCACTGCACTTCGGCCAGCTCTAGCGCCAGAGCAGTGGTTTATCGAAATGATAGAAAGTTTTCCTTTGTCCAAATGCAATTTCACTCCTTATATTAAATCAAACTCGACCCTCTTCAATAAATATCGAAAATATACGAGTTTTCAAACCTATCCATTATTCGTTCACAATTGTCCAAACCAATATCACACCCTTAATAATATGAAGAAAACCGGGATTTGGTGAAACGGATTGGTCAAAGAGAGCACAAAGGAAAAATAGTATGATTAAAAATGAACAAGTGCTTCCACATTCATGCCTTCTTCCCCACTCACCACAAACACATACGAATGTTAAAAATAAGTTTTTTAAATACCTTACGTAATTTCCTAGAGCAGTACGGCTCTTTCTTATGATTCATCCACCTGTATTTGTCGAGTGAAAACTGACGACCTTCAAAGATTAACCTAATGAATATAGAAATGCAGAAAAGCTGTTTTCATTGTTTTATTCAAAGTTTCAAGATAGAGTTCAATATACATGAATAGTTTCAGCCAATATAATTAGTTTTTGTGATTCTCTCAACCGCTTCATAATGGTACCAAAATATGCTTTCTTAGGCTGCATAATTCTCTACAGAGCTAAAAAAAATTATATATAGATAATGAAAAACTTTAGCATCCAATTTTCCGTTTCAAAACGAATGTTGACATTGCGAGTTTCTCTTCAGCCTCAAAATGTGGCCTTAGATTTTCGGTAATAAAAATCCTGATAACGATATTTCTTGCTAACTGAGAATCATAATACAGCAAGGATGAGTTTAATTAATTTTGATTTATTAATTCATAAAAGCAATTCAACCCTTATTTATTCTACCCAAAATGACGTTTCTCTATATTTCCCTCAACTGTAAAATGAACATAGACTTACGAGATGAAGTATACATATTCTAAAGATTTTTTCCTTGTCTCTGACAAAGCTTTGATACCATATTCGAAAGGTTCACAACCGACATTCTATGGTTTTCTCTGTTTATGTGAAATTATTAGGAAGAATCGGAAAATATGCAGGCACACAGTACATAGAATACTTACAGTTGCCTAAAGATACTGGTTTTGTCTTTATTCTCAATATAATAAATGAAACAGGAGCACTTTGAGTGTTGAACCATATTAAAAATCATTAATTTATCCTTTCTCAGAATTCTCCATTCCTCTACTTTTTCTTCCACCAAAATTAGGCAATGTAGTGATACTCACGAACCCTCGCTTCAAATCAGCTTTTATTCTCCTCGAAGCATATCTTCCAAGTTCTCACCTTACTTTATAATCAACTGCAAATTTAATTACCACCCTGTTCGGTATGATAGTTGGGAACAAGATTTTAAAGGCGCGCTTGAAAATTATCATTGTTCCAGTTAATTGCACGTTTACGCTTGGCATAAAAATTACGGATCGTCAAATTCGAGGCATATTTACGCATTTATTTTCGCAGCGGAATTAAAAGAAAATGAGGATGATTAACTATGATGTTTTAAGGAAATATGGGAGTATTTTAGATTTTTTCAAATTACACATCAGAATTACAAAACATTTTTAAAAAAATTTACTTAGATTTTCGTGCTGCTATAGTACGTGGGTTATTATTTAGTAGGTTCTAATTTGGTTAGATAAAATCTAGGAAAAGTCATTGTGGCAACGCAATGGGAAATAAAACAGTGCTCGAACTTTATTATGATTACCTCCCAAAGAGAATACGAAATAAAAGTAAGAATACAAGAACGTAAGAAATTAGTGAGGAGAACAGAGAGAAGAAGAAATGAAGAGAAGAAAACAGAGAAGAATTAATAAAGGCAAGAGAAGAAAGAGAGAAATAAATGAAATCAGGGTGAGGAAGAAATAGAGTCAACAGAACAAAGGAAATTGGTCCTGAAACTATTTTGCAGTTCACTACATAAATGCGTTGTTTTAGCACTTTTTCAATAAAACTTCGGCCACTTTGATCTTATAAACTGCTGTTTGAGCTCAATGTCTACCACTAAATAAATTGAATCTCTTGAATTCATTACAATCACTCAAATAAACATGGCTTTTAGAAAGATAATATGGAACACGGGGATTTTCTCCTGAGCAGAAAAATTGAATGATAAACATTTACATTCGGTGGAAAATGGAAAGCAGAAGAAGGTGACTGATAGAGAGTGAGATACGAAATGAAAGATAAGTAAAGATAGAGAAGAATCTCTATTGTCAAGATGAAAAATATACATGTGACTAAGGTCATAGGATAGTTACCTAATATCATCTAAGAGCCATTTTAGCCCGCTCAAGTGTATCTCCCAGACGTGAGAATCTACATATGTAGCTATCTAAAGTTTCCTAAAATTTGTAGGTACCTGATCTTGGTGTAAATAGACCTGGTTACACCTTCCCCAAAATGCTCTATTAAACTCATGTTGAGCGAACCTGGTAGCGATACCATTAGTCGGAGCACTCCATAATGCTCTTTGAGTTTTTTTCTCAGTAACTTGGGGTGATCACTATGTGCAGTGATCTGCTGGAATATTCAATCGTTGTCAGTGTACAGGAAGTCATTGACTGGACGCAACTAGTCAGCAATCAGTGCCAGGTAGCGATCAACGGTCTCTAAAATGTTTATTCGGAGCAAGATACAAACCCTAACCCCTGAAAATATCGAGGACCATTATGTGAATACACCTACCTGCGCAGGCGTTGCCTAGTTGAATCGTGGGTCCTAGGGCATTGTAGCTTTGTCCACACCCGAAACCAACCATCACCCCAGAATAAATGGAGCTCTAAATCATCGTACCATGTCATGTGTCACAGTCGTCTTGGGTCTACTTCCCGAGCCCAGGTGCAGCGCTGTATCAGGTGTCGCGCTCTTAACAGGTGCACTCTACTCTTTTATCAAATAAAATGCAAAGAAAGCTGAACAAACCTGATGGATCTAAATAAAGTAACACCTGAACTGAATGTGGTTGCGATTTGAGACATTATTGCTTGTCTGTTACTGGATTATTCGAGCTAGACACCGCTGGTCATGATCATTAAAACTCTAACGTCGTCTACTGCTCTGTACACGGTTAGGTATTCTGGGTAATATGGATTGCAAGGATTTTTAAGACATCTAAATGGTTGTTCATACCAAGTATTACACATTTTCAGAAATTAAATGTCTCATGAATCCGGCACTAGATCAAGCAATCTTGTCATAAACAGAAAATTTAGGGTGAATTTAAAGCTTTTTATTTGAATCAAAACAGAATAATTTTTTTTAAGGGAAAATGCTCGTAGTTGATATTTTCTTTAAAATTTGATGTCTTTTTAAAAAGATTTATATAGATATCTTCTTTTATAGTATAAACTGGTATTTGAAAATCCTAAATATAAGGTGTTCGGGCTAAATTTGACGATCATTAATATCTCTCAATTCAGGAATAGGTTCACCTATGTGTTAACAGTCAACGACCTTGAAGAGCATATATAGTATAGCTTTAGTTGAGAAAAGGTTAGCTGACATGGAAGATTGGAAGCTTTTAGAATATCGGCTAAGATTTACATGTATCTTGATGATTCGCGCCGCGTATCGAAATGCCGACTTTATGACTGTTGATCTATGCTCTGTTAATACTGTAAATTCTATAAAGTGTGAAATGGACAGTTGTAATGGAGAGTACGAAGCAGTGTCCAGCAAAAAAGGTCAGAGAGGCGTTCATACTAATTCCGCAGACCTAAATTTAACCAATATCTGTGGGAGAAGGTGATTGAAGTCAGCTCCAGGGAATCCGGGCTTTGGCGAGAGAGATGTGAGTTGTAGTCACCACCATGAAGCTGACCCTAAATGAGGAGCATAGCTACCACTCATACAAAGGAGCAATGGACAAATTCTGTTCTTCAAGGCCAAAAAGAACCGCTTGATGAAGCAAAGAAGCTCCTGAACAAATTAAAGCATCATCTCAAGGACCGGACCCTTTTCTGAGACAAAATGATCTTTTCCAAGAACCGGTTGCTCAACATTTAGAACAAGAGGTATCTTGCCATCAATCTATGCGGCGTTCTATGTATCAGGAAGACCAAGTACCCCCAACTTAATGGTCTCTGCGTATGTCTCCACTGAGGGTGAAGTCATACTGCTCCACATTTTTTACCATGGTCTTAGGCACAATTCAGACTGACATGGAGCTGTTGGAAAACTTGGTCGAAGCGTAGCTGGAAAGGGTTGCTGCTGAAATGGTATACATCCGTTAGGAGTCATAAGAGTTTGTCGGAGAATTTCTTTCACTTCACCAGCGCCACTTTCTCGCCTCCTAATTCTACAGATTTTAATCCTATGGATTATGTGTGGGGCGCGATTGATAAAGAGACCACCCGATATGCATGCAACACCAAAAATGAGCTGGTGGACAAGATCAAGGAGGTGTTCGAAGATCTTCTCAGGGACACAGTGAGGAACAGAGCCGTCTTGAGGCCGTAGTGGAAGCTGAGAGCCGCTATGTTTAGTAAACTGTTTTTCTCCCAGCCATAATCTAGTTGATATTTTTGATTTTTTGAAATACATGTATTTTTGGTAGAGATATTGCTGGGGGAAGGGGTCTCTTATGCAAACCATTAAATTCAGCTTGTAGTAGCTGTCACTTTAGCCAACTCCTACAAAAGTTCCGAAAAGGCCCTTGGCATTTTTCCCGTTTAAGAGTTTACTTATCTCGCACTATTTCATATACGACACTCCATGTACAACATTCCGATAATGTCTATTCACTACGTATCAGAGCAGTTGTTTCCAACCAATCATAACTATTGGATGGCTTAGTTTAAATTAGTGATTCAAAGCCGAGCTTCTTTTAATTAAAAACATAACTTACCTAGACTTCATTGTACTTGTTCAGATTTAATTGCTACTCCCAACTTTGTGTTTCCAATCTTCTCCCTTGCTCTTAAATATATCTTTTTACCTCTTCTGCATAAGCAATGGCAACCCAAATAATATATATATAAATAAATTATTATAATGTACAAATACAAATAATACAGTCTGTATATAATTCCAAATTTATTTAATTCCAAGAATTACTTACCCGGTTCCTCAACTAAAGCTTTTATTGCTGACGCTCGCTCACTTTACTCTTTTTATCGATCCCCATTTTAACGAATCTCGTTTTCGGTGAACGTTATATGTTCAAATCTCCCATTTAATTATCTAAATTCAAAGCAGGTTAATAAATAAGATATTTAGCCTAACATACTCATTAATAATTGCTTTATTGGTTCCACAAGAGCCATTTCAATTAAATAAATCGATCATCAAATTACGAGAAATGTATATAATTATATTGACGCGTTATTCGTTATTTCGGCCCGCGTTTATTCAAATTTCAAGCTCTCATCATGCCATTTGCTCTGATTGTTCGAAGCACTTGATCAGAATTTTTTACTCGCTCTCAGGCATTTTTAGTCGCGTGCGAGTCTAGTCGCGGGCAACTCTACATCTCACTAGGTCGACTCATCGGTCGGTCGGTTCCCGCTTTGCTTCTTATTGATTTTGAAATAACATTGTAACTTTTAAGCCGATTCTAAAGAAATTAGAAAGCTTGATGTTGTTTTACATACACGTTCGAATGATATAATTGTCAATGCCCTCCCAAGTTTAGCCCGGGAATTATCTTGTTTTGGCAAGAACATCATAACTATTTGGCCCATTCTAACGAAATACCATGCCTTTATGTTTTTTTAACATTCTCTTTTGAATGATGTAATTATCAAGGTCCTCCAAAAAATAGCGCAGGAATTATTTTGTTTTGGCAATAACATCATAAATCTTCGGACCATTCTAACGAAATCTGAAACCCTCATGATGTTTTTCATTCTCTTGCGAATGAAATTTTGACAAAGTCCTCCCAAAGTTATCCCAGAATGATTTGTTTTAACATAACTTCATAACTCTTCGGCCAATTCTAATGAAATCTAAAACCCTTATATTGTTTTACATTTTCTTTTGAATAATATAATTGCCAAAGTCTTTCCAAGTTTACCCCGGGAATTATTTTGATTTATCAAAAACCTCATAATTATTCGGCCGATTCTAACGAACTTTGGAACACTTATGTTGTTTGACATTCTCTTTCGAATGATAGAATTGCCAAGGTCCTTCCAAGGTTACTCCCGGAATTATTGAAAGTTTTCAAGTTCGTAAGGTCATTAATCAGAATAAGTTAGAGTACGCTAATTTTTGGTCAGGAGATCTTGTTACTTAAGAGCCGTCCATATTTACACTTTACTCCAGCTTGGAAACAAAATAAATTTTACGGTATCCTTAGAAAATCTCTTTTGGGATAGTTTTAAGTATAGAGCGGTACTTTAATTAAATTTTCATTCCATCTATTTTTAAACCTTTTAAATTATTTATTTTACTCTTAAAATTTTATTTTAATATCCGGGATAAATTTTCTACCATACACGTCCCTTCACACAACATGGAGAACACAATGATGATTATAATTGCAAGGAAATCTGCAACCATCGCAACCACTCAAGCAAGCAAGACAATCGCAATTCCTCTTACGATGTGCAATTCGGCCAACCCAATCAGTAATCCGGGATGTCCAAACCTGAGGCACTCACCCTTCGATCATTCGACCAGCTTTCGATGCAGCTAAACCAGACACGTGATTGGAAATATGCGACACAATTATGTGTCCACACCACCAACACGTTCCAGGATTGCATAATTCACATCATACAGAAAGTCGTCATGGTCATCTTTACTTTATTACGGAGGATTTTGCTTGAAGGTGGGATAAGAGTTGTAAAGGGGGAACAAAAGGAAGCGTTTATCTGTAATTCCGCAGGTCCCAGGTCAATGATTTGCGAGAGCTCCTCAATACTCAGCAAATTGGGATAGGCATCCCACGCGGTTCCTTGACCATCTCAAGGAAGTGATCTGGGCGAAAGGCGCTCAGTCTCTCCTGAGAGACATTTTAAGGGAGGGATCCCCTGCAACATCAATCCATATGTAAACTGGGGGACTGTCCCTTTAATCAAATTCATTTGTCTAATATATTTCTTTCGCAGATTCGAATACTGACGAAGTCTTCCGACAACACTCCGGACCCGTGTGACACCTCCTCCCCTTCAGCACCTGACGTAGGTTTCACGTTGGATAGGATAGAGAAGGATTTAAAAAGATCTGCAAATACGATGATGAAACGCATGAGTGCAGAGTCACCAGGGTAAAAGGAGCGACAGGCGACGTTTGTCCTCTCAAAGACGAATCCATCGAACTCATTCCACAACATGAAGGTGAGCCGCCGCATTCCGCTACTCATTCTTCTTCCACCTATTCTATATCACTTTCAATCAAATGCATGTGGTGGTACTATGAGTGAGATGGTAGTAAAGTCGTTGTACTCTGTAAAACAGCCTAACAAACATTACCACACATCTTGTTCTCATTCTCATTCTCATCGTGCTTCTTTATACTCGTCTGTTACTTTCATACAACCACCTAGTTGGTGCAGGTACTAAAAAATCTATAATGCCCAAACCGTAAAATTATTACAGCTCTGCACGTATTTATAATGGCATATTTACCTCCTTCATCTAACACTAATCCATCATTTTCGTCTACTAAACAACCAATTCTTGACTCTTGTTATTCTAATGCTCAAATTACCGTCACGCACCTCTGATTCTACTACTTCAAATTCTTCAACTAATTTGAAACTAAAAACGTAAGTGATTAATGTGTCTATCACCCCTGCTGTCCCTTCTCTTTCTCAGGTTCATCCATAATTTCGTATTTATGACACACTTTCTGGTTTTTCATACCTAGTTGATACTGGTTCTCAATGTAATATTATTCCAGCCCTTCTAAACAATAAAACTTGTTTCTCTTCTGTTCTTGTCCTTAAAGCTACTAATCTGATTATATAAGGACCTAGTAAAGGCGTATCTTCCAATTTTCTCTCTGTCTCAGTCGGGTTTTTTGATGAACGCTTATTATAGCTGATGTTGACGGTCCTGTTTGACTCTCGATTTTCTCTCTGACCACGGCCTCTTGGTCGATTCTTGTAACTATTAGCTTGTTGAACGCACTATTTCGTTCAGAGTTTCCCGTTCATTTTTCTCTTTTCGCAATTTTCTCTTCTCTGTCCGGTTTCCTTTAATTCCAGCTTTAAATTCTATAGATAATTGCTAAAATGCTAAATAACCTTTTCATCTACAATTCTAAATAAACCAAACGCAAGGCATCGTTAATTACTCTCCATGATTAAAGCGAAATGCTGCCTGGAAGGAAGCAGCAAGGCATTAGAAAACGAACTTCAAAACTTGTGACATCATGCCCCAAATAGCTGTAATCCTGGTAATTGACATGCCATTCCTATTGACCCTATCAGGCCAATTTTGGAATAATGCTCAAAATTTCCACTCCAAACAATTGTGATGTCATTGCCTCAAATTTCAAACATGGCGGTATTGGCCACTCCCATCATTCTTTGTTAAGAATTAGACCTATTCCCCAAGATTAGTCATGTGATAATTACTCACATAAATTCTGTATATTAACTTCTAGTGATAAAGTGGCTTTGTAAAGGCAATTCCGGAGGAATTATGTAGATGGATACAAATGGAAAAGAAAGGCTTGATATTTGGCATACGAGTATATACATAGAATATTGAAGATAAAAATTATTGTATGTATAAACCCGTATAATAAATAAATAACAAACGTTGCGATCCATATGTAAGGAAAAGATTTTTAAATTAATTTTAAACAAATAAATCAGTTGAAGTAAACATAAAAGCCAGATAAACAAACAGATAAAATAAAGGTTAGGTAAAATTACAAAATATCCTGACACGACTGGATTTGACATTAAAATCAACTAATTGGTTTAACTTAACAAAATTTTTACCAAATCACCCGCTATACTAATTTCACTTTGCGTGAACAGAGACGTTGACAAATTAGTGTATAAATGAGGTTTAATAAAATCAAATCGAAATATGATGGATTATCAACCGAGGAGAAATTCTACGGTTGAGTAATTCAATTAAGACTCTTATACTTTACTATTTCGTACCGTCAAGCTACATAGACTCATTGAGTGGTTCCTTAAGATGCCGAATCACGACGCAGCGTTTTAATGTCAACTACACACAGTCAATAGCCGCCTTCTTCCTCCAGGTTTAATTAATGGCCACAAAAAAATCTTCGAAACGAGCAATAATCATTTTACTCCATAATTAATCTCAATCATTCGATGCACTAAATAGAGGGAAGTTAATTGTGAAGACCTGGTTATGTTTTGAACATTTTATTGGTTCTCAATAGAGTGGTAAACCAAACGACTAAAAGATACGTCTTATAGGACAATAGAGCTAGAGACAACAGATGACAGATTTTAAGTCAAATATTGTGGAAAGCCTCTAATAAATTATAAATAGTTCTAACATTAAAAGTTCCCTTGAGAATAAGAGGAGAAACCTGCCATCAATATATCAATTTAGTTTGCGTACACGTAGTGTAGAACCTTCAAATTCCT
The DNA here is from genome assembly GCA_963969495.1 of Ceratothoa steindachneri. Taxonomy (NCBI): domain Eukaryota; kingdom Metazoa; phylum Arthropoda; class Malacostraca; order Isopoda; family Cymothoidae; genus Ceratothoa; species Ceratothoa steindachneri. Next base: position 151,975,906 of record OZ018317.1, on the reverse strand, counting down.
CTTTTCTCGCTTTGTCGCAGAGTTTGAATAATATAATTATAATACAAACAAGAGATTTGTTTTGGTGCAGATTTCTGTACTAGCTTAACAAGTTTCACTCGACTTAATAATGGAGATAATTATAGTGAATTATTTGCTCACCTGATAATGAGAACTTTAACCTCACACATTTTAATCCTCTGAACACAACAGATGTAATATTTTAACCAAAGTGGTCAACCATATATGGCCCAATTTGCCGTCAAAGGTTTAAAATTCTTTCAAACTACAAACGTGATAGTAGTGAAACCAGATTATGAGTGTAAAACAGCAGTCTTTCTGTTAGTCAACAACGCATAAAATGTTACTTGTTTAGCTCATTAATTATGTATTTATCGCCTCTCTGCAGGTTTTGTATTGGTTGAAAGACTGGGTAGGATAATGGTAGTTGAATTCTGTTAAACTAAAGAGCTTCTTCGATAGCACAAACACTATTAAACTGCAAATTGTACATCCCTCTTCCAATTGAATTCGCCACCAATCATTTTCTATCAATACACGAATGAATAAATGAGAATTAGATAAGAGAAATTAGAAATTTTTAAGGCACACTACAGGTCTATGTTGCAGATAGCCACATGAAAAAAATGGAAAGTATCTAATAATTAATATCAATAAAACTAATCGGTTATCCTATTTTCCTCTGTGTAGTGATATTCGAACATTTATTTCATTCACACACTCAAATGTGTAAGTTCATTATGTGAGGGCTGTCGAATTTCAGTTGCACTTCGTTATTTACTTGATTCCTCCGGCGTTTTAAATCATGGACAAGGATCTGCCAACGTAGAATCACATTTACATAAAGATCAGAATGATAATTATCGCTCTAAAGCCATTAGATACCAATATTAATCTTCGCTGAAGAGGAAGGTGCAGTCAGAGTGTAAGTACTGTACTTTGCAATACACCAGCGACCAGGAAACCCTTCGATGTCAATGTAATGTAGATATTTGATCCCTGTCGTAAGGCTTCATAAGGAAAGAATGAGATATCTACGCGTAGAAAGAAGGCAAATCTAGAGAGCGGTGTTATGATTGGCTATGTCCGTGTTACCTTACTTGGACAGAGCCGTATGCTCGTATGTTGGTTTTTAGGATAAGAATAAAAAATAATAATAAATAATTTAGACAAAACTGACTTATTGCTTCCTTAAACAAAAAATAAATATTTTGCTTTCCATACTTAACATCTCTAAATCTTGCTCCCATATACAGTAGGTCGCAAAATGTGTACAAGACACTGCTAGAAATGTAAATGTAAATACTTTTATTTAACGTAAGTTAATAAATATAATGTAATGACCAGAAAAGTAAAATGGTGAACATGATAAAATTTATAACGACAGATGTGAAATTTGACAACGCAAATCTTTACAACACATTCATATAAATAGGTTACATCTGCACATTTTTCATTAAAGGTTAATCATAATTCCTTCCAAATTTCTAGAATATTCTAAACGACATAAATGCGAGATTTCTCTCGTGAAAATGTAATGCTACTCTGACATTTCTAACAAGATATTCGTTCAAAAAGGACTCCACTCCTTAAGAAACTTCACTGCAAATCTCACTCGGCATTTATAAGTGGACATTTAAATAAAGCGACAAAGTTCTGAGAACGAATCCTTTGGTCAGATGAGACAAAAAGGAACATTTCTGTCGCAATTCCATCTACAGGGCTTAGAGAAACAAGTAGAAAGCTTACGCACCAAAATATACGATCCATACAGTCAAATTTGGTGGTGGACCAATCATGGTGTGGGATTGTTTTTTCTCATCAGAGTTTGGAACAATCAAGGGAGGGGAAGGAAGAATGAACGGAGTAATGTAAAGGTGAATTTTGAAAAGACGTTTGGTATTTAACTTTCGCTCTCTGAATTTGACACTAAGATGGACAATGACTCAAAGCATACATCAAAACAATCTACAAATTTGCTACAGAAGGAATTAATGATTCGGAATGGCCATGTCAATCTCCCGACCTAAAATCTTTCGGAATTCTGTAGACAAACTTAAAACTCATAGCCCAGAAAAGAGATACGCGTAACTGATTTGATTTGAAGAAAATATGTTTTGAAAAATGTAAAAAAATTAGTTCAGGCACCCGTAAAGAGATTGTAGGAGACTAATCAAAGCGCCTGCAAGCTGTAATTGATAAGGGTTATGTCACTAAGTACTAAACCATTTTTATATAAATGTATTGTAAATTTTGGCGTTGTCAAATTTCACCCTGGCCATATAAATTCTGACCATTACATTTTATTTATTACATAAATTTTTCATGTTATAAATTTTATTAACTTAAGTTAACTAAAAGAATGTAAATTTCCATTTCTAGCAGGGTGTTGTTAAATTTTTCTGCCCACTTCTATATCGCTTTAAAATGTTAGCTGTAATATTTATTAGCGTAGGTTAAGCTTTTTTAACACAATGAACAATAACAGTCATTAGTAGATGTATCTAAACCCCGAATTTAATTTAAAATATCTGTCTCAATTTAATATTTAGCTTCCCAATGGACTTTGGATTTATTAATTTTAACTGATATAATATACATAATATATACCCAAATATAATTGATTTACAAAAGCTTTTGGGGGGGGCATGTTGCCTCCGTGTCAATAACTAGGCATTGCATCTTACAAGCACAAACATGATCTCTGCACCCAACATAAGTACAAACTTAGGCAGACAGGTAATTCTGGGTTCTGGTTTGATTGGCCTTTTCCAGCGAGATTACCTTTCAAAATAAGTTCACTTTTACCAGTGTGGAGAATCTGGAAGCTTATTAGCGTTTTGTAGGAAGCACTCAACCATGGATACATCTGAAGGCAAAATGATTAATCTTTTGGGGTCAAAAGTATCCAATCTCACGAAAACCCTTCTTCAACAAGCAAAGGATGATATTTCCACTAAAGCCAAAATTAGGCCTGCAGATTTGCTCGAAAGCATAGGGTCTTTTCATTTAGTCGGAGCAGTGTCCAAAGATTGGTGACAGAATTACCCCTATACATAAAATAGTATCCTAAACCACCACAAATTGGTGTCGGTTTATTAATGAATATTTTATCATTGGAGATTTGTTGTAAAAAAGTTGGATCTAGCGGGTTAAATTAAAACGAACTCCATTTTTCAAAATAACATTCAAATCACAAAATAATGGAAGTTATTTCTCCCAGTTCCTATCTAAGGAATAAATATACCATCTTCTGCGTTCCTGATTCGAAGTTGCGCGTAATGAACAACAAATTCAAAGTTATGGGCAAGATCTGCTCTCTTCCTCCTCTCAACCAGAGGAATCGTTTGTGACCTTATTATATAACCATCATTGACGCAGAAGTATGAAGCTCTAAAGTAAGTTTCGATAGTGCAAACCAGTATCCCCAACCACCGCATCTATGACACGCATCTATGACGGTCGATTCGCTCGTCACCAAAAGACGTGCAAAACTCTTTTGGAAAATGAGGTCACTTAATATCTCTCTACACGCTTCTTTCAGTCACGACTTTCTTCTAGAGATGTTTATGCAGCGTTCTTTAACTCAACCCAGCATGTTGGGGTATTTGATGATTTACAACTCATCTGGCCCGTGGTAGCTCGACTTCACTTGTTAGGTGAAATTGAAGCCTATAAGCGTGATTTTCTTGTTATTCGTATCTCGAAAATTTAGAGAAGAGTTTGTCATCCACGTCTAAGTAAGCCGAGAGTTCTCCAAGTTTATTATCACTTCACAGCCCTACTTACTCCCGTCGTTAATTATTAAAAAGTAACTGGCAGCATGTGATGCTCAATGTAGATACCACCACAAGGTCAAGGAGGCCGTTCACAAATACGGCTCTCCTTGTTCGTTTCGTGTAAATTAGCTATTCTGTCAACCAGAGAGACAAGTGACTCAGCCACCAATTAAATTTTTGGTTTCATTCTGGAGAAGCAAAAAGAATGAAACATTTCTCTTTGTAAAGAAAATAGGTAATTTTATACTCCTTATCTGCAAACTACTAAAGGATCCTCAATCGAGAAGTAATTTCCACTTGGCATTTTGTTCTAATGATGTCTTTGATTATGACGAAATACTGCTCGATCGTAAGAGACGCAGCATTATAAATGTGCATAAATGGCATTCTTTGACTTAAATCATTGTACTCTCAGGTTTAGCCAGCTTCACCATCTAAAGAAAAAAAAGGGAGCAGTTTTGCTTGTAATTTAAAGGTAAATTATAACGACACTCTCTCAAAGAAAGTGACCAATAATTCTAAAACTAAAGGGACAATTGTTATAACACTCAAGGAAAGTGGTCAATTATTATAAAACTCGAAGTAAGTGACCAGTTGTTATAAAATTCAAGGGAAGTGGCCAATTCATATAAAACTGAAGGGAAGTGGCCAATTGTTATAAAACTTACGGGAAGTGGCCATATGTTATAAACTCCAACGAAGTGAGCAATTGTTATAATACTCAAGGGAAGTGCTTAATTGTTATAAAACTCATTGCAAGTGACCAAGTGTTATAAAAGTCAAGGGAAGTAGCCAATTGTTAGAAAAATCAAGGGAAGTACACCAATTGTTAAAAAACTCCTTGAAAGTGACTAATTGTTATAAAACTAAAGGCAAGTGGCAAATGGTATAAAACTCAAAGGAAGTGGTAAATTATTATAAAACGTAAGGGAAGTGGCAATTCGTTATGAACTCAAAGCAAGTAACTAATTATAAGAAAATTCAAGGAAAGTGTCTAATTGTTATAAAACTCAAGGGCAGTGGCTAATTGTTTTAAAACTCAAGGTAAGTGACCAATTGTTAGAAAATATAGGGGTAGTGGCCAATGTTTATAGAACTAAAAGGAGGTGGCTAATTGTTATAGACTCAAAGAAAGTTACTAATTATTCCCAAACTCAAGGGAAGTGGCCAATTGTTACAGAACTCAAAGGAACTGGCCAATTGTTAAAAAACTCAAAGAAAGTGAAGACCGGCTTTAAAACTCAAAGGAAGTGACCAATTGTTATAAAACTCAAGGAAAGTGGCCATTTGTTATAAAACTCAAAAAAGTGACGAATTGTGATAAAACTCAAGGAGAGTTGCAAATTGCTATAAAACATAAGAGAAGTGGCCAATTGTTATAAACTCAAAGAAGGTGATAAATTATTATAAAACGTAAGTAAAGTAGCCAATTGTCATACAATTCAAGGTAAGTGACCAATTGATATAAAACATAAGGGAGTGACCAATTGTTATCAATCAAAAGGGCAGGGGCCAAGTGTTATAAAATTCGAAGGGAGTGACAATTGTTATAACACTCTAGAGAAGTGACCACTTGTTATAAACTCAAAAAAGTAGCCAATCGTTATAAAATTCAAGAGAAGTAAACAATTGTTATATAACCGAAGGGATGCGACCAATTATTATAGAAATAAAGGAAAGGGGCCAATTGTTATAAAACTCAAGGGATCTGACCAATTATTATAAAACTAAAGGGAAATGGCTAATTGTTAGAAAAGTCAAAGAGAGTGGCTAATTGTAATAAAACTCCAAGGAATCACGTGACCAGTTGTTAAAAAAACTCAAGGAAAGTGAGCACTTTTCCTAAAACTAAAAGGGAGTGACCAATTTTTATAAAAATCAAGGGAAGTGCAAAATTGATACAAAACTCAAGGGAAGTGGCCAATTGATATAAAACTAAAGATAGTGGCCAATTGTTTTAAAATGAAAGAAAGTGAGTAATTAATAAAAACTCAGGAGGAGCTTGCCAATTGTTATAAAACTCAAGGTTTGTGGCCAATTGATTTAAAACTCAAACGAAATGACCAATTGTTATAAAACTCAAGCAAGTGACCAATTTTTATAAAACTCACGGGAAGTCATCAATTGTTATTCAACTCAAGTGAATTGGCCAATTATTTTAAAATTCCAAGGAAGTGGCCAATTGTTATAAAACGCAAGGGAACTGGCCGATTGTTATAACACTCAATGGAAGTGGCCAATTGTAATAAATTCAAAGGAAGTGACTAATTGTTATAAACTCAAAGGAAGTGACCAATAGTTATATAACTCAAGGGATGTAACCAATTATTTTAAAACTCAAATGAAGTGGACATTTGTTATAACACTGAAAGAAAGTTACCAATTATTATAAAACTAAATGAAAGTGGATAATGGTTATAAAACTCAAGTGAAGTGGTCAATTATTATAAAACTCAAAGTAAGTGAACAGCTGTTATAAAATTCAAAGGAAGTAGCCAATTCATATAAAACTGGAAGAAGCGGCCAATTGTTATAAAACTCAATGAAAGTGACCAATTTTTATAAAACTCCAGGGAATTGTTTTTTGTTATTAAACTCAAAGGAAGTGGCCAATTGTAATAACAATCAAGGAAACTGGCAAATTCTTATAACACTCACGGGAAGTGGCCAATTGTTATAAACTCAAAGGAAGTGACCAATTGGTATAATACGCAAGAGAAGTGGCCAATTGTTATAAAACTCAAGGGAAGTGGCCAACTGTTATAGTGTTCAAGGAAAGTGGCCAATTGTTATAAAACTCATGAGAAGTGGCAAATTTTTAAAAATCTCAAAGTAATGAATTGTTATAAAACTCGAGGGAGGTGGCAAATAGTTATAAAACTCAAGGGAAGTAACAATTTGATATAATACTCAAGGGAAGTGACTACTTGTTATAAACTCAAAGCAAGTGACCGATTGTTATTTAACTCAATGGAAGTGGCTAATTAATATAACATCATGGAAAGTCGTTAATAGTTATAAAACTCAAAGGAAGTGACAAATTGTTATAAAACTCAAGGGAAGTGGCCAATAATTATATAACTCAAGGGATCTGACCAACGATAAAAAACCCAATGAAAATGACCAATTGTTAGAAAACTCAAGGTAACGGTACAATTGTTAGAAAACTCCTTGAGTTTTTAAAACTCAAGGAACGTGACCCTTTTTTTTAAAACTCAAAGGAAGTGACCAATTTTTCTAAAACTCAATGTAAGTCGTCAATTGCTATAAAACTCATGGGAAGTAGGCAATTGTTATAAAAGTCAAAGTAATTGACTAGTTTTTATAAAATTCAAAGAAATTTACCACTTGTTATAAAACTCAAAGGATAGGACTAATTGTTATAAAACTCGAGGGAAGTGGCCAATAATTATACAACTCATGGAATGTGACCAACTATTATAAAACGTAATGGAAGTGACCAATTGTTAGAAAACTCAAGGTAATGGCCTAATTGTTGAAAAAATCAAAGGATGTGGCCACTTATTATAAACTGAAGGGAAGTAGGTAATTGTTAGGAAACTCAAAAGAAGTGACCAATTTTTATAATATTCACGGTTAGTCACCAATTGTTATTAAACTCAAGTAAATTGGCTAATTGTTTTAAAACTCAAGGGAAGTGGCCAATTGTTATAAAATTCAAAGAAAGTGACCAATTATTATAAAATTCAATGGATGTGGCCAATTATTATAAAACTGAGGGAAGTGTCCAATTGTTATAAAACTAAAAGTAAGAGACTAGTTGTTATAAAACTCAAAGAAAGTGACCACTTGTCATAAAACCCAAAGGAAGTGGCCAATTGTTATAACACTCAAGGGAACTGGCTAATTGTTATAACACTCAAGGGAAGAGGCCCATTGTTATAAACTCAAATGAAGTGACCAATTGTTATTATACTTAAGAGAAGTCGACAATTGTTATAAAACTCAAAGGATGTGGCCTATAGTTATAGGCGTAAAAGGAAGTGGCCAATTGTTATAAAACTCGTGAGAAGTAGCCAATTGCTATGAATCTCAAAGGAAATGACGGATTGTTATAAAACTCAAGGGAGGTGGCGAATTGTTATAGAACTCAAGGGAAGTCACAATTTTGTTATAATACTCAAGTGAAGTAACCACTTGTTATTCACTCAAAGGAAGTAACCAATTGTTATAAAACTCAACGGAAGTTGCCAATTATTATAAACTTAGGGATAGTAGTGAATTGTTATAAAACTTGAAGAAAGTGAACAATTTGCCTAAAAGTCAATGGTAGTGGTCAATTGTTATAAAACTCATGGCAATTGGTCAATTGTTATGAAACTCAAAGTAAATGACTAGTTGTTATCAAATTAAAGGTAAGATACCACTTGTTATGAAACTTAAACCAAATGACCAATTGTTATATATAAAACTCTAAGGAAGTGACCAATTGTTATATAACTCAAGGGATGTGACCAATTATTATAAAACTGAAGGCATGTGGCCTTTTTTTTAGAAACCTTAAAGAAAGTGACCAGTTGTTATAAAACTAAAACTACGTGACCAGTTTTTTTAAAACCCTTTTGAAGTGACTAATTTTAGTAAAACTTAATTGAAGTTGTCAATTGAAATTAAACTCAAGGGAACTGGCCAGTTGTTTTAAAACTCAAGGCAAGTGACCAATTGTTATAAAACTCAAAGTAACTGACTAATTGATAACAAACTCACGGGAATTGGCTAATTGTTTTAATACTCAAATTAAGAAAACAGTTGTTATAAAACTCTAGTGAAGTGACCAATTGTTTATTAGACTCAAGGGAAGTGATGAATTTTTATAACACACAAATAAAGTGGCCATTTGTTAAAAACCCAAAAGAATTTGTAAATTGTTATAAAAGTCAAGGCAAGTGGCCAATTGTTTTAAACTCAAAGAAAATTACCAATTATTATGAAACTCAAGGGAAGTGGGCAATTGTTATAAAACTTAGAGGAAGTGGTCAATTGTTAAAAATCTTAAAATAAGTGATTAGTTGTCATAAAATACAAGGAAAATCATAACTTGTTCTAAAACTCAAAGAAATTGGCCAATTGTTATATAACTTACGGGATGTGACCAAATATTAAAAACACTTAAGAGAAGTGGTCACTTGTTAGAAAACTCAAAGAAAGTGGCCAATTGTATTAAAACTCAAAGGAAGTGACCAGTTGTAATAAAACTCAAGGAAAGTGACGACACTTTATAAAATTCAAAGAAAATGCGCAATTTTTATAAACCTCAAGTGAAGTGCATAATTGTTATAAAACTCAAGGGATGTGGCTTATAGTTCTAGGCATAAAGGGAAGTGATCAATTGTTATAACACTCAAGGGAAGAGACCAATTTTTATAAACTCAAAGGAAGTGACCAATTGTAAATAAAACTCTAAGAAAGTGACAAATTTTTATAAAACTCAGAGGGAAGTGGCCGATTGTTATAAAACTCAAGGGAAGTGGCCAATTATTATAAAACTCAAGGTAAATGACGAGTTCTTTGAAACTCAAGGAAAGTGACTACTTGTTATAAAACTCAAAGGAAGTGACAATTGTTTCAAAACTCAAGCGAAGTGGCCAATTGTTATAACACTCAAGGAAAGAGGCCAATTTTTCTAAATTCGAAGGAAGTGACTAATTGTTCTTATACTCAAGGGAAGTGCAATTGTTATAAGACTCAATGAAAGTGCCTAATTGTTATATAAATCAAGGAAAGCGGCCTAATATTATAAAACTTGAGGGAATTGTCAAATTGTTATGAAACTTAAGGGAAGTGGCCAATTGTTATCAACCCATTGTGAGGGACCAATTGTTATAAAACTCAAGAGAAGTGCTTACTTATTATAAAACTCGAGGGGAGTGTCTAATTGTTATAAAACTCAAAGCAATTGACCGATTGTTATAGAACTCAAGGGAAGTTGCCGATTGTTTTCAAACTCAAGGGAAGTGACCAATTGTTTATCAAACTCAAGGGTTTGGCCAATTGTTATAACACTCACAGGAAGTTCCTAATTGTTATAAACTTAAAGCAAATGAACAATTGTAATAAAACTCAAGTAATGCGACCACTTGTTATAAAACTCAAAGGAAGTGACAACTGTTTTAAAACTCTAGCGAACTGGACAATTGCTTTAATACTTAAGGGAAGAGGCTAATTGTTATAAACTCAAAGAAGCGACCAATTTTCATAATACTCAAGTGAAGTGGGCAATTGTTATAAGACTCAAGGGAACTGGCCAATTGTTATTTTCCTAAAAGGAAGTGTCTTTTTGTTATAAAACTCGAGGGATGTGTTCAATTTTTATAAAACTCAAGTGTAGTAGCCAATTGTTTTTAAACCCATTGTGAGCGACCAATTGTTATTAAATTCAATTGAAGTGACCACTTCTTATAAACCCTTAAAGGAGGTTAACAATTATTATAAAACTCAAAGGATGTGACCAATTGTTTTAAAATTAAAGGATGTGGCCAATTGTCACAAAACCCAGTGTAAGTGACCAATTGTTATAAAACTCACGGGAAGTCACCAATTGTTATAATACTCAGGGTAACTGATGAATTCTTATAAAATTCAAGTTTAGTGACCAATTTTAATAAAACTCAAAGAAAGTGACCCCTTATTTTAAGACTCATGTTAAGATGCCAAATGCTATAAAACTCTGAGTAAGTGACGAGTTCTTATTACACTCAAAGAAAGTGAACACTTGTTATAAAACTCAAAGGAAGTGACAACTGTTTTAAAACTCTAGCGAACTGGACAATTGTTTTAATACTCAAGGAAAGAGGCTAATTGTTATAAACTCAAAGGAAGCGACGAATTATCACAATACTCAAGGTAAGTGGGCAATTGTTATAAGACTCAAGGAAACAGGACAATTGTTATCTTGCTAAAGAAAGGGGCTTTTTGTAATAAAACTCGAGGGATGTGTTCAATTGTTATAAAACTCAAGTGAAGTGGCAAATTGTTTTCAAACCCATTGTGAGCAACCAATTGTTATTAAATTCAATTGAAGTGACCACTTGTTATAAAACTCAAAGAAAGTGACCAATTATTATAAAACTCGAGGGATGTGACCAATTGTTTTAAAACTCAAGGATGTGGCCAATTGTCATAAAGCCCAATGTAAGTGACCAATTGTTATAAAACTCACGGGAAGTCACCAATTGTTATAATACTCAAGGTAAATGACCACTCTTTTAAACTCAAATTGTTATAAAACTCAAAGGAAGGCGCCAATTGTTACAATACCCATGGTAACTGATCAATTCTTATAAAATTCAAGGTAAGTGACCTGCTGTTATAAAACTCAAAAGAAGGGCCAATTGTTATATAACTCAATGGATGTGGCCAATTGTTATAAAACTCAAAGGAAGTGGCCAATTACTGGAATCAATGACAAGCCACTCGTGTTTTTAGAGGCAGAAAATTTTGAGTTCAGTCTACTTTATTTTTTGTTTTCTTTTATTAAGCCATTATCCACCTTTTTATTGTTAGTAACAGCCACTTCACAAAACGGATAAATAAGAGGCCAATAAAAAATTAATAAATTAAAAATGATACCGACCTTATTTCAACCATTCTCAAACTATATTGTGGATGAAAGGATTAAATTTAGCAGACAAATTTTGTTTTCTATAAATTTTAAACCATAATTAATTATAATTAAGTTGTAATATTTATCTCTTAAAAATAAAATTTAAGATGGAACTCTTATCTTACTAAGTAGTTAAAACTATAACACAAAACTGAATCTGTTTATCCGATATATAATTGTTTTTATTTCTAAATACGAGCGTTTAATTTTTGCAATATGTCAACAATAACCTCCCCGATACGTTTGAGGTTGCCATCTTGACCGCAGGAATTTTACGTTCGCTCTTCTTTAGACGGTAAAACTGAGTTCGTTATTCTTAACCTAATCCTAAGCCGGCCTGGTTTAAGTTCCTTTTCTATTGTACGAGTTCAACCAAGTCTCAACGACCCTCGTCTTCTTGCTTAAAATATCACTCATTAACTAACAACAAAAGCAAATGTTGAAGAGCAAGCAAAACCCTACAACCAGATAGACTACAACCGCAATGATACCACTTAACAGACTCCAAACTCCTCAACCAAACGAAACAATAACCTAAGTACGACAACTCCTGCTCTCTTCCAGAGAATTATGACCAACTTAATTAGAGATTTCAGGTTTTCAGCTATCGTTTTAGTCTGCTAAATAATATTCTTTTGCTTCAGTAATTTACAAATATAAACAATTCATTGTTTTATTAATAATACTCAACTTTCAAATTCATAATCCTTGATCGTTGTAGAAGGGTGAGAATATGTTTGATATATGGGAGAGGACATTTTAGAGAAAATTAAACATTTTAAACATCTTGAAGGTATTAACTGAATCTTGTCCTTGTATTCAATTTTTATTTTTAAAATATATTGCTAAAGTCTCGATTTTTTTTATAATACTAGGGAACCATTGCTTTTTATTACATGTTCTGAGTATTATTTTACAATATTTAAATCTTCATTTACTGCTTGGTATCTTAGATTTTGTCTTGTGGCAAAGTGGAATACATCTTTAGAAAGATGTAAATTAGGGAAGTCAAATTTCTATTTACGGTTGAGATGGACGGGTCCTCTAGCCAGTTAATGGATGTAAATATGCATTTTGTCATGAGTAAGACAAGATTTTCACTGCCAGAAAAATCTAAAAACCTGGTTGCTATGGTGTCTTCATATCGAATAGGAAGTTCATACTGGGTTCATGCATAGAATGGTAATTGTAGCGTCAGAGCAAAACAATTTCTGGGATACAGAGCATTTAATAACTGGTTTCGCTTTTAGAACTAATGAAAATACTTGCGCTAATAAGTAACCATAATTTTTAAATTTTATGAGTTGGTTAAGTTTGGTTATTTTTTACCTAATTTTGACTGCCACTACAGCCTGTACAATTTTCAATCTCACATTGTAATTTCCTGTAATTTTGTGGGATTAGTAATTCTTCTCGTGAATTTAGCCTTTCTACATCCGGTACTGGTTCTTTTCTAAGATATGTATGCGGTAGCGGCAAAGATTTCTATTATGTAATTTAAGGTCACATTTCATTTCCCTCGTTGTGTGATTATGTAATATACCATAATTTAAAAAAGTTCTAAACCATTATGTTAATCTTTTGTACTCTTTTTTTACTATAAATTCGTCGATATATGTGCAACTTCTAACATTTTAACTTAATTGTAACTCCTTTAAATTACTACAGCCCACTAGTGTCCTGAAATGTATGTAGTAGCTTTGGTCTCTCGTGCTAATGCACTCATAAACCATAAAAAAATATAATATCATTTTTCCGTTTCTCAGGGCAGGCGGAATCTCCGTAAGCCACTTGATCATTTAAAACAATCAACTGCCATTGATTTCTTTTACCTTTTTTTACATTGTTTCCATTTGGAACTCAACTTGTGCCCTGTAAGGTGAGCTACTGGGTTCAGTTGCATCTTAAAGTAGTTTATAAATTTCTTCTTAGATAAACTTTTCATCAATTTGATAACATATGTACAATGGAGCGAGATTTGGCGAAAGATTTATCAGTGCTAAGCATATTCAATTACACCACGCCACATATGTAGGTATGTAAGTTACTTCAGGTCGGTTGTACCAAAGCCGTTCCTCTGACAGTAACTTCAAGATGAATTTCAGAATTTCCTGGGACTATAAAACACAGGACAGATCAAAATAATGCCTTTTGCTCAATTCTTATTAAACCTCTTCTCCTTATTACACAGTAGCCTCAATTTTCTTTCGTGAAATGGTTCTACTCATGTTTCTGTCGTGAAATTGTCAGGTATAATATATATTTCGTAGCCTTAAAGAGCACCATAAAAAACATGCTTTAATTTTCTTAGTAGGGAGGAATCATGGGTCACTTGGAATGGCTTGATCGGAAAAAAACAGACACCAATATGCATTTTTAGGTAATTTTTCACATTAAAAATTCCTTCGTAAACCCAACCTAAATGAATTTGTCTCGTCTCTCTAAAGAAAAAAATGGTTCACTTTAAACTGTAGTAAATTTGCCATTTTACTCCTTGTGTTAAGTCACAATAGTTATCCTCAATAATGAACAATTAGATAAATATAAACCGCAGTTAGACCTATTTTAAACGTTGGAGCCCTCGTAAGGGGCACGGCGATTTGCTTTCCTGGTCGCCGTCTTGACAGCACTCAGCGCCCCGTCCGACCCCACCTTAACCTCTTCTCCTTATTTCTGACCCCGAGTCTTCTTACACTTCTTCCTCACTTTACATACAACCTCTCTCTCAACTTTTTCTGGTCGGCGTCCAATTTCCAAGGGTAGACGCTGTCCAGCTTCATCTCACCCAACTATCCAGGATCAGGTTTGAGGGATGAAGGAACAACTCCCCTAACTCCTGAGCTCGGTTTTATGCAGCTGGGTTTTTAATAACCTGCTTCACCCCTCCCCTCACCTTCCTTACATGCCCATTCTCTCTTCGTCACTGTCTATCAATTTTACGCCAAGCTCAAGGTGGAGCCACTATGCCGAAGGGCTGCCTGGCCACTGGGCAGGAGATATGGTCTTAAATGTTGGTAGCTAGGTTTTCCGGACCCATGTTCACTCCCCTCAGAGAGGGATACGTCCTTGTTTTCCGTAATTCTAAACAACAAGTTTCTTGCTTGCGAACCCTTAGAGTAACAGAAAGTCGCGTATGAAGGATCGCGTGCGTCCTTAGGCTGGTTTCAATGAATCCTCGTGATTACTGCTTAGATTATGCGTGAGCAGTGCCTGCCTCGTGGTTGAATACTAATTTGCTTTTTCCGCGCTAGGAAATATATAACGCTTGGCCGTAAGCGATTTTGTTTGCCATCGGAAGTGGGTCCCACTCTGATTCAAGACGCGGCGAGTAAAGGCTTAGCACCTTCTCGCTGATTTGGGGTCTGGGCTCCAGCTAGACTCGTATCACTTTGTTATCTCTCCGGAAGTTTACCGAAAGATGCCGGTTAAGGATTCGTTCGTCCGTGAGATACCCCATTACGCTTCTTACTCTGCGTGAATCTCTCTCTCCACAAATCGAGTTCTTTAAGCTCCTTTCCATTTATTTGGGTTTAGAACGTACATGTATGTATACGTATTTACATGTATGAATCATTTATTCCTCCTTTTCATTCCACCTTTTAATAACGCCTAAGAATTCCTCTCGTCCGTTTGTTTCCCAGGCTTATTGTCATTCCCGACCTGATCGCTGAATCCCAATCGCTGGAAGTCCTAACACAAAAGAGGCTGTCTTCGTTGGTGTGAAGACGTGCAGAAATAGTGGTAATATTGTGTTTCGACAGTAACAAGTAAACCCTTCGTGGCCCAATTGAAAGCCGCACGTTTCTCAAGAGGAGAATGAGGATTAAAAACGCCTTCTGCCAGATTATGATCCCTGAGCCTTTGAAGCAGCGCTTGAACAGAGGTCAGGTGCTGTTCCCATTCTTTGTAGCCACGTATATATTATCAAAATTGAATGATACGTGGGGCAGCCCATCTAAAATTTTTCCCATCATCCTATTATAGTTACTGCAGGCGGTAACGAGCCCAAATGGTAGTCCACAAAAGTGCAATAACCCCTTTTTGGTCAGTCGGGAAAGCGGTGCACCTTTTAACCTCTTCCCGCAATGTAATCTGATAATAGACGCTACACAAATCCAATTCTGAAATATACTTTGCTTTCTCAAACAGATTGAGATTCTGGTTGATAAGGAGAATCGGCTCTGCATCAAACATGGTAGCAGCGTTTAGTTTCCTAAAATCAATTCCTACATGCTGTAGAAAATTACTTAATTTCTTTCCCATGACGACGGGGAAACAGTAATCGGAATTTGACAGCTTGATTATCTTTAATTTTAATAACTTCTCAACTTCGATATTAAAATCTTCTCTCAAATGCACGAGTGATAGGTATACTTTAGACGTAATAGCTTCTTGGGTGATCAATTGAATATCGTGATCAAACTGAATAGCGCAAACTGCAATATCTGAGAGGACGTCACTGAAATCACTGAGGAAAGATGTTAGCTGGTTTCTCTGAGCGGACGATAACTGTTCGCTTATCTTGAGCTCGGTATACGAGGATTTGTTCACATCTGGTACAATTAAAGGGTATTCACCCTCTTGCTCTACGCATGCAATTTGTACTAAATTTAGGGGTCCAGACGGTGATTTGATTCAATAGCCGATTTTTCGTCTATAGCCAATATTTGGTTAACTCCTGAGCGTAGATGATATTTCTTATGGAGGTTTATATGGAAAAGCTTCGTCCCTTTACCTGTTTCTTTTAAATAACAGACGGCACTGTGTTTCTCTATTATTTGGTAGGGGTTCTTTCATTGGCTTAGCAGTTTGTTATTGTCAGCCGGAAGCAATAACAGACCTTCCTCAACGGGCAAAGAAATCCGAGCTTTAAACATACAGTTGATAAGCCTTGTATTTATTCATATTAACGTCGGCATGTTGGTAGGCAATTTCTGCGCATTCTTTCAACCTCTGACGGAGTTCGATTAGGTACGAGTAGGATGATTGTATCTCTTTTACTTATTTTTGGTTAGTAAAAAGTTCTTTGAGAATGCTTATGGTGCCTCGAACTTTCCTACCACAAAGTAACTCAAATGGCGCGAACCTCAAAGTTCTGTGTAAGATCACTCTGTGAAAGCATGCCCCTCAAAGGAGCAGCGTGAGAGAAAGCACCACGAAATACCCCTTTTCAACCCCTTTGAGCCCCAAACAAGGTGCTCCTTGGAGTGGGAATTCTAGATTCACGAGAAGGAAACTGTCTCAAGCTAAGCCGCCGACCCGGCTAAATTTACTTTAGCAGGACAAACATTCCTCTCCCTTTCTTGCGATAACTCCGCGTCTTAGTTTCCATGCCTCACGGATATCAACAAATGAGGCGGCCTTAAACTCCTTCCATTGCTCCAAAGCCTATCGCAGACCGCATAACTCGACAGTTAATATGTAATTACGTCACTTTATGGATTTATAGGAAAGGGAGATTTAGAGATGGTAAATTAAGGCTGGGTCAAGGAAAACCCCAAATGAAACAATTTAAAACCAAACTGTTTAAAACATTGGTTTTCTAAGGGCAAGTAGTATTCGTACTATCAATAAATTTATGACAGATATGGGTACTTATTTGCTATGTAAATTTATACTTAGATGGAGGTTAAAGAATCTTAGTCTTGTACATTAAGCAGTACATTTAGCCGAGAAAAGCTGCATCGTACAGAACCCTGGTGTGTCGGAATTTTAAGAGACTATAATATTTGCTCACTGACCATGAACCAGGGTGGAAACCTAACCCGCTAAAATCTTTTAAAAGATCAGATGAAAGACATTGAATCGCCTCGAATCTTTATAAAAACAAACTTTATTAACAAAGAAATTCGTGACTTCCAATCCATCCCATTATTACAAGAAGGATTCTTTTGCTCAGCAGCTTACATCTTGTTATGATATATCCTTATTAAAGCAACCTGAATTACCAGTTAAATTAGCGAATAGTACCCTAAAAGACTCTCTTTTGAGCTAGTGATATGTACGTCTATTTTTGTGGTTCGAACTTTTGCAACATTCACATCAAAGTTTTGTTAAAACTTGCCAAGAATGATATACTTTTTTTCTCCTTAACTGAACTCAAGGAAACTTCGGAAGAGAAGCGAAAAAGTTTAAAAGACCAAGTTCAAGTTATGGAAATAATGAAGAAATTTCTCAACACAGGTGGAAATCAAGAATCGATTTTTCTCTACTACTGTTCAAGTTTATCATTTGGAGTTTGCATGAACGGTATTTTTTAATTTGACCATGAGTAAAATTGTGTATTTCTCAACTTGAGCCAGAAGAGACGTAGAGTTTTAACTTAGAACTGGGAGTTTAATTTTATAGAATTGGATTTTATGTTTAGTCCGTCATGAAGGAAAAAGAATTAGTCAGGAAAGATATGTAAAAAAAGAATATAAAGTACGTGGAAAAGTATAAAAGATATATAGCCACAGCTGCTCATTTAGACATTGGACCGGGAGGAAATGCAATCCTTTCAATGCTAATTTCAGCAGGATTTCATGCTTTCAAATGATAAAATAAAGACACATTTATGCATATCATCATCTTATTATTTCAAAATACAGGATGTTATATCGAAATGGTTTTTAAGGAAACGAACCACCTGCACTGTCCTAAACTATTCCATCGCAGGTAATCTCCTTTTAACAACGTTTTGTTTTCACGAGAAAAAAGTCTCAAGAATAATCGTCCCATAGAAACTAAATCGATCGCTTTGGACGAGCAAAAAATGATATTTCAGCTCAAGATGAAGCGGTATTTATTAGAAGCTGGGTCAGGCTGATTCAAATGCTTTTAAATTCAGGCTAATATTTAAAGCATCGGAGAGTATATAGTGTTAGTTCAAGAGTTCGAAATAAGTGTAATCGCAAAAGAATAGGTTTTTTCAAGAATAAAATAAATTGAGAGTAAAAACAAGAAGAATAAGTAAATAAAACAGGGTCTGCTGATCAAAAAGTTGCGTGCACTCACTTATTTTAATTTAAGAGCTTACGACCGTCAAAACTTGCAATAATTTCCGTAGTAACCTTGGAAGGACCTTGGCAAATATATCATTCAAAATATAATGTACACACCTTAAAGGCTTTAAATTTCTTTAGAATCGGCCGAACAGTTATGATGTTATTGCCAAACCAAAATAATTCCCGGGCTAACCTTGGGAATACTTTGGCAATTATATTATTAGAAAGAGAATGTAAAACAATATAAGAGTTTAAAATTTCATTAGAATCAGCCGAATAATTATGATGTTATTGCTCCCCAAAATAAAAAATTCCGGGTTGCTTTTTAATCGAATTTGAAGATGTAGTTGGTATTTTCAATGTCACTTCATGAATTCAATCTTTTCCATCTTGAGCATCAGCTATTTGTTTTTCATTTTCCTTAGGAGAGAAAATTATTTCAGTTTATCCAATTGGAACATTGGCCTAATTCTAGTAAACAACTCTTCTTCCTTTACCTTCTTGTTGCTCTTACTTATTTTACTCAAGTTAATTTCAAGAAGCAAACATGATGGGGTCCAAAAGAAGTAACCATTTCTCCCTAACCTTTAATGAAAGCAAGTTCCTTTACACAGATCTTCATACCATAGGGGATTTAAGTTAATTTGTTTCGTTTTGCAACCATGGCAGCCAAATTCACAGCAAAAAACAATTTTACACTTGCGCCTAAGGATATCAACAGGCTATCTAGTATTGTAATGAAACTGTCTTATGCTTGTAGCTATCCTCTCCCAAGGGATATGTTTTCAGCCTGCTCCCAGTTCTTTTGGATTTGTTTAAGATTGAGATTCTGGAATTTACAACTGGAACTAGAAAAGAACTCTTCCCTCGTTCGCACATTTCAAGCACTTTAGGGTAAATATCCTTTGCAAGATTATCCGTTGGGTAGTTTCTCACATCCATTTTCAGAACGTCAACCAGAGTTTGGAATTGTGATGGCAATAACTCTGCTATTTTCAATTTAGGTATTCAAATGTGTGAATCTCGTCAGTCTTGTCATAATTTTAAAAGCAATTGTAGGTCAAATCCTACTGGTAGGATGGTAGTACTGAAGGCTACGTAATCTTTATCACACTGATGAATATGTTTCAAACGGGGAAATAAGAAAAAAAAGTGGAATGGATATACTTATTAATATAATAATAGTCATTTAATTCCCGAAGATGACAAAAATAAGTCGAAACTTTAAGTAGCTAAAATTATATTTTATAAAAAAACACTTTAGAATACTTAAGTGGTGCTGCAAATTTTAAGGGCCCCTCATTTATGTAATTAGAACGTTGAAAAGATTGACAAACACTAATAGCACAGTATTCCATAGTATAGTATAATATACCATAGCAGATTAGAGCATAGTATATTATAAAATATTATTCTATATCATAGTATAGCATAGCACAGCATTGTATAATATAAGACAGTTTAGTATAACATAACGTAGTATAACATAACATATCTTAGAATAGTATAGCATAGCATAGTCTAGCTTAAAATAGAATAGTATAGCCACATACTTTAGCAAAGCATAATAGAGAATAGCCCTGCATAGCATAGCGTAGTATTCTCTAGCAAAGTATAGCCTAGAATAGCCTAGCCTTAACTTGCCTAGTATAGCATAACATATCATAGCCAAGCATGGCATAGTATAACCTACCCTGTTTTAACCTAGTTTAACCCAGCCTAGCCAGACATAGGATAGCTCAACCTTAAATAGAATAGCCTAGCTGTGGTGGGTCTAACCTAGCCTAGCTTAGTATAATCTAGCTAGCCTAGCATATCCTAGCTTATTATAGCATAATTTATACTAACTTAGCTTAGAAAGGCTTTCCCTAGCTTTGTAGACGCTAGTCTAACCTAGCATATTTTAGTATAGCCTAACTTATCCTAGCCTAGTATAACCTTGCCTAGCGTAGCATTGCCTATTTTAGCCTAGTTTAAAATAGCCTAGGATAACCAAGTATGGCTTAGCATTACATGCCAGAGCCTAGCCTAGAGTCGCCTAAATAACTCACCTGTCATCAGTGCACTCGGCGCCGCGCAGCGAGAGAGTATCTTGATGAGGGAGGAACCAATGCAGAGAAAGTCTCTCTTTTGATCGCATCGGATGTGAATAGAAAGAAGGCCAGAGGAAAATTAACTTAAAAGTGACCTAGACGAGTCAAAGCTCGATGGATGTAAGTACGTATCTATGTACGTACACTTTGGTATTAGACTGGAAAGCCGGAGTTGTGGTTAGAAAGTATGATGGGAACTGAAGGAAACACGATACCCATGATGCTGTTAAATTATTTGCAGATAGATGTTGGCTGTGGGTAATCAAAGACTGCTGTGTATCTCAACGGCAACGCAGTGTGTTTTTATGCGTGTATTTGTATCTATGTGAGGTCTCTTGCGAGTTTTCATAACTGTCGAGTTAATACGGGTGGGTGTATGTATTGAATTGTGCGAGGTTCGTTGTTGTGTAGTGTGAAAAAGAGTGCGTATTGAGCAGAGCGACAAGCGCCCTTCAGCGCAGATTTCTGGAATCTCTGTGTTCTCCTCTTCCATCTGTGACTCGCGCCTCTGAGTGTGATGGGTGAGCATGATAGGAGTGAGCGAACTAGCTTTTTGTATGGGTGAAGTTATAATTTGCGGCTGGAAGTAAAACTGCGTTGCATTTTGTTTGTGTGTTTTGCTCTTGTGTGGGGGATATTTTTGGTGTTAGTAGAAGCGTAATGTGGCGGCGTGGATTTTGGTGTGAGGTTTGTATGTAAGTCTTGTCGGGGTATGAGGTTTAGGATGAGTGTGTGTATGTAGATTTGCATTTAGTGCATGTAGTGATCTCGCGCGTTATAAGTATCACCTGTGTCGCCAGATGATTCGTAGCTATGAGTCATTTGATCTCGTACTCTGTCTTGTCGTCATGTGAGATCTGTTTCCGGTGCGCGGCATTGTCTGGAGTCGAGAATAGTCCCAACATCAGGAAAGGACAGTGTGTGTATGTGCCTACAGCTTTCTGGGAGGAATTAGAGTCGTAGAAAACACCATAAAGCGTCAATGGGAGGGGCATAAAATGATTTTAAGATATATCTCAAACAAATGTTAATATAAGTTACAGGCCGGAGGGAATTTTAGTTGCACCTGACAATCATCAAGTTTTAATTTTTTCTCGCGCCTGTAATCCTCTTGATAGGGCATACCTCGAATTTGCATTTGAATACGCAGGTATGAATGTAAAGTCAATAAAAGCAACGTAATTTAATTTTATTTTAATTCTCAAAGAATGATGTATTGGACGAAAAATGAAATGGCTCCATTGGATCGGAGCCTATTTCCGGCGATTAAGGTAGACTCAGAATGAAGTGTGTAATACTAGTCTGCCAGTTTAGTAAATGGTCGATTGCGTAACTCTCCCAGCAATAATGATGCTAATGTATAATAAAATAGAGTATAAATAGGTTGAAATTGATGGATGGCGTTTATAATAATATTGTAAAACACCAAGGAGCAGTTAGTCACAACGCTTCGGCATGATCGATAGATGTTTAATTGACTGTAGGATCTTAAGTGACAAAAATTGAGAAATTGGGTTGGCAGCCACCACCTATTTAATCCGTTGGCTGTGATTTTATCAGAAACCCTATTTAATCTGCTAAACTGTGGAATGCAGATTTTAAACAGAAGACGACTCTCTCTTTTTCTTTGGCTTAAATTAATGGAAACCCATTTTAAAGGTCTCTTACTTTGAAAAAGTAAATCCTCCATCGATGTGGAATCTAAATTGCAGCGATCTTTATATGACACAAGAGAGAGATATGCGAATTGGTTGACCTTCCCAAAGCACAAAGCTGAATTACGTTATCTGTGGAGCATATTTCCCTTTTCCTCCAAAACGAGTAGAATATTGCGAAGAATATAGAAGGTAATTCCTTATCTCATTTCTACAGAAAAAGTTATTGCGATTTGTTTTAGGGATGAAGACAGAACAATTAATGACACTAGAACCTTAGCAAAATTTATGGAAATGCAGACACAAAAATTAGCCCAATACATTAGTCTATTAAGTTATAATATGCAAACGCCTTGGACAACATTCTCGGTGGACATAAAAACTAAGTTTTTATTATTAAGAAAGTTTAGCCACTGATATACACGCTTTGTCAAGCTAAAAGTCTGCATAGACACCCTCCGTCTTATTTCCGGTGCCCATGACGTAATGAGAAAAGTTTGCAGATTTAGTACGTGAGGCATCCACCCCA
Organism: Ceratothoa steindachneri; assembly: GCA_963969495.1. Classification (NCBI taxonomy): domain Eukaryota; kingdom Metazoa; phylum Arthropoda; class Malacostraca; order Isopoda; family Cymothoidae; genus Ceratothoa; species Ceratothoa steindachneri. The sequence continues at coordinate 151,953,240 of OZ018317.1, read as the reverse complement.
AAAGCCAATTTGACATTATATCCAGTACCAAACAAATTGGATCTCAAAAAGGAGATATGAAAAAGTGGCAAATAAAACTAGAAGTCTGTGAGGTAGATATATTGAAACTACCATCAATAGTAGACAAAGAAATAAAAATAGCAAATGGTTAGCTTAATAGATACTCCCAAGTGTCTTTTATATTTTATTCTTGCTCAGTTGGGTGGCAAAGCGGAATTCGTGCCCTCCATCCTTAAAAGAAGGCTCAACGGCAAAACGTTCTGGTTTATCGATGATTAAACATTTTCTTTTCCCTACCGGGCCTCCTTCCAAGCAGTGAATCCCAATCACGTTAGTTTTTCAGGAACAGTTGTTTAGATCTCTCACCCTTATTTCGCAAATGTTATGTCACAATATTTTTCAAGGATGGCTTATTTAAGTTGATCAAGATGTCTGCAGCTACAATCCATTCTCTAAGACTTCATCATCGACGAATTTCGCTGACTTGTCAAAACTTCCAAGAATAATAGCTCTCACCTTGACTTTACATTATTTATAACTCTCTCTATCTTCATATTTTGTATAGATCTATCCTTGTTTAAATATTTTGCCTAGCTCTATCAGCCTATGTACATTTTGTCTAGCTCTCCCTGTCTGGATACGTTGTCAAGTTTTGCAAGTGTTAGGAAGGTCTATAAATGTGGACTTGAGAAAGCGTATTTGAACTTCGCAGTAGCAAAGTTATATTAACGAATGAAGGGAATAAAAAAGTTCGATATTTAACTTATTGAACATGTATAAAGAGCTGTTTAAGCATGTACATATGAGAAGCACTTGGAAGATTATTGAATTAGAAAAGTTTGCGAAAGAAGAGTGAAATAAACCCATCGAGTAACAAATCTTGTACATTCTTAGAACAAACGCCTTACGGCTGTTACTGAGGCTATAGGGAGTCATACCAGATATTATTTTTATCGTGCTATTTTTTATGCTTTTATTCTTTTTGGATAAATAAATCTTTTTCATTATTGCACCTGCTTTTATTTTACCATTTGCAATTCATATATATTTTAAATGTGGTAGGAAGCTGATATAATACACATACATTGTGGAAGTGAAGTCTAAACGGGAAAATATTAATAAAATAGGAATCTTATTTTAGGGATGAAGACAAAGGCATTAATGACACTAGAACCTTAGCAAAATTTATGGAAATGAAGACTAAAAAATTGGCCTAATACATTAGTCTATTAAGTTATAATCTGCAAACTCCTTGGACAACATTCTCGGTGAACATAGTAACTTAGTTTTTATAGGTATTGGTTGCCTATACCTATGTCTCTGTATCTTTTGAACTTCTTTCACCACGAATGTTTCTTTATTCTTCCAGTATACTGTTTCCCTCTTATAATACATGAAGACATGCTTTTACGGACACTTCATTCGCTGAAACCAGTTTCAGATTATTAGAGCTGCCATTGTCAGTCTTCGAGTAAGGACGCCATACAGAGAGAATAGGCTCCCTTAGAAACCTGTTTCTCCGGTGTTATTATTTGTAATTGACAATGTAAAATGGATGGTTCCGAAAATAATCTCACCGAATACAGAATTCCGCAAATCGTCCAATCTTCTGTCATTGCGAATTTCATTATTGAACTAACGATTAATTTCTGTTCCATAAGTTAATATTAGACACACCCACAACTTGATTCGTCTCCACTAAAATTAACAATGCTTCTAAAATATGATAACTCATTCATTCTTTTCAGTTCCACGCCATTCTTAATGATATTGCAGTCACCAATGCTTATACCATTCACGAATAATGCTTTTCGCTTTTTCGCATTCAATCTCACTCTTCTCACCGCAAACATACAAGCTTCAATCGTTAACATTATTTCGCATAACGAAATATAAACCAACATAATATTATCATCACACACATATCAAGGCCTTTATTAGCTATCAATGAAACAAAGGTTAATAATCTTATTCCCTCACATATGAACAACACAAAATCACTTGATAATTGATCGAAATGTATTACAAAATTAATGAAAATATTGCCTGGTAAAGCAAACACTGAGCTTGTATTCGATTCTAAAAATAAATACAATTTATTTGAATTGCATCAAATCGCAGAATCTTTCGAAATAAAAGTTGAGTAAAACGAGGGGAATAGAGACAAATGTACATTTTCCAATAGCATCAGTTATGATTTTATTCAATACATACAAAATACCTTATATCATTAAGCTTTGTTATATTCTCCCCTTGTTAACTTAGTTTTATCACGCTACATTACATTAGTCGCAATATGTTTTTTCTATGTTTCGTTTGTCATTGTAGTTGAGGATGGCATCAGCATAAAAAATATTCCACTCCTGGAAAGAAGTTTACGTTAGCTCAACCTAAGCTCCAACCTATCCCCACTCAGGTTATTTAATAGTATCCTGGTTCGACCATTTGCTAATCGTCTATACTAGTTACTGATTGAGAAATATGCACTTTTAAAATTTTTCATGCTAATTATATACAAGTAATTGAAAAAATGTTATGATTAAAAACAATGGGCCATAGTAAAAATATCATTTGCTTTTACATCCGGTCAAAAAAATTACAGTACAAATTTGGCGCCAATATGTACCGCCATCTTGAAATGCAGGCTATTGTTGTTTTATTATTCCTGCAGTAAGAAACAAGGTTTATGTTGTAGTTTTCTAGATAATCTCCACCACGACCTTTCACCCATAAAAAGTATTTTCTGCTATTTTAAAATTTCAGGAACGTGATTATGATGTTCATTGCTACCACAAATGGCTTCAAATATATGTAAACAGAGTACCATGAAAAATAAGCAATATTCAGTGAAAAGAAGCGATATAGGGAGAAAACGACGATCATACAAGGGGCGGTCAATCAGTTTTGTAAGTCGGATATAAGGAAACAAAATATGAGGAAAAGTGTTATATTATTTTTCAATATAACTTGTCCCTGAGGCTTCGAATTCTCGACAACCAGAAATCTTCCGACTGCTGTTCAATTCACTCCTGGACGGTGAGCTGGACATCTTCATCGTTCCCAAACCGGCGTCCACGCAGTGCAGCCTTGAGTTGGCGGAATAAAAAGTAGTCGCTAGGGGCCAGATCTGGAATGTGAGCTGGATGGTTGAGCTCCTCGAATCCGCACTCGCACAGGACAAAATGTGCAACTCTGGCCTTGTCGACTTTGACGACGTTGAAGTCGATCATGGGGCGTGAGGTTTCTAGATCCCAACGAACAGAGATCTTGGTCGTGGCCAAATTGTCATGGATGATGTTGAAACACTTCCATGTGATATTCCAAGTTTTCACTCGATTTCTTCGACCTTCACCCATCGATTTTTGAGGATCATCCTCTCCACACGGGCCACATTTTCCTCGTTGGTCACGTCTGACGGGCGTCTTGGATGGGGTCATCTTCAAGGGACTAACGACCATAGCGGAACTCCGTATTCCAGCGAGCAATGGTTGGATAGAAAGGGAAGGTATCGGTGTACACTGCAACCATGCGTTCATGGATCTCTTTTGCATTCTTGCATTCCTTGGTCAAATATTTGATCACTGCGCGGTGCTTAACCTTCTCCATTGTTGAAATATTTGTGACTGACGATCTGCGATCAGTTACTACTTCTTAAATAGACTAGGCAGGAGCGTGTGGCTGCATGTTCTGACTTGTCATAACTTGTCCTAACACTACCACAAACAGCCATCTCCCTTCCTCTAGTTTGCCCAACCAATTGGCAAAATTTATTGACCGCTCCTCGTATATCCCTAACATTACCTAACTTAACCTTAGGACACTAAACGAAACCTAGCGTAGCCAAACCTAACTTATGTTTGATGAGGAACATTAAGTTATATTAGCTTTGCGATGCGACAAAATTGCCTTATACAAGGCATTCTTTTCACATTGATGGATGGGAATCTCTCAGGCAAAACTACATAGCTCCACTATTGTTTTATGTGACAACTCTATTTGTTTCCGAGTTTCCTTCTGGGAGGCTTTGTTAAATACGAACCAATATACAAAATGAATCACTTTAATTAACTTTATTCTAGAGGTTTCAAAAAATGATTCCGTGCATCATACACTTTTTGCTCGCATTGATTATACTAATTTTGTTGCAGCGGAAAGCTACATAATTATTCGTAAACTCTCTTTGGGCTCCTTTAGGCTATAATTTGGTAGCCGAATGATTGCCTATATTTCAAGTTAGCGCTTACTATTGGCTTTTTCTTTAGTAGATAGAGGAAAAATTATTTTAAAAAAGGGAAGCATGATTTTTTCAGTGTGCACAAATGTTTTCTACAAGAATTTTCCCATTGCTTTATTCATAATTGTAAACGCGTACTTTTATACAAAAGTAGCTAATATAGACAATTACCTACCATTTTACAATGAAAGAAGTAGAGAGAAAAAACTAGAATGAAGGAACATAAATAAAAACAAACAAGCAGAAAAAACATACAAATACTATAATAGAATTAGAAGAATTACATGCCAGTATGTACTAGATAAACAACACACTATTACACTATAAGCATTTCATGTTTCTTTCTTTTTAATTTATCACTTCTTCCAGGTTAAGTGAGTTGAGATTTATGGAAAATATTGTTAATGACTCAAATTCAACGAGTTATTTATTAATTTAATACGCGTACAAAGAAGTAAATTTTTTCCTCATATACTTTTTCTAATGGCAAGTTATATACTATTTATCTTTATTGCAAATACTAGGAAAGGTACCCGGTGTTGCCAAGGCAATCCTAAACAAATTAAATTCTCGGCTTGAGTTAATTTCACAGTTGACAGATATACGAATGCAGATTTTATTTATATTTTTCAGTAATTAAATAGTGTATTATGAGAGACTAAGTGAGATTTTGATTTTCACATTATTTTATCATTTCACTTTCAAATTCTGGATCTTGGACTCATAGTTCTCAAGAACTTCTGGATAAAGAACGTTCCTTTTTCGTTGGTTCGGTTCGTAGTTTTCTGCGCTTTCAGTGCGGAAAGTGGCCACATACCGCTTTTCCTGAGAAAAGCGGGAAAGTAAGAGATCCACCCCAATTGCCTTGATTGTTTGTCCCTGACTTTATTTATAGTAATGGCAAAGAATGGCTTGCATGGAAAGTGGAGCCTTCAGGATTGGAAAGACAACTCAGAGTCTAAAGGGATGAGTGGGATTCTTGGGACAAGTATTGCTTCGTTTTTGCCTGGACCACGTTAGATTGTAGCATCAATTAAATATTCATGGAGCCGTGTAATGATGCAGCGACTGCCAATTTTTGTTTTGCATAGGATCTTGACTGTCATACTAACGAATCATTCATGTGATTTTCAGCATCCAGTTATGATGGGCGTTGATTACCTCGAAAAGTATGCATAAAAAATCATTAAATACTGGGCCACAGCTTATTAAAAAATGTTAAATTACTCCGGCTTGATTTGATCTATAAACTATGTATATTCTTAAGTTATACTGTCATACTAACGAATCATTCATGTGATTTTCAGCATCCAGTTATGATGGGCGTTGATTACCTCGAAAAGTATGCATAAAAAATCATTAAATACTGGGCCACAGCTTATTAAAAAATGTTAAATAAATCCAGCTTGATTTGATCTATAAACTATGTATATTCTTAAGTTAAACTAATTTAATTCCCCCTCGAACAAGACACATTCATTAATGATAGCAGGCAAGCGTGAATACCCGGGTGGCAGCAAATAAATTTTTCAGCAGGCTTCAAGCAAATACGCGCGATTTTTAACTAAATATCTAAATTATTCGAGTCGTGGGCATGCTGATAATATCAATTATTGCGTTTTTTAAACATTATTGTCACAGGAGTGGTCTGTCAAACCTTATTTTTTCAGTGGGGAATGTTTAAGTTTTAACTGCAACTCATTGCCACGATTACTTGTCCAAAAAATGCTACAAATATGAAAATTTTAAAATTTTAAAATTCGCGTGATTTGAACCAACAAATACCTGAAATGTTTTCACATTGATGTTGATCTGTCACCACGAGGAAGTTGAGAATCCTGAAGAAATAAATTTTGAATTTATCTATCGCTAAGCTAACGCCACTAGATCATTTCTAAATTGGAGCACATCCTTTCTCATTAAGGTCTATAATAGAGATTTTCGACAGCTCGAGGCTGCATAAGATTATATCTGGGGCCATCCACTCCAAATGCTCGGCGGTGATCGTGATACAGAGGCCCAACACCTCACAAGGACCTTGTGTATCAGCTTCAGTTGCGTTGTGAAATCCTCTTAACAATAACGTATCTCATCTACTTCTTACGCGTAGTGCTCCAAATCTTTGATTGCAGCGTTATCTTAGATACAAAACTCGTTCCCCTTCGCCCCGAAGCCCATGGGAACTTAGTTGAAAATAGAACAGCTTTATGGGGTAATATAGGTGGGTACATGCTGGTCCATTGCCTACCACGGTATCTGCTATTAACCTCAGAGAGCCTCGAGTGTCGTAAATTAACCTGTTCTTACGTGTACACGACGTATTGAAGAATTATGCGTTGGAAAGTGGAAAGAAAATCAACTTATATTTGATTTCTTTATTTGAGGGAAATCTTAAATATCACTCAAAGATGTAATTACGAGATAATGAGCAGAAAACCCCATCAAAAATCATAGTTTAATTAAACACTTAATTTTAGCTCTTATTTCAGATTATGTTGCATTTACATAGCCTTTTCGAAGGCGTTTTAATAAGCAGAGATGATTCTTTTCTTTATATGGCAATATATGTAAAGATCACATTTCGAGTCAAGGGCTGATGCTAATTTTGAGGAGCAATTAACTGGAAGCCGCAGGCTAATTGTGACTCTTCACATAGATTTTTAGGACATGGCCATTCATTAGATTGCTTTAAGTATCTAAAGAAATGTTAAAGTGGGATCCTTATAATATCCAATGAAATGAAAGAATACACATCTGGTTTAATGAGGAAGACATCGTTGCTCTACGGGTAAGACGATATTTATCTGAGAGGATTTCCAATGCGGCTAATGAAGAGGATTTTATTGAGAATAATGACGAGATATGAAATTAAGATGAATTAATAGTATTCTGAGATCAAATTTCAATCAAGGGGCTGGCTGGCTAAGGGATCAATAAAGCCGTAAAATTAAAACAAGAACTTTATAACGATTATAATTTGATAGATTTTCTCCAAGACAAACACTCATTATAACACAATAAACATGTTTTTAAGACACTTTAAATTAGGGGAGATTAGAAAAGATGTTCGAATGAACATCATAAATTATTTTTTACTGGGATTTGGGGGTGAATTCCGGTTCTTTCACAATTTTGGAGTTCTGGTGATTGTGGTCAAACCCTGGATGGAGATGGTTGCTGCTGTAAAAGCATACCCTCAGAAAGAGTCACAAGTGGTTGTCGTGGAATTTCTCCGACTTCCCCAGCCCAAAGTTCTTGCCTCTTAGATCTTTCGATTGTCAAAGGCCGGATTCATCAAATCAGGTGGATTGCAGCTCACGTGGATGGACAGCTTCTTGGAGGTTGAAAGCAACCAACCTTTGCTTGCAACCTGCAAGAAGCTGTCCATCCACTCAAGCTGCGATCCACATGGCTTTATGTAACCAAGAATAATTTGATTCTGACCTTGTCAATCAATTATATAGACTATGAGCGTGTTTGCATAACCAACCACTCTATACCTTTGCATCGTAGATTTTTTTAGCTTTTCTATGAGTTCATCTTATTTGTATTCTTTGTTGCTGATTGCGGTGAGTTTACTGGTGTTTTAGAGGTCTGACACTCATAAAAACTCGCCCATAACTATATTTAAAGAGAATAATTGTCTTACCTTCGTAATCCGTTTGAAGGAGAATTACTAACCACATCAATTCACCTAAATCTATGTACAAAGTACAGTTTGGGATCTTTGTAAATAAAAGGGGAATCTTTTTATTAAAATCATTGAGAAGAATATCATAATCTATTTTTCACCGAGAAATACAATAATAGAGGATCATAAATTTATTAAATAGTTAATCTCTTATCAAATAAATTATAACTGTAAGCGATTTTTTCGAGGTACCATAAAGAGGGGATATGGGGGAAGAAAGGAGAGGCTGATAGTATAAAAAACACGAGTATATTTAAGCAGAAATGGATTAATGAATGAGGGCAAATTATAGTAGGATTACTGAAGGACTGCCAGGCTTGAAACAATATTTATTTTAAATTATGAAATTTAGTCCGAGACTCAATTATAAACATAAATTATAAAATGGCGTAAATCGTCTTGGAAATAGGTTAATTTCAAAAATGAATTAATATCTATAATTTAAATAGATCTGCTCACTGTTCTATTTATGAGACACTCTAACTTCTATATCGATTTTGAAATGTCGGATATTAAATCGTTTTAATTCTGCTTTAACTTTTAAATTTATCAGAATTATGTACCATATCTATTAATAAAAAAGGACATAATGGGGCCTTATAAAAATTAAAAGCAGGAGCAATATAAGAAGGTGTTCAAAAGTTCAAACTTGTATTCCACTTCGGGAGTCGAGAAATGAAAATAGGGTTCACCGGGTTAATAAGACAGTGGCAGGCGATAGAAGATAAATTTCAATTGTATACACTACTAAAAAATTGAAAAGGATTTTTCAAATTATCTCGTTTTATGTATAAAGGTAAATTAAATAGACAAAATTTACATATTGACATGATATACATATTGCTCTAATACCTACTTTGAATTCCTTTAGCAGAAACAATGTCTACAACAGGTCGTCTCCTGCCAAAAACTAATATCTTGCCTGTTTCTTGGATATTGTTGGAATGGAACACCTCGGAGAAATGCTTCCTTTGACCAAAGATACAATTAACATATTTTGATAGATGTGAAAGTCTTCCTATTTATATTTCGCTTCATCATGAGCAAATTCAGTAGGGTTAATCAAAACGTGTTGATTCACTTTTTTAGAATCTTTTATCTATCGTACTTGGGTAGTTTTAGTGGAGTTATCTTATTGCTATACCAACTTAGAAGAGATTTTTAGTCACTTTCACAAATAATCATAAATATTTAATTTATTGACAAAGGAAAGCAATCACTATTGCCGCTTTCAAGTAAATTTCCTAACCTTTCCCGATTTCATCAATTTTGCCTTGAAATTTCAGAGCTCGCTGACTCTTTTCATTATGTCAATCAATAGTTATCTATGGCATCATTTCCTGATCCAAGATTATGCGAAAATATTGCCTAAGAAATATTATATCATTGAAGACTTGAAATCCCATCACTTTGTTCAGGCCAGGGAGGATACCATTTGATAAATAGAAGTCTTTTCGTATTTTTTATTTATTTATGAACTGATTTTAAGTACCATCGTTAAATTTATTCGTCATTCCAAATTCCACAACAAGTATACTAATGTAAGGACGCTATATGACCAGCTCACAGATCTTAGCAATAATGCTTAATTCAAAGAAACTTATAACTTCTATGAGAATCAGATGGCTAGTGCACTGTCTGTGGAAGAAGCCTACAAGTCTTACATCTTGAAACGAATTAAAGATAACCTTCAGAAGCATGCCGAGGCAGTTGCCAGATGGGATACTCAAGTTAAAAAAAAGAATCAGGATGCATGCCGAGTCTGCAAAGATATCGCATAGAACTTCAGCGCGCCTGGTTCAATATATGGACTGGGAACTAAGCACTACATCTACAGGTTGTCCAGGAAATGCTGCCTTACCAGGCAGCCTCGGGCCAGAAACTCTATGTCAAATCCGCTAAGTTTTATCTGCATCAGATATCAAACCTTAAAACTAAATATGCCATTGTTCATCAACGCTTTAAAGAGGGGTTCCATTTTGTTCGACGAAGTAACCGCCTATGAACAGGTCTTTCATTCGACATGCTCTTCGAACAAGTTCTGATAAGAGGTTTGAAGACCAAGGGGGACTGAAAGGAAGACTAGGAATGAGAGAACAACAACGTCCGTTATGGCTGTTATCAATGCCTGCCTGTACATAAATAAACCAGGCAATACATGAGCTCACAGGGGTGAATTACAATGCTGGAGAGCAGAACAAGAAAATGACCAAATCAAGAGCATCTCGTGAGTGGAAGGACACATTATTAATTCTTCAGCATTTACACGATAGAGTCGATCTAAAGGCAATGCTTGCACTCTTGTGACATTTAAAGCTGACGTGACTCACATAATGGAGAAGGAATCATATTCTTGGAAACAATATTTCCACTTACAGCAAAGTACCACAGCCTGCGCGTGCCTAGGAAAGTACAAGATTGGAAGGGATGTAAAAATGAACTTCCGACAGGACTGGATGGCAGAAGTGTGGCGATAGTTTTGTGCTAATTCAGACATCATTAGCTCCAGCTCCTGAGAAGACGATATGTCTCATTAGATGCAATAGCCATTCTAACTGTCACACCATGAGAAGATACACATGCATGAAGCACAACATTGAGTGCACTCCAGCTTGTGGAAACTGCAGGCGATCTGTCTGCAAAAAACACTACATGTGCCACTGACAAAGATCATGACGCCATATGCTCGATTTTTCTTAGCGTTCGGTAAAATACAGTTTTAATTAGAATCTACTTTCTAATGTGATTTTTTATTTTAATTTGAAAACATTCATCAGGCAGATGTGATTTTCCAAGTCGAATTGTGAATATTAACTTTTTTTAATGAATTACATAATTCTATTATATTATCATAGACTTGATTCAATAAAACTTCGATATAAATGAGTGTGTTCATTCTTTCACCAGAAGATAGTAGTAATGTCCCTGTATATGTAAATATACAGGGTGTCCCAAAGGCAACGCTCTATAGAAGAATTGCGTAAGTTACTCCTATGGTGTGTAACCTTTGGGACACCCTCTATTGTAGGTATCGCTGGGGATATATATGTTCTTATATAAGCAAAGGTTCTTGAATGAAAATAATTTGTCGAGGCAAAATAATGTAATTTTAGGAAAAAATGCTATAATTTTTATTTTGGATTCAAAACATTTCGCGTTTTACAAATAATCTTGTGTATATGAAAATAGGTTCATTCCTTGAAAAGGCCTTTAAGAATAAAGACAAAAGCGCTCGGAATCCTCTTTCACTTTTCCTTTGTTCGTGTATCTGCAGTCTTCTTTATATATGTATATACTGACCATAACAAGAAACGATTAGAATGCAGAAAACATATTTAGAACTTGAAATATCGATATTCACATTTTTGCTTCAAGCGGGGTTTGTGAAGGGAGGGGAGGTTTCCTTGGTTGTAATGTGTTGTTAATTTACACCAAATAGTGATCTTAGAACTAAAACCTTATTTTACAAACGGAGGAGGATATTCCGCGATAAGAAAGGGTGGATATGATTTAGTCGGTGCGGGACTCGTTATTACAATTTTAATATTTTCCCCACCCCATTAAATAACAGTATTATAGTATAATAGTGCTAGTTTATTGAATACAAATTTTTCCCTTATTCGGGTTTGTTGTTATATATATTGCGCTAAGTTGTACAGATATAAAATGAAAGAAAACCTACTTGAAGCAGCAGTCAACAATTCAATTGAGGTAATAGAGTAACTCTTTAAGTAATAACCTTAGTTCCAAAAAATGAATAAAAGGAAGAAAATTTCCTTAAGTATAATAAATATGTATATGAAAGATTCTGATCTTGTTTCCTTCAGGGTGGGTAAGGTATAATTATTCATTTTTTAAGATGTCTATTCAACACCAGAATCACCCTGTTGGTATACATATCAATCCGGCACCTTTGTGCCTTTCTTATGAGAACAATCTTGGTATTCTCTACAGTGCACCAATATTTCTCATCTCCTTTTTACAGAGTTCGATGAGTTTTCGCGGCACAAAAGCAAACAATAATCTTTGGTATTCTTTTTTCTTGTTTTTCTAATCAGCCGACATTTGAGACTACTCGTTCTCAAAGATCCTTCTTTATGTTTTGCTAATTTCTAATGGGTTTTGCCAAACAGATTGTGCCATGTCAACTTCTTAGGTTGGTCACTATGTATCTTTCTGCTTTTTCTGTTGCTACCACATTGCGTTTTTCTTGGTCCAAGGTTCCTACACTGTCCTAATACCTCAGCATCTTTGGATTCGCCTCAAGGCTTCATTTTGAAGCTCTTATCATCATTCATTATACATATTTCAGTTACTTCATGTTGATTTTTTCCTGTACTACTGGACGGTCATTAGTACACGTGAAGAGCTTCGACGACGATTCCTTGCAAGTTCTGTATGGTCATTGTCTTTCCTGGATGATCTTTGCTCCAATTTTATAATGTAGCACTGCACAATTTCTTAAATGAATAATAGATACTCCTATAAATTTAGTTTTGCAAACAGTGAAGCAGGAACTTAAAAATTAGATTCCTTATTTTTCCTTTAGTAGTCTTCTAGTCTTGAATTAACATGGATGTCATAGTTTTCTAGAAGGAAGAGAACAGTTTTTTGTTCTTGCCCATTTCGTAACTGACAAGAAACATTTCATTAAACGAGGACGTCATTTTCGTCATCCAGCCTAATGGATGTGCTGTTAGCTAAAAATAAATACGGAAGAAAACAAACATTGGTGGAATTGGTTTGTTAATAGCGCTAACTATAAGCCACATTGTTACGATTTTTCCACTTTCACCTTTGGCGCATGCTCCAACCTGCTTGATTTCTTTTGTAGCAATAATTTGAGTCAGAAGCTTCACCGTGGTTGCACCAGTATCGGCTACAATAGACATATCATGCGATTGGAACTTGTACCTTCCCATACCATCAGCAAGGTTGTTAAAAGAGAATAATCCATTATTTATTAAAGCTTATGGCACTGTTGAGACTTGTTACCTTTGGTGTTGTATATAAGAGGAGGGGTTTTTTTTTAGTAAAATTTGAAAATTCAGTCCGGTCCAGTTATTTCGTGCTCACTCAAATTCGCCATACTTTATCTTCTTGATTTCAAATTGATAAGAAAATTGACTCAGCTCTTTGGGTGTCAGTTTGTGTGAAATTATTGGTTTTTAATACATATTAAACCAAGAGCTTCCTATGGGCATGAAGCAGTAAGCTTGGTTATTTCTATCTTTGTAACCTTTGTTATCCTAGCATTGATCTAAAGCTTTAGAACTTTAATTTTAATAGAGAGTGGAGTTTAGATTTATTGAGTGGTTAGATAAAATCAGGAAGCTAGACACGATTAGAGGTGAAAATTCTGAAGTGCAAAGTGTAATTTCCGTTTATCGGGTGAATTTCTAAAAAGACTCTTCTTTGCTGGGATTATTGTTCGGTATGTTTAATAACAAGTAGCAATACTTATATAATTTTTTCATTTTTATTTATATAATAATATCGCTATTATTGTTTTTATTGTGTTATTATTTTACGTTAGATTAGTTTAGCTAGAGAGTTTAGGGTATGGTTAGGCTTATTATTAATGGGAGAATTCTGATCCATAAAGACTGATTTCAGTGTATCAAAGAAAATATATAAAAAAGCCCCCTATTTAAATCATTAAGTTATTGGGTAGATTGAATAAATTACATTGTACTTATTAATCTTTTTCGATGAACTCTCTATACTAATGATCACACGTTCAGCCGCGCCTCCATAACACTCGCTTTACACAGGCACAAATCATGTTATTAACTCTGAATTAAAAACGATCTTAATATCAACATATTCCGATGGAATTCAGAGCATACAACTTAATTCTTTAAAACAAAGTCTACCTGTGGTTACTGTAAGATGTATGAGGAAATTCTTAAGCGCAAGAATACTTCCTCAGGGGTCCAAAGTCGTTTGTTTGTTTAATACTCGTTTGCAAATGTCATTTGGATGTGGAATGAAACCTCTGCACAATGTGGTTGATGGGGATGCATGCGCGCAATAATGATTTGGATGGAATCTGCTGTTGCATATAATCATAAATAGAAGTGTATCGACCTGGTCTTGTATACAAAGAGCCCTGATCTCCGGGCCCGAAATTAGGTATACTAATACCCTATCGCCAGGACTCCACACAACAGAGGAAAGAGTGGTGATGATGTGCTGTAAAAACAGAAAGGGAATTATAGCGGTTTTATGTTTGTCAGAGTCTTAACGCTGTGGAGTTACTTAGCCAGCTTGGGTAAATTCAGCGCTTCAGCCAATGGGCACCTATGCCTAAAGTTTTGTGTCCGTGTTCGCTCGGATCCAACCCTTGCTTTGACGCTATAAATCCAAGGCTATATCCAAAAGGTTAGCCATAGCTCGTAAGCATACCTATCTAAATTAATGGTAGAAGACCATGTCAAAAATCTTCTCTTCAATAAAATTGAAGCTTATTTAAACCTTTTGTGGCCAGAAATTCTCTTGTCGTAGCCGTCAGTGTTCTGATTTTAACTCAATTAATTGCGAGGACGACTTCGAGTTTTCTCCAGTTTCGAAAAGAAAATCTCCGATTCCTAACTTTCAACCACTCTTTTTCCCTTTCACCTCTGACATCATTTCAAGACCACTTGATTTCCATATATATTTGTATTTTTACAAGCCCAAATTAAATATGTGGCATTTTAAATTTGGAATTTCAACTGCCTCATTTACTCCGTCACATTGACACTCAGAGGAAAAAGGAGAAAAATATACCAGCGATTCTTTAACTTTGTACAGAAAAACAATTTTTCCTTCTTTATTGAAAAGGGTGACTTAATTCAATTCCGGCTTCTTTTTGAAACATATTTGCAAAAAAAATGTTCAACAATGGTTTTATACAATGAGTTAGCATCAAATTAAATACCTCCCATACCGTAAAGCGAAGATTTTCGTTTTATTAGCAATTAGAAAACACATGCGACATATTTATGTAATTCAGCACACAAGGATGAATACTGAATAAAAAATCAAATTTTACTGATTTGTAAACAAACAAGGTAAAAAAAATTATTATTTTAGGAAACCTGCGGCAAACCATCTCGACGGTCCTTCTGTTTAACTGGGTGAGAACTGGGGTGATTCCGAACTGTAGCTCCACTTCACTGGTGCAAGAAGACTTGTTGGTCTCTCTCTTAATCACGCATATAAGTTGCAGCTTAATTTATTAGGGAACCATAATATCTATCATTAAAATAAAATGAATAAATAAAGCTAAATAAGGAAGGAAAAGGCCGCGTTTCGGATATATGGCGAACTTGTTTTGAGATGAAACCAGATCAAAATTCTATGGCGCTACTGCATAAAATACCACAATAATGTAGGAAAATTTACTAAATTTTGTTTATTTTATTGGTAAATGCCTTAGTCAGTATATTTATGACTAAATATACCTCAAAACAGTCTATCTATCATCAAATTATCATATATTAAATTATCGTTCTTTGAAGGAAATTCAACGTAACGTCTGACATGACTAATTGTATAAGGTTTAACTCGGCTTAACAACAGGAAAAGACATTAACTTGAACAATTGACACAACTAATTCACGCAACTCTCCCACAAATAGCTCTATATTGCAATTTAATAAGGGATGTCTACATATTTATATGTGATTAACAGCCTTTAATTACACTGATTAAAAAGCCCACACAGGCGCGTTCGACACTTTTGGCTTCGTGTGCAGATGAGATATTTCACTTATTTATTCCGGCTAATTGGTTCATTGCAAAAATGGCAAACTTACCTATGAAGTTTGATCAATTTCAATAAAAGTGAAAGTATGATAGTTATTGAATTGCAAAAAGCAATTAATTATAATTTTGCAAAGTAAATTATTAAATAAAAATTCTGAGAAAAGTATTATTATAAGAAATTTTAATGAATTGCTAAGAGTGGCGAGAAGCATTATAACTGCTGACTTGCTTCTAGACTAATCTTTTACATATGCAGTTTAGAACGATTTGTAAAACAAGTTTTGTTTGCCATACTGATTTAAGGAAAATAGGTAGACAACGATTTGTATCTCCGTGAATATCTTTAGTTGAATTTAAAGGCACCGGGTAAACAGCAATTGAATTGAATTGTTAAGGGAAATTTAACTGGGTGGAAAAAGATTTCCCGAGCGTTGTTTATTTCACTTTTGATTTACAGTTAATTTCTTAATTTTGTAACCATTTCTATATATCTATTGCTTATCATCTTGTCTAAAACTATCTCTTTCTCACACAGACCAGGCAACTAACTGGGTGGAAAAAGGTTTCTGAGTTGAAAACTTGGAAAACAGATAGTTTTAGCCAGTTCAAAGCGAATCCCAGGTGCAACCTCGGTTAAAATTTGGATCTAGCCCAGTTTTGGACCTGCGTTTGGCTAAATCTTTCTGCTACGAGTTCTACGCCAGATTGACCAATCTTCCGGCCAGGGTGGAGAAAAGTAAATCAATAAAAAAATTCAAGGCTCTGCTAGACAACATATGACACGAGTTACAAGTAGATGGATGTCAAACGACACTGAAATAGATTGAAAGTTCTTTTAAGGTGCCACTATCCTTTGAGACTTCTTGTAACACCCCCTCTCTTTCTTTCATCCCTTTCAATTAGTGGCGCTTTAAATGGTACTTGCGTGAAAAATAAACGAACAAAAAGTGAAAATTTCCTTTCCTGATTTAAGACACTAAATTTTTCTCTACACTCCAGAAACACCTAAAAGAAAATAGATTTCATCAAGGAATAATAAATTTGGTTTCCAATTGAAGCTGACGCCATCTCAGCAATTGTAAAACTAGAATTTTCTTTTACTGGTTTTAGCCTTTATAAATCTTCCAATGAAAAAAGCTGAAGCCTTTCTCCTTGCTAAAATTTCTGTTGCTAGGTAGAATTGATTCCAGTTCAGAGCAGAAAAATATAACCAAAAATGTTGGGATCAACAATTGTTATATCAAAATAGTATTTCGCTCGTTTTGGCTTGTAATTTTATAACTTGGTTGTTTCAAAAAAGTTGTAACTAATTAAATTTTCTTTAATCCTATACCATTGATATAAGAGCAATATAATTCATAGCTAGATAGGTTTCTAGTTCTTAATTTTTACCCTGAGTTGACTGAAAGTGTGTTGAGGTGAAATATGGTTTCGGTCAGTGCCAGGATAAGAAAATTACGACCAATATAGCATAGTGGTTTGATAATTATAACAATTATGTATGATAGGGACTCAATCCTCTCACTCAACTCTTCAAATTATCATCTTTCTACAGCCACATACGCGAAGATAAAGGGGGCTGGTATCCACCGAATTCATCCAACTAGGAGGGGGCCGAAACTTTCGGTGTCCCTTAGGAACCTCTTTCGCACTACCATTCTTTCTTTACTCAACACCTCCAAAACTACCCTTTCCTCCTGTGCTCCTCCACAGGCACTGTTGACGTCTCTTCTGAACATTAGGAGGCTGACGACTAAGTCGGAGTATGTCCATGACCTCGTTGTTCGCACTGGAGTTTCCTTTCTTGGCCTTACAGAAACCTGGCTCGAGTCTGATTCTGGTTCATGCACTACACTTAAAGCCCTCCGGGTCATTCATTCTTAATGTTCCTCAGAGCCACCGTGGAGGGGGAGT
This sequence comes from Ceratothoa steindachneri, assembly GCA_963969495.1. Taxonomy (NCBI): domain Eukaryota; kingdom Metazoa; phylum Arthropoda; class Malacostraca; order Isopoda; family Cymothoidae; genus Ceratothoa; species Ceratothoa steindachneri. The sequence continues at coordinate 151,935,649 of OZ018317.1, read as the reverse complement.
TGCACTGATTTCTAAATTATCCTTCTCCCTGAATCTTCTCCCCTTCCCCCCTTTAGCCCCATTTGAAGCTCTATTGTTTCCTCACGTGCTGTGCCCGCTCTAACTATTGTGGTCATTTACCGCCCTCCCAGCTCGTCTTCGGCCTTATGTCTCGATGAGTTCAGTAACCTACTCTCCGACCTATCTTCTACTGGCTCTCACCTTATTCTCGATGACTTCAATCTTCTTAGCCACAAGGAGACTTTCGCGCATTAATAAGCATCATCGACGTCTTCTCTCTTACACAAAATGTGTCATCTCCAACACATATACATGATAATACCTTTGACTCAGTCATCTAGATCCTCCATATATCTAATCTAAGAGTAACTGACCTTTCTAATACGATTTCCGACCACTTCTTGGTCAATTTTAGTTTCTATATTCCCGAAAACCTACCTACTCGTTCTTCCCGAGATCCTACTCCTTCTCGGCGACTATCGTCAATTCATACTATTTCTCTCTTCAACGATGTTGTTTATGCCATACTTCCTATTGATACTACTGCTTCACCTCACCTAATCTCAAACTCACTGCTCCAATCATTACTCGCCTCCCTTAACGTGCACACCCCACTTATCAATCCTTCTTCAAACATCCATCACCGCGCCCCTTGGTCTGTCATGGAACTCCTTTGTTCAAGGAACTTATCCTTGTAAAACACGCTTCCGTGGGCAGGACACGACCTTCCTCTCACTTGCCTATTGCCATGTTACTTTGAAATATTCTTCTAAATTAAAATCAGCACGTGAGGCTCATTCACGCAAACTTTTGTCTGAGAGCAAGAATGACCCTCTGACTATCTTTCATCTTATCTGTCGTCTTTCCTCGCCTAGCTCAATTTCCCCAACTCTCCTCCCATCAACCCCTCTACTCTTTCTAAATTTTTCTCTGATAAATTATTAACCTTTACGCCATACTTCGCTAGTTGTTTGAACAAGCACATGCTGTTCTCCCCGACTATAATCCATTGCCACTTAACGTCTTCACTCGGGCGTCCTCTGAGGAAGTAACTACCCTGATCTCACGCTCTAACAAATCTAGATCCTCTAAGGACGTCTTACGACCAAAACTCCTCCACCAAATTCTCCTTGCTGTCCTCCCACTGGGTCTTTATCTATTTAATCACTTCTCTTGTCACAGGGGTGGTTCTCGCTTCCTTCAAACTTGCCTCAATTTGTCCTATCCTTCAAAAACACACCTTAACCCCTCTGGACCTCCTAGCTAACGCCCTATCTCACACTTAAATTCGTCTCTAAGATCTTTGAGAGAGTGTTTTTCTCAGGCCTTAATGACCATATTCCTACTGCAATATGGATCAAACGTACTAATCAAGTTTTAAAGCGAAGCAATCTGCTGAAACCGCTCTTCTTAATGTTTCAGACCGTTTACGTAGAGCTGCCGATAGGGGTTCTACGTCAATTCTAATCCTCCTAGACCTCTCTTCTGCTTTCGACACCATCAACCACACTGTCCTCCTTGATCGTCTTCAAACTTTCCTTGGTCTCTCGGGTACTGGACTAACTTGGTTCTACTCATATCTTTCTTCCCGCTCTCAGTCGGTTGCGCTCAATAACCTCTCCTCCGAGCCCGCGCCCATTCATTTTGGGGTTCCCTTAGGGATCAGTCCTTGGTCCCTTCTTCTTTTGCATCTACTTACTTCCTCTTGGGTCCCTTCTTTGTGATTTGGGCCTACCCTTTTACATCTATGCTGATGACAATCAGATATACGTTTTCTCATCACCTGTATCCTTCGCTCAATCAATTACTAAGATCCTTTCAGCCTAGACCTCCATAAAAGAATGGCTGTCTGCCAACTTCCTCTTACTTAACCACGATAAAAGGGACGTTCTCCTTGCTGGTACCGCTTCGATGGTCGAGAAATCTAAAGCTCTCTTTCCCTCCCTTAACCTTGGGAAAACTAATGTCGCCTTCTCTTTTACCGTCAGTAATCTTGTTATTTTCAACGAGAAACTCTCGTTTGAACCACACATCCCTCGTATCTGTAAGCATTCCCTCTGTTTCCTTCGCAACTTTTCACGTGTTTGATCCCATTTTGATCGACGAAGCCTTGAGACTGCTATTAATGCATTCATCACCTCACGCTTAGACTACTGCAAGTCTAATCTAGTGAATCTCCCTTCTTCTTCAATTCGCCCCTACAACTAGTCCAAAATTATGCTGCCCTGCTCCTCATTCGCCTACCCCTGTTCTCTACTAAGATGCCTCTGTTACAGGAGCTACATTGGTTACCTATTCGCTACCGTACCCACTATAAAATTCTTCTCATCACCTACAAGCCCTAAAGCTCGAGGCTCTATCTTATCTCTCGTCTACCCTCGAGAGGTCTCGTGGTCAAACTACTCTGGCACTCCGGTCTAACCTCGCTCCCATCCTGTATACTCCTCGTTCTATCATCTGCTCGATGGGAGACTGTTACTCCTCAGTTTGTGCTCATAGACTCTGAAATGCTCTTCTTCCCGGAGTCCTTTCCCTCTCCCTACCTTGGTACTTTGAACGTCTCCTGAAGGCTCATCTCTTCAGAATTGCCTTTTTTTCTCTGTAAACTTTCTCTACACTCGCTACACAACCTGCACTCTGTGAGGGCTTACTACCCTGAAGGACGCATTATAAATACTTATTATTATTATATTATATTCTTATTATGTTGAAATTAGTCAAGTCAAAAACTTTGGTTAATAAGACCTAAATAATACCGATGTTTGCTATTTTAATGCCAACAATGGTCCATAGAAGGAAATAATATTTTGACAAAGTTTTTACGCTGGATACTAAAGACCCTTCGATTTTTTACAAGAGATAAATCTCAATTTTGATAATAATATACAACTTAAAAATATGGCCGCATCATACTGTTTTTGCGAGCCTCATTTTATCTCTTAGATATCGTATATATATTTTTTACTAAAGAATATTTACAGTTTTGTATTGGAAAGACCTGTTATATTCTCTTCAAAATATGGAAAAATCGGCGGCCCCAAAAAACTTTAAATATTTCTCGACTAAAAAATGTCCTAAGAATAACCGAATAAGCCAAATACCAATCATGAATAAATAGATTTACCGCGTAAATGTGTGAAGTCCATTCGATGCCTTTAACATCTTAATTCATTCCTCCGAATTCTGTATGCAAATATGATGATCCAAATTTGGAGAGCCAAACCTCATAACTGTTCCTCCTCGTTTACTAAGTATTTCGGTATCCACTAATTTTCGCTCCATAAAATAATAAAATTCTCATTTATAGATTCCGGTTTTCCTCGTCCTGGTTTTTGTCGATTTAATCTCTCGAGAGTGGTGGAAGGTCAAGGATACAAACGAATTCAAGGGAAGAAATATTCCTTCAAAAAATACAGCAAAGGAGAATTAATTGTTTCCATTTCCTATCAGTCTCAATCATGCTATAACGCCGTGTCATAATTGACGTGCCCTTCTTCTTTATCCCAACCTCATGAACCGAGATTTAATCGATGCACTCAAAAGTTGTTTGGAGAATTTTTCCTCAACAGAGAAAAAGTTTAACACAAAGATTATTTGAGGAAGCATAGTTCACGGATTGGTCTAATTTGCAGTCACCTTCAACCAAAGGAAACTAAATTCCATTGCTTTATAATTTTGTTTCTATAGAGATTTTCAGGATATGTACCAGATGAAAATATAAGAACTCATACAATTTTTAATCAATTTGAATGGAATCTATTTTACGTTGCATTATTCCAAATTAAAAGGAGACTATAATTTTGTGAAGAGGTTTATGCAAGATAAAAAGAAACATGGGATCCCACACAATCAAAAATTCGTTTTCCTACATTTCTTATTTTTAGGTTTATTGGCAAAGTGCAGAGTAACCAACTGAAGACTAAAACAGAAAACGGTCTAGGTTGTTGCTCAGCTAATCCACTTGTTCACTTTCTTAAGTTTTGGCCAAGACAACATTTAAGCTTGAACCTTTTGTTAATCTGTTACTCTCATCACGCCGATTTGCGTCTGCCTTTACAAAAAAACTAACCGTTAACCAACGGCTGGATTTCTACGAGAATGTTTGGAGAAAAGTTTTCTTTTGAAGAGGACAAAGATAGAGAAGATATACAGAATATACAGGGTGCTTAGACCCAAATGGAACCAATTTAAGCAATAAGAAGCTCAATAGTCTCTCGTCTGACCTCTTCAATTTGGGCACAAAAGGAAGATAGGTTTCTTGCAGGAAAACAAAGTGATGAAAATTAATTAAAGGTGACAATAAATGATAATAACTTTTTTTGGCTTTATTTGCGGGGGGGGGGGGGCTTTTACTTTAATTTATGTGCAACTAAGAATATCAGAAGACAATTAAACCTGTTCAAAGCCTATTTCTCTTAAATCTAAGAATACTTTTCTACAGTGGTTGTGCAAAGCATCATTGAACACCAGTTACTACACAAAGAAGTTCCAATTGCTACAGCTTTACTTTTTATCTTCTTCTTACACGACATCAAACTTTTTCTCTCTCTTAATCTTCTTCCTAGTCTTTGGCCTTTACGTTTGGAAAAACAGCCTACGATTGGAAAAAGGGTTAAGCCACATCGGGTGTGGTAAGTGACCAGATTGAGTCAGACTGCAGGTCGATTTCACGACAGCTCTTAAAAGCTCCAGAAGATCAAATTTCGGCCCCCACGTTAAATTTTGTGATCCCACACACAAATAAAGCGCCCTAAATAAGTGGTAATGGGTAGTAAAATCCCTACCAAATTATGTATTCTCTTTGCTCCTCCTCCTCTTGTTTTTCATTACCTCTTTGCCTTCACCTTTATCTATTCTTCTTTATTGTCTGACCCATAAAAGCTCTGAGTGGCACTAAAAATGATCCTTTTAACCTCAAGTGGTTGTTAGTAGAGATTTCAAATACATCCTTTTGTAATTACAACGGGTGCCATTAACCTCCCTCTAGTAATTTTCTTAACATTATGTTGCCTTTTCCATCTCTTTCTCTTTGCGTTCTCGCTTTTCTTTTCTCCTCAATTAACGCCACATCTTTCTCTTCGTTTCTTAATTCCAGAATTCTATATTCAGGTGTTTTAATCATTAAACATTTATCATCTGAAATATTTGCTCGTTTTCGTTTACAAAACAAACGAAAGGACAGTTTGGTATGGCAGAAATCCCTCCAAGTTTTTTTATCAATTGGAAAATAAAAGAAAGTAATCCCCCCCTAACGCCATTATGTTGAGGCTAAACAACTGAACAAACGAAGGTATACATTACTTTCTTCACTCGAGGTGTGAAAGTAGGCAGTCGCCAGATGGTCTCTTAAAATTAAAAGAATACGATCGAGGTGTGAAAACTTCTACAATAAAGTCATAAATGGCATTCTAAAACAAGGCAAACGGGCATTCAACACATTGAACCACCTTTGATTAAAAATAATTTTATTATTTACCTGTTTTTGTTTATTTTAAACCTTACAGGTTAAAAACGCAATTAGTTTCTGGTCTACCTAAAATATTTTACAAATATTTAAAAACTTCATGATTTTATATTCTAGCTCCCATAATGTTCTTTGAAAATCTCTATCCTGCTTCCTCGTTTACCCTTTCTTTTGGTAATTAGGTTTGTTTTCATTTATCTCGCATCTTAACAGTCCCTGCTACTCTTAACTCTGCAAATGACAGATCTCGTCCTATACAGTCGTAACTTACAAACATTACATACAATAAAGATATTTTTAGAACTTTTCAAGCCCTCTTTTTACATTAGTGTGTTGATCGAAACGTGAGAGATAAATCAGGCAGAAAAGAGACGAAATAAGAAAAGATAATAAGAAAATAACTAAAAATGAGTGCACGGTAAGCGTATATATAAGAACAGACTCTAAAGTAAAACTATAAATAGTTTAAAGTAGAAACTTTAACCCTGTTACATTTTCTCAATAATATAATAAAAATGAAACTAAGATTATAAATTTGATCAAAACTCTTTTCTTGGCAATTAAGGGCGTAGGTTTGTTTTGTCACACCATCATAAGAGCCACTAAAAGGGTTTCGTCGTCGAGGAGAGAAGTTCATTGGGTTAAACTGTGAAATATTTATTCTTTAGAGATTCTTTGGTGTCATACGAGGCCAATGCTCTACTCGTCGCTTCGGAGCGAGGAAATATTTTTACAGAGCCGGACGAGGCGACGAAGCGACACTCACCTCTGAAAAAGGAAAGAAGAGAAAAAATAAACGTGGAAAGAGGCAATGAAATTAAATAAAAATATAATAGATATTAAATTGAAATGGGTAGGGGTCATAAAAATCTTTCTTAATCTCTCTCTATCTTTCTCTTTTCCTTTTTTTCACTCGGTCTCTACCTTTTTATCCCTCTCTCTCTTTCTAACACCTAAGACTTTCTTTCTCTATTTCAATTTTTCCTTTATCTTTTTCTTGCATTCTCCCTTTCTACCTTGCTATATTTTTCTCCTTTTTTTAAATACAGCCGCTTTCCATCTCTTGCTGTGTCTCTATATTTGTCTTCATGTCTCTCATTCTGCTTCTCTGTCTCTATGCTAGAAATAAAAAATAAAAAAAGTATTTTTTTTCCTCTTCTTCAAAAAACATTTGATTAATTTGCTTTATCGATGATGTGGCATGTACCGATGTCCTGAAGGAAAATGACATCACAGTTTGGAAATAGTTCATGAAGTGTCAGGAGTGGATGCTTCCTTAAGGTTGCTTGCTAGTTTTCGGAATTCATCATTCCTTTCACTGGTACCAGTCATTCGGTTCCATTTACCGTGAAAGTGCCCTAACCATCTTCTTAAGTGGTATTTCGGGGCTTGCTGGATGAGCCCCGCTCTCACTGGTTCTCATTCACTGCGCCTCATGATTTGTGATCGGATCCCATGGACTTCGAAGTGGGTCTCGTCCTCATTATTGAATATCACCTTTTTTCAATCTTCTTTGTTCCATTCTTTGTATTTCTTGGCCCAAGTGAAACTTTTCACTTTCACATCAGCAGATAATAAATCACGCTGTAAGTGTTGGCTGGTCTTTTCCGGGTCTTTTACACTATTGCGTAGTAATATTTTGTCATCGTGTGCATTTCTTTTTCTTCTTACACAACATCTTCTCTGTCTTTCGACTTCTGGATTGCCGATTCGTTTTTCCTGATGATTCGACCCACAGTTGACTTTTTCATCCTCATCTTACTTTCTATATCCCGAAATAACATACCAGCATCTCACACGCAATGCTACAGCCTTTGCTCTCTTCTTAGGAGTGACGTCCATCCCGCGAGCTAGCCTGTTAATGATTGCACTCATTGCAGTCTTTGGTTTGTTCGTTGGGCTTGGCAACCGAGGGTTATTAAGTGTTGCCATTTAGAAAAATCTATATGGTTGCAAATGAAAAAAACGGCAGAAAGAGCATAGGCAGTTAGGATGACTGATTGATCATTCAAGAATAACCTATAACAGGGGTGTGTTGGAAAAATATAAAATGCTTCAGGTGTTCAAATTAATTTGCACAGCACTGTATCTACATAGTTGGTTCGATCATTTTATTTAATAATTATTGGTAGGTTCTTAAGAATCAGGTAAATCAAAATCAAATTTGCATTGGTCTAGAGATAAATTTTTAAGAATATTTTTAGCATAGAGCAAATATTGTAAAATTTTCTTCTCTATACAATTGAATTTCTTAATGTTATGAGAAAGAGTGAAATAGATGATAGCAAAAATAGATAATACAGTAAAAATTTAACTAACCTAATCGGAAATAATACAAATATGGGGATTTAATAACTTAATAACCAATCATTCAAGACTAAGGAACCAGAGGACAAAATTAGGGATGCGGGAGTTTTATTAATAACAATGATTTTAGAAGGAGTGTGATGTGTAACGTTCTTAGCTGATTGGTAATTAAAAGTATCTGGTTTAACAATGCACATATTTTTTTTCCATAAAATATTTCTTGCATGGTAGTATTTTAGGTTTTAGATGAGGCACTAATAGTTTCACTATAACTAGAACGCAAATTTGGTTGCATTATATGAAAAATATTTTGGTTGGCAACATCAAATATCCTCTACCCTTCTTGCGTTTTATGATTCATTTATTAGCAAATTATTTAGAAGGAAATTAAGAAAGAACGAGAGTATTTTCGCCTGAGCGTTGACACTGTGTTTAAAAAAAAGGGTGGAAAAGTTATGTATGTAGAGTGAATTCGTGTGGAAGATATAACTAAAAAAATGCAAAAAGAAGAACAAGGAACACTGTAATGATTTTGAAGCAAAGTTTTAGCAATATTTCGCTTCTTTTTAATGTAGAGCCTGTAATGTAAAAGTAGGCTTTATTAGATAAAGTAAGGTCTGTTATGTGAAAATATAGTCCGTTATGTAAAATTGTGTTCTTTAGATAAAAGTAGAGTCCTTTTGATAAAAGTAGGGTCGGCTAGGTAAAGGTAGTTTCCTCGGGTCTGTTGTATTGCCATCTCGCCAATCTTATTCCATTATTTTGAATCTTAATTTAAAATCTTTGTTTAAATTTTAAAGGCTTAGAATTATTTTAAATCATGGTTTTATTTAAGTGGATGTAAAACTTAATTAAAAAATGAATTAAGGAACCAATCCACTCATATTTCTTCAGTATTTTATCCATTATGTATTAAGACATTTAATCCACTTATCCTTATGCTACATCTGACAAGTAATGTCCTTTTTGTTATTTTCTTCGTACTTTGAAATTCTTAGGAGAAAAACAATAGAATGCCATTACATCGTCCTTTACCTTCAGCGAACGTGCGTTGACAAAAATAAGGTCTACTCTATCATGGCCTGTCACTGCCTCAATATCTTATCTATTATTATGGTGGTAATGGTTAAGTTCACCAGAATCTTTGCTCACCAGGATATGATTATTTATAGAGCTAATAATTAATTTGTCACAATATCAATGGTCAGTTTGGAATACCTACCTTCACATTAGATTTCACTGCTAGAAAAGGCCATACCAAAGAAAGTAACTACTAAACTAATTTTTTTCCGAATTCAGTGACGTCATCCTGTTTTTTTATACTCTCTATTTCCCATTTTAACATTTGCGTTGTTTCTTTTTATTTCCCTATTTTTTTAATTGAATTTTCTACTTCCTTAGAATACATAATTCGATGATATATTGGAACTAGTTTTTTGTCGCCATCGAAACATGCTACGAATTCCTAAAATTTTTCATAATTACCTTCTTTTTTACACATTACCCTAGTTTCATTTATTTTTATTTTTCTATTTCTGCATTTGTTATTGAGTTTGCCTATTATTTAAAAATAATACTTCAATCTTTTCGTTTTAATTATTTTTGAGCGGGAATATTAAAGGCGCAACCAATCGTGAGGAAGTTCACGCAACTTCAAGTGATCGAAAATTAAAGGTGACGAAGCCACCGGTCAAAACGTAAGACATTTTATTATTACCTGTCTGCTTTTCAAAGTCGCGCTTTCCTATAGAAACGATCCTTCAGATCATCTATTGCTTTGTGGGAAACCAAAATACTTTAGAGCGAATCTCACAGGAAGTTGAGAATGTAAGTAAAATTCTTTGTGTGTTGGGCAGGGGGACTTTGAGTTTTTCCTAAGGTAAAATTTTATATATCTATGAATCTAAAAGCTATGAAATTGAGTTTAATTTCTTCTGTTAATCGTACCATCATTAAACTGTCTTCTTTCACACGGTCTAATAAGATTTCTATTCTGTTTTGTCATTAATTTCAGGTAACAAATTGATAGATGTTGATATATCACTTCCAGATGAATATTCTGCTCAGAAAAGCCAACCTAAACCTTTACGCTGAGTTTAACGATTTGATCCAGATGTGGGCTTATCCAAAGAATCTGCTATCTGTTATCAGTTAAAATCATTTGTTACCCCTCTAAAAAACATTTTACTGATATCGCTTTCAAAAAAAGTAGTTTGTTGAATATATTACAGAATTACAGCACTGAAAGTTTTGTTTTAGAGTAAGATCCTCATGTAGCGTCTCTTTCTACCGATTCCTCGATTGGTGTAGACAGAAAGCTAAAACATGAACCATCTGCTTAGTCAGATGAAAAATGAGGATCGCAACTGAATGATATGTGGAGATTTGAAGATATAAATAAATCTTGGGTGTAGAAAGATAATTTAAAGTTTTTTTTATCCGGACCGGATATTGCAAAAATTCTATTACACTCGTTATGATGCTCTCAAAAAAAAACCATTGATAGTGTTAATGCAGTTAGACACGTTTATATTTTTTAACATATAAATATGTGTTTAAATTGCTATAGTAATCAATGTTGCTGCCGTCAGTGGCGGAAACGCCCTCTAGATGAGACCGAAAAGCTGTGCACTCGTTGTGGACGAAGATTTTCTCATTCTGGCCCACACGCGATTGATGGTAAATTAATCTCGTCCACGTTGTTGTGGCGGACCTTGTAGGACTTTGCCCTCGACATGCCGACACACTCTGTAATTGAAGGGAATGAAGACAGGGTGACTGTGGCTGCTAAAATTCCTTCTACCAGTAGTTCATGTTCGACCCCAATCACTCTTGCACGGTCTTGGCCGTATGTGCCGGGGCACCGTCAGGCTAAAATAGGTAATCCGCCTTCTTCGTGATCTTTCTCACTAAGGGAAGGACTTTCGATGCTAATATGTCCTTGTAATCAGCCGCGAGCCACATTGGCTGCATCTTCTACGCATTTAAAGCCACGTAACCTAGCATCTTCACGGAAGCCTGGTGCTTGGTATTAGATACTTAGCGGACCTCGGAGCCATCTATGGCGGCTACCACATTTATTTGCCATTTTTTATGTCCTAAATTGTAGTCGTTGGAAATGGGAGAAGCTTCATTCAGCTTTTCGTCCTACGACTCCTTTTATCTGGAGACTCCTCGGAGCCACCTAGTTACCTTCTTATCAGCACTCTCTTATGGTAAAGGGTTTGAATATTCCCTAGTGTTTGTTAAAAAGAAGACAACTAAAGAGGGCCTATTCGTAATTGCTTCAGTTGAAATCTAGGAACCAGTGGGAGAGGCCAGATGCAAATCCCAATTCCACTGTACTTTTGCCTCAAATGCATGTCCTCTTTTTGGAAGTAAAAAGTAATACTCCAACTTCACGTTTTTCGGGTCAAACTATAAAATTACCAAATTAATTTTTGGAGTTGGGATTCTACCAAACATATTAGGTTAAATTTGGCGCCCTTTTTGAAGTAAAAGAATTTAATTCATTAGAACTGCTTTATATTCCCGTCCCTTATATAGGTCCTGCTAGCCACAGTGGCGTTTCATGACAGGGAATTCAGAGACTGTAACAAATCCTTCCTTTCGTGTGAGAGGGCCACAGATGCGAGAAAAAATGCATTTTCCCCTATGTCTCTGAATTCGCACTTAACTTTAAATGCTTGGCTAATAAGAAAGGTGAACTAATTTATATAAAAAACAGCCCAGATGAACCGAGTATTGCATTAGTCCTGTTGCACTTGTTACGACACTCTAAACAAAGAGCAGAATGATGGTTTTGATGCAGTTAGAAACGTTTTTATTTTTTTAACATACAACTATGTGTTAAATTGTAATATTAATTAATGTGGCTGCCCTCAGCGGCAGCGGGTATGCAGTTCAGGGGAGACCTAAATGCCGCGCACACATAGAGGATGAAATCGTTCATCAAGTTGGCCCACACCGTGACCACACACAATTGATGGAGGTCAGCAATTCGTCCATGTTACTGTGGGGCAACATTGCAGACCTTACCTTCAACATGCACCCACACATTGTATTCGAAGGGATTGAGGTGGGGCGACTGCAGGGGCTAAAGCTCCTTTGGCCAGAAGTTCAAGTTCGACCCCAACCAATCTTGAACGGCATTGGACGTTTGGACCGAGGCACAGTAATACTGTAAGACGTCGTCCGAAATCTTCGTGATCTTACTCAAACAGAACACAACTTGCATGCCCAATATTGCCCTATAATCTGCCGAGGTAAGCCTTAAGCGGCCGCCAACCACACCAACGGCATCTTTTCGCCATTCTGAACTACTCCGCCGAGCATCGTTACGGGGCCCGTGTCCATGGCTGCTAACACATTGTGGACCTTCGAGACATACTAGTTGAAGCTTTCCAAGGGCTGTTCTGATTGTTGATGGCCGGATTACCTTTGACTCTTCAAGTCATTCAGAAGGTGGCAACAGTGTTCACGAAGTTGTTTATGCATATGATCGGTGAGCAGAGACCTCCATGACGGCGTTGACCACCCTGACCACCGAGATGTTCTTCTTTATCGCAAACGCTGTTACTTTGAGCTTGGGAGCACTTTCCAAGGCCTTTCTCACAGCCAAGTCGTTGACAACTTGAACTTTACGTGAAAGAAGTTAACTTTTGCTGTATTCCCCATTCCTGAACCTCACCGCGACTCTGTAGAGAGTCATCCGGCTGCCATTGAGCCGTTTGCGATGTTAAGAATTGTTATGGCCCACACGCAGAAAAAGAGCAGAGAAATAGATTCTCTTCATTTTCATCCCAAGAAACCTGTTTTCTCTTACACACATAAACCTCTCAAAAGATCATAAAACCCAGTGTAACAAAACTTTTGAAAACCTTGGTATATGTTAAGTTCAGCCAAGAATCTGCCTCTATGAACTCAAAGGTATATAAACACGATAAAATATTGGTGATTATCCTCGGTCAATATTTCTTCATCTTTAGTAAAGAAACTTTGATTTGAAAATCAAAGCTGGAATTTAATTTTTATTCAGTACATATAAAGATAATAGAGGAAAATACGTTTAAACTCGTTATTCACATCAAGCTTTGTGTTTGCATCTCAAATACACCTTGAATTATATAGAGAAACGTCATTTAAAAACGAAGCTCATAGTTTTTTAACAAAATGTAGGCATCCTATTTGTTGGCCATTTTAGATAACAAGATTTTAATAATCCACTCTATAACATCCTAGAAAGCAAAATTTCGAAGAATCTTATTATTTCAAAAGATTATTAATTGTTGGCAAATATGAGATGCTCCTATTTTGACAAAGAGTTTGTTTGAACTCTCGCAATGTCTGTCAAACTTTACGAAAAAGGACAAACAACATTGGATGTATGTCCGGCTCCAACTAAATTTAGTGACTATATAACTACTATTTTGAGATTTACTGAGGAATCAATCAACTATAGTCTTTCGAATTTTTATAAAAATTCGAAATTAGCCGAAGAAATACAGTCTCGGCCTTTAAAAATATTAAGTAGGACAACGTCATATTGATACATATAAGGGCACAAAGGTGTACTTGTACTATAAATGGATAAAGATTGATTGAGCACAATTAAAAATCTGGTACAAATAAGCTTATAATTTCTCGGAGGTTTTTCCCACATAAATTATTTGCTCTATAAATTAATCAACAAGTGATTCATTAGTGGCATAGCTCCTAAAGATTTTGCATATAAAATCACTGAAACATGGAACAACTTGGTAGAGCAAGTAGTGAAAAGTATGTTTGTTAATATATTTTGAAATAGACTAGACCAGTATTACTTCACTGCAAAAGTAACAAAGTAGGAGCACGGAGTAATATCACTTATAAAATCACCTCTGAGGATATACACATAGTTACTCCATCCCCGAATCCATCAATGATGACAGATTTTACTTGTCATAGTGCATAAGTCCAAATGTGTTTTCTGGCTTTCCTGTCATTATTAATTCCAACACTAGCAGACGCCGTGCTGCGGGAGAAAACGAAGCTTTCTTAATCGTTCCTTTCATTTAATTTGCTTTTGTAGTAAGTTGCTTTTATCAAATCCTACTTTTCATGGAGGTACTTGTCTAAAAATTATATTATATATCTAAAAATCTGAAAATTTAAAATCATCCTATGGAATCTCCTCTCATTAGTTCAAGACTGATAATAGAATCAGGATACTTCCAAACTAGTCTCGTTCGTATAGTAAAAACTTTCCTAGAGAAATGGGCGGCTTTTTCACAGTATTTCGAAGTTCTTGACTGAAATAAGTTTACATGATTTATAGTTTTTAGGAAATATGTAAAATATTAAATATCATGGATTTTTCGTATGAGTCCCATTTACTTGGATCACGGAGTATATAGAAGTATATTAAAATGATGACTATTTTGAATTAGCTTCACTTTTTAGATTAAATTTTTACAAATATTTTGAAGAGATGAAAATTAAAGAAAAGGTTAGATAAAAGAAGAAAGTAGCTTCACTCTTATTGCATTTTTAACTATAATTATATAGAAATAAATTAAAAGCAATGAAGTCAGAAAAAAAGAAATGAAATCATTGATTACTTAATCAACTCCGTGGATGTGGGGATATATCATTCATACAGAGGAATAAATATGAATAAATATATACATGATGCCCAACGAAACAGGGAACCTAAATTTAAATGTTTATAATCGAAAGGAATTTGTGATTTGCGTAAGTTAAGGTTATTAATGTAAAACATTGTACCAAATATTCAATTGGCTGGGTACTTTTATTTTTCATTTTTCTAGGTAATTATGATAGAATGTATTTAAAGAATTACAAGCATTTACACAACTTGTTTAGACTACCTATATAAAAGAGGCAGTCTCTAACTAAATCCACCATTTAGAACAATATATCGAAGTTCAAAACGGAGAGTAAGAAGCGAAGAATTATTGAAGATGTTACTTACAAGTTTTAGAAAATTTAAATGTATTTCACACTAAGCATCGAATGTAAATGTCAAATTCATCATTTAATCAGATCGGCGAGCCTGGTTATTTTCCTCCCCAGAAAGGATTGGCCGAAAGGATTCTCCATTAACTCGCTCGTTTTTTGTAGAATGTTGTAATTAGTCACTAAGTAGCTTTTATATGGATGGAAAACTATATAACCATAATGTTTGACAGTGTGTACTACAGAATAACTGAATTGATTTAAAGTTCACAATCTTATTTGAAAATAGGTGTTTCTGCAGTACGTTGTTATAGGGCTATAACATGACTTGATTACTCTACTTTAACACGATTAATGCACAATTAATTCTAGGAATTTGCCGTAATATTTATAATAAATTTCAGAGACTTTAGTGCATTCTTTACAGTGTTCCAGCACATAGATAAATTGCGGTTAAGAAAAGATTAACAGAAATTTTAAACGATCTAATACTTTCAATGAATCAGTTAACTGAATGGACGCCAAGATAGAAGATTTAATCCTTTGCGATTTCTTTTTGTGCGTCAAATCTAATTAGTACGGTGTACTCCCCCGTATTATTTATTTTTCGAGGTAATTATGAATAAAAAGGTAAGGCTAAAAATCAACTTTGTCAAGGAAAATAAAAATTTAATCGGTAATGACCTAAGTATATCATAAGTTTTTATCCAAATTGCATCTAAGAGTTTCTTTAGAGTTTGAAAAGCCAAAATTAGGAAGTTCAGAAAAAGTCAACTTGATTATATCGAATGTTTTGAAATAAAAAAAAAGGATTATATTTGGTTAAGTTTAGAAAATTTCTTAAAGTTAAGGCATGGCTACTTTCGAAAGTCTTACCAAACTATTTCTAAAAGAGATTTTAAATATTTATCTTTATCAGGAGGAAATAGCTACAGGCCTTAAGAAAGAAATCAAGGTAAATGAAATTATTAGAGCAAATTTAGATGGTAAAATAAAGAATATTGAGGTTTAGGTTAGGGCACTTAAAAAGAGTTACTATAAAAAATTTCTGGGCATTATGCCAAGAAAATGAGCATCAATGTGATAAAAATAGAAAAGTAATTTTTTGAGAAATATGTACTGGAAACCTTTTAATTTTTTTCGACTAAAACCACGTTGCAGGGTCAAGATAGATCGTATGCCACCGACTCTAGATCTGTTTGCAAAGCCCAAGCTTCTCCTAGCCGCTCCTTTTCTTATTTTTATTTAGAATTTATAATATTTTATTAATTCCTTTGTCTTTCCAAACTTAATTTTGGTTAGATTCACTAACATCAATGCAGCTTCATCATCATTGATGCACAGTTGGTGTAAAATGCACCATTTCTAAATAGGTATTTGATAAACAAAATCGCTCTTTGAAAATTAAAAAAAATAATAAATTCCAATTATAACATTGATCTCCCTGATTTTTAAGATGTGAAATGTTGTTTTTATGGAGGATTCCGAGTTTGAGACTACTATGGACGAAATAGAAAAGAAAGCTGAGATTGATTTCAAATTAATTGTTCGTAAGGTTTCAGGAAAACAACGAGTTTTCGAGTATGAAGCCATCGTAATCGTTCTTTGGAGAGCATTGATACACTAGGGGTTCGTATCTCACTTTTAAGCTCTCAAGTGGATTATTTTTAAAAAAATTGAGGGTATTAAAGTGAGGAACCAAAGGAAAAGGTTTCATAAGGTGATTATTACAATGGGGGAAAAGGAACAAGGTCGCTGGGACATTAACATAATAAACAACAGTAGTTGTTGTTTAAAATAGGATGAACCTGGAACTACACATAAAGAAAACCACGTAAGTCGTATCTTCTTTCTAATTAATAGTATAATGTAGTTTTTCCCTTATAAAATGTTCTACTAAATCTTTTGTTTTAGTTCCTTTCAGTTTAATTTTATATCTTCTGCTCTAGTTTTATGTCTTTGTATCTTCAATAGAAATGAAAATTGACCTCAGAGATAAAATCGTTATCATTTTCGTATTGAGTGAGTTCAATTTATAAAGAATCAGTTGAAAAGTCAGACAGCCCAAAAATCTTTCAAACGCAGCCTACTGTGATTTAATAGTATTAAGCTGAAAATTCCACTCGATGGAGTATGGTGAATGGATTGTGGATGGAGGTGGGTTTAGCGCCTAAAAAGAAAATCAGGTGGAAATCGGTCGAAAGTTTTGTAAAGACTAATACCCTTTTATTGTAGGGAACAAAAATGTTGAATAAGTAGTAATGAAAGACTATCAAAATTATTTCAGCAGATCCTTAATAAAAATAGAAAATACGGATGGTTAACCATAGGACCCCTCAGATATGGCTCTGATATTACCCTTCATGTTTGATTATGCCCCTAGAGACGTACTGTTCACGCTGATCGATCGAGAAAAGGCAAAGCGTGAAAAATTTTTAATTCGACTTCCATTACTAGTTGCTCTGCTCCTCGCCTCATCCTTCCGATGTACAATAAAATTTAAACGTAACTATGTCCCTTTTATACAGAACAAAACAAAAGAGGAAGGAAGAAAAAATCTAAATACACTTTCTCAATTGTTGAAGACAGCAGCTCTGGTTTAGATAAACTACGTGGATCGGTGTGTGAGGATATAAGAGACTTAAATAGAGTTTAAAAGTAAAGGTTCCTCTGGATAGATTAAAGATGGAAAGGGTATCAAATAGAGTTTTCTTGGCCCTTTGATAAATGAGATAATTAAACAAAATCCCTCTTACGAGACATACAACCTCTGATCTCTCCATTACTAACACTGAGTGAGATGTCCTTACATATCCTCAATTTATGAATTGGCCATCAATCAGCGTTACAACCGCAATCTGTGTGGAAACTTTTTCACCTACAGTATCTGCGGTAAGTGGAACGCACTTCCAGTGGAAGTTGTCAACAGTGAATCTGTTTACCAGTTCCACTCAAGACTAGACAAAGTCTTAAAAAGTGGCCGTTTAGGGACGCAAAACAATTGAGCAGCCATGTGCTTGCTCGATTGCTAGTCCAAAGGTACCCTCTTTGAATGGACCGTAAGGTCTCCTAGGGTACTTACTTTTTTTTGTTACTCCTTGTTACTATTAATATAAGGCGCCTCTTATATTTTTCATCCAATTCCTTTGTGACATAATCTGGAAATCTAAGCAGACTCGTTTAACAAGAAGTTTTAAACCGATAATTTAAACAGATAATGTGCATCAGAATCCCTTCTAAGTATTCTGAAATCATTTTTTAACAATCTTTTCAGATGATTCACATAAAAACGAAGATAATCTCACTAGTATATAAATATCTGGATCCATTTTCGCCTTTTAAATGTGTGAACTCCATTTTCATATGTGAGCGACCAACACTCTTACTCTCCTGCTGCAATGTTCTAATTCTGTCCTTCCGTTTAAGTTTTTAATGTGGAGGTGGAATGTATAATATAACTCTAAGGAAAGCGATATTTGGGTAAATTTTATACAAAACAAGATTTCCCAAGAGAAGAGACCTTACGATATTGCCTTCAAGCACTTAATTTAGCCGTCACCAATGCGGAAACTCATGTGAACAACACTACGCACATTATCATACACAAATGCACATATATCGATTCTTCGAGTACTTATATAGTCCTATAAATGGGTCTAAACTATACGCTTTATTAGTGATAAGAATTTAGAGGGTTTATTTCCTAAGAATTTGAGACATTATTAACAATTTTCTATGGTAGCCTACAAGGCAATGAAAAAAAATACAAGTTTCATGCCACGAATATCACTCCATACTGACAATCATTTAGGGCTTTACCGTTCATACAGGAAGAAATTCACGCAGCACATATGTTATGTGGTATGGACTCTCTTCTTTGCTTTAGGTGTAGGTTTGCTTATGCTGCTCATCACCATCAATAAAAAGTCATGAGCGATGACATTTTCTTCATACGATAATTATATAAATACTGTTCATAATTTGAAACGATTCATGAAGGAAAGTAATAAAGATGAGTGGTAAGTGACACCAAAAAAGCCATCTATAGCAGAAGTTTTTTAAAGTTAGATCAGTAAAATAACGTGTGAAGATGGAATGAGTTGAAATCTGTTGAAGATATGTAGTCGAGGATCCATCTGTCTGAAGGAAGTGGACCTGGGAGGGAACACATCAGGGTGCATTGGGGCTCGGAAGGACACGCAGACCTTAAGTATTGGGCAAAATAACGGAGCAACACTTGATTTTATAGATAATATAAGAATAGTGAGAGAGGAAGGGAGTTGTACGTCTATCGCCCACTGTTCTTTCACACTTAATACATTTTATTAATAATCAAATCGTTAAGTAGGACGGCCAGGTCTATAAAAGCACATGAAAAATCGCTTGCACATTTCTATTGCCTCTTCATATTAAATTCCACACTAAATTAGAATACACGCTCAATTGTGTAATAGTGTCATAAAACTTCTAGAAACACTACTTCAATAATTTATAACCAGGTGATAAGAAAAGAAATGATGCAAAACAATTCATTTGTGAAGAAGCTTGACTTCTTCTATATATATATATATATATATATATATATATATATATATATATATATATATATATATATAAGATGGAGAGATATGCAAATAAATAAATAAATGCATATTTATATATCGTTACTTTAGTGCAGATTTCCTATCACTGGTGTAGATAATTTAATTATTTACTCGAAGAAAGTTGGAAAAGTTTTAGTGATATGATAAAAGCTGCATAATTATTATAAGAGTAATACAAAAACCCGATCCAAAGTGTTTAAAAAACAGAAAAAATAATAATTAAGGCTTTTTCGCTTGAACTCTGTTAGCAATTTTAGCGGTTAACGTAGATCATTGTTTACTATTAATTTCTAGCAGTCCTCATGGAAAGTGTTTTGATCGACGGAGACGCTCATGCCTATGAAATTGATTTGTTTTCTTTTACGAAATGCTAACAAAATTTGATAATGATAAATCTATAAATGTCTATCACGAAGTTAAATAAAGCTAAAAGAGCACGGAATCGAGTCACCTTATTAAACTTAATTTAAGATTGGTTGGAATCCCCCGCTCAGGGAGTATTGGCAATGGGTATAGTTACTCATTGGCTCATATTAGTTGTGTTCCACAGAGATCTGTACTTAAATCCTTGTTTTTGATATTATATTTAAAGGATCTTGACATGTACTTAATATATCGGATTTGAAATTTGTTGATTATATAAAAATTTATACGATTTCATAATAACATAATGACTATTGTTGCTATGGTGTTTTTCGAAAGAAATGCTTCGCCCTGTTTCGCGAAACAGGTATTCTACATATAATAGCAATCACGTCTATTTTTTTCTTATAGCCCCTCTACTATCTATACTTTGTGCCAAAACATCTTTCCACTATTAACGTATTCCTTTATAAAAGCCAGCCTTGCGGCAATGTAACTCTTAAGACCATAGAGCTTCATTGCATTCCGGTAACTGTAAATGTTTTTATGGTGAATGAACCTCTTAACTATTTCCTCCGAAGCATTAAATAACTAAATTAAGTACTTTTTCAGCTAAACCTCTGGCATATTTAATTCTTAGTGGTGAAGGGGTAACTTTAATGTTACTTAGAAGGTTACGAATATCCGTAGTAGAAAACTTTTGCTTTCCTTACCTCTTATCACAGTTTACACTGTTGCAGTTTTCTATACTTACGGAGGATTGTCTCAACTGTGATAACCGTGTGATATTTATTCTCTTAAATATCCTCTGTGTCTGTATTCCAGGCGTCTATAAATGCAATGACGCGCCGTTTTATACATTCCTCAGTTCATAGCATTTGGGCAATTCTCAAAGTTCATAGTCGAGATGAGGGATAAGAATTGTAGCAGAAAAGCCGCAGCTTGGAAGACGATTTTGATTACGTAGCTGATTGTAGAGAGGTCTAGAGAATCAAATGTCTGCTATAAAGGCGCGGATTTTTGTTTTAACTAGAAAGTTTAAGTTAAACTATGCTTCTGCGTAAATTTACTGGTTATATGCATTGATCATATATATTTATATATATATATATATATATATATATATATACACATGTGTGTGTGATATCAAATGGAAAATCCATTACATTTAGCAAATAGATTAGCATTCATTTTTTATCGTCGAAAGTGATCGATGATTAGTACTCTCCTATTTCTGTCCACGGTTCAATCAAATGAAAGTGAATTAAGGGAGCATTTCCTCATCCCTGGGCTAAGTGCTCCTAATGGATTCGAAGCAGCATAAAGGGACGCGTCAAGTAAGTGTCGAAAGAGAGAAATAGTCTACTATCGTAAAATTTAATAGGAAAACACACACACGAACGCAGCTAAAGTATCGAACTGTTCTTTTACCTATATTCCACCGCCTACGCAATTTCTTGACATTAATTCCATTGAAACAAGGTGGTAGGACTTGAAGGTCTCTGTTGAGTCTTCTCTTTCCATAAATACAAGTTTGTTTAGGGTATTGAATACTTTGAGATTATTCCAATATCTCTCTTTATCTTCTTACTATATTCGTTTATGCTTCGTTGGCTGTCATTATTCTATACATATATGGCTTCCAACCACGTAAAGGGCAAATTCAGAGTTTTCATTTACAATAAAACTTTCTAACTAATACATAAACAGTTTTCCAATAGTATCTATTATACATTTGGAAATAACCCAATAGACCCACACAACATTGCCATTTAGACCTTATGTACTTATTTATATATTATCTAAAAAAAGCGACCAAGACACCCTATCCCTCCTAAACATTTTGAAGCACAGCTTAAAAAGATTTTTACGAATTGCGAGAGGGGAAAACTGGAAACAGAATTAATGAGAGATATTTAAGACAACTTTGCTTTCTTGATGATTTAGTAGTATATTTCTCCTTTCAGTAAGTCAAACTCAATGGTAGATAGAAAAACGTAAATCTCCTCTTGTGGATTCACCAGTTTCTCTGTCACGTTGCGTGGCTCACCGTTTTGGGTAGAGTAGCTAAGTAAGACCTAATCCTACTTTCTTCAGGCAACAATTCTCCTACTTAGGTAAATATTCCTCTTATCAGATATGTAAAAGCAAGAAAACGAATAGCTTAATGCTTTTCGTGATCTTGGAGTGGACTAATCACATAACCTCCAACTTTAAATTACTGTATCTGTCTAGTGGCTTAAAACTTAAGTATCAATTATCAGAAGTGTAAAAAATTGCATCAAAGTATACCACATAAGAGGGAATATTCGAAGGATAGACATTTCTGTTTTGTCATTATTCTAAAGCCTACAAGCGCTTAGTTTGTGAAAAATACTTCAGGATGCATGGCAAAGAAGATAGGGAATGGTATCTGGGATTTAGAATTTCTTGCTAATACTACAAGTAATATACCTAATACCTTATAGAAATCAAGTATTTTTTGTTCCCTTCGAAACGTAGGCACTCGCAAAACCCGGTGCTATTTGATGAAGTGCTCACCTTAATCCTCCTACAAGGAACATTTGTTGACTCAGGCTTTGTGAGACGTATTCTTGAATTAACTAGTTAGATGGAGCTTAAAGTATACTACCTGTTTAGATATCTGGACAAATGGAGTAACTAGATTTTCCTCTGGTTCTCTGGGTTGAAGCTTTGGTGCCAAAAGCACTACAATTCATCCTCTTCAACTTGTATAGAACTTGGAGGATCGAGTTTTTCTCCGTCAAAACCAGTTTTCTCGTCTAAACTCCTGCTCCGAAAACTACACTGTTTGCTTATTAATTTTTGAATTTCCATTAAATTCTCCTTTTCACAATTAAACATTATAAACACCGCAACTCACCTTTACCTGTCCTACATACTGGCTGCTTCTAGACATCAAAGAACCCTTCGATCGAGAAGTACTCTATGTCCTTTGGTGCCTTACAGTCATCTCTAATGCATTGGTGATATTGTCTTCCATGTAGTTGCCTCTAAGCAATGTAATGGTCTGCCTCCTGGCATGCGCTCCTCTTCCACTCCTGGCTCTTTCAAACTGCCTCTGAAAACCCACATTTTTGGTCAGGCGTTTTCTAGTCAATGAACTGACAGCCCACGAATGCTTCAGGATCTTGAATGGCGCCATATAAAACATCTATTTTTATTCTTATTATTGGTGAAGATATTAAAATAAAAAAAAACGACTTTGGGAGGTATTATTTAAGCAACATTTCTAAAAGAGTAGCTATCATTGAATACACTGTCCTTTTTGCCATAACTAATTCCACACGCAACCATAATAAAGAAGCTTGAGTCCGCAGGACTTAAGCTTCTCTATTACAATTTCATCAGCTCTCGCCAAAAGGGCTCGCACAAGAGATCCCGTGTCTATTATCGATTAAGAACCATCAAAAACTAGTTTGGTAACCTCGACACTGTTTTATATGACCTCTTCTTGGAGTCCAATGACAAATAAATTTCATATCACTGAACTTTCCAATCTCATCATCACCGCTTATTGAAGCACTCTGGCCAAGCTACCATTACCACCGCAGGAACCCCTTCCACCTAACGGTGCTGATAAAGAAAACAGAAAATGCTTCATTGGTCTCGATACTTCGTGCTTCTTAAAGATAAGAGTATATTCCTGTTGCTCGTCATCTCTTATTGTGAATCCTTTATTAGAGATCCGTTCTGTGTTTTATCGAAGAAATATTTGCATTTCTCTCAATATAGGTTGCACTATTTTGAAGCCAATTATATTAATCACTAAACATCCTTGCACTCGGGTGATGAATGGTAGGTATGAAAGAATGTTATCTTTGCTGTGCCTGCATTTCACGCAATCAAAGTAACTTTAGCTTCACCTGTTTATCGATACGACACAACTTCTCATTGACGATGTATTAAGATTAAACCCAAACTATATTTTTAATAGACAACAGGGTTGTTTTTTTTCAATCTCTGACTATCCAACCTGGATTAAAAGCAGCAAGTTCAGCTCATTATCCCTGAATTTATTGAGACAATTCTCCAACCCGTGTACTCCAGGTCTTCAAAGTTGACACCAGCAGAAATAACAGCAAAGTGAGGGTCCTCTCATCAACGGAAGATAAAGCTACATGAGGATAAACGTGAAGAAGTCTCAGTTACTAAATTTAATAAGAAAAGAAACAGAAAAATGAGACTTAAAATGAAATAAAACCATTCATGGAAACAACAGAAATAACAAACTTAGAATTTTAACTTCGAATGATCCTTTATGTCTCAGCAAGCCAACTGTATAAGGAAACATATTCAGGAAACTTGACCCATAAATCAAAGTAATTACAGAGAATGGAGTAAACGTTAACACACACATAATAAATTTACCCAACTACAGAGTAATAAGAAAGAACCACACATAAGAGTAATTCGATATTGCAACACTGGGAGTAGGCCTAGTAATAGCAGCCGCATACCAACCAGATCGATGTTTATTTATCCTTCAATGATTAGGTCTTTTACCCTCTTTGGGCATGAACGACTCGCCATATAAGGAAGAGACGTCAACTTAATCTACTAAGAAGCAGGCTATAGAAGATCAAATGCTAGAGGTAGGAATCTACAAATTTCCCATGACCGCAACAGGTTCCATAGTTTCTGGTTCGAATTCCCAACATCGATCAACTATCCAAACTGGGCAAAGCCACATTAAGCGAAATAGATGAAGATCGAGAGAGAATAACTAACAAACCTAGTTACCCCCGCTGACAGGAGAAGTTTCCCTAAAAAAATTTATACAACCTCTCTCAACCAAGAAGGTCTAATACAATGATAGAGATTACCCGGGAATAAAGAAGTATTTACATACAACATAGTTGTATTAAGGAGGAATTTTAACATCTAATTCTACTAAAGCAAGTGGAAGTATCTGATAATATAGGTAAGTATCTAAAAAAAGGAAGAAACACCAGTAAAAGTTTGGAGAAAATTGTGGAAAATAAAAGGGAATACAATTAAAATAAAAAATAAGGATAAAAGAAGATTGTGAGTAAGTACATCGAGGACACAGTGTATCTCGAAGAGAAATCCCAAGAATTCTAGAGCAAAGTTTTTAGCATAAAACAAGAACAACACGAAAATTTCGACCAGGATTTCGAGGATAAATTGATTAAAAGAAATCATAGAACACATGCACTCACACCACTACGTGGCAGATGACAGGGAGATGGACATGGTTGGCCTATCTCAGCGGAAGAAATAGTAGGGTAAAATCGCTTAAAAAGAAGGCAACAGGATCAACTAATATTACCAAGACCAACAGAACCCATTATCTTGGGTCTTTCAAATTTTATATTTTCCTATCTAAATAATGTATATTTTCCTAATAGGATGAACCTTGCTAAGATATTATTCATTCCAAAAAGAAACAAGTCCCTAAAGAGGCTGATTATCTATCATAGAATCTCTTCTAGAATTCCTCGGTAATCTTTTTGATAGCTTCCTCTCCCACAGACAGAAACCACTTGAGGATATTAAGGCATAAAACCATCAGCAGCACTGATTAAGAAAAAATCGAGGAACAGAGACAGCGCTCGCCCCAGTAACAGAGAATCTCACACAGTGTAGTACTAACGGAATGTATGCAGATATGTAAAAGATGTGTAAAAGGTCTTAAACAAGATCTGGCTGATAGGATTGCAGTATAAATCTTGAAATCGAGTAATTCCTGGAAAGAATCGTCTGCGATTTCTAAGGTTGCGGTGGTTCAAAATTATGATTGAGAGGTGCATAGGACGAGAATTTCAAGTTTAAGTTGCAAGTTCACAGAGTATTTGCCTAAGCCCACACTCTTATACCTGATTAATACGATTGAATTGCCAGGTTAGTTCCAATTTATTTAAAGACCATCTCTCTAAAAGTGACTTTAGCACGTAAAACAACGAAAGATCAATGGTTCCAAATGCAAGTGGAAGATTAGAACAAATATGGCGAAATTCAAGATCAATCGCCTGATGAGCCAGAAATTAGCTGACGAATTTTTCACGAGTAGCGATACAGATATACAAAGGAAGGCAGGGTTCAAGGAATACACATAACCACAACTAGATACAAAAAAAATATAAAACGTAATAAAACTAGCGATGAAGAGGTCACGTGAGTTACATTGATTCCGCTCCCTGGCACAAAAAAACGTCATTTTGGACATTTCGATTTTTCAAGTGAAATACTTATCTGCTTATAACTTTCGTTTAATTCATATAAATTCGGATAACATTAATCCATACTTAGTTTATACCTGTATTTATCATACATCTATTTGGAATCTTTGGATTTTCTGGGCCAAAAGTGTTGGAATATAAATCAAGGCGTTCTGTTCCTTTTCGATGGTAGTGACTTTTGAAAACAACTGGAAAAAATGAGAGAATTAAACTAAAATCTTTTTAAAGAATCCTTCTCTAATTTATAACTGCCAGCGCAGAAATATGCATTGACGCTTGATTTGGGAAAACAACAGAGAGTATATCTACAAATGAGTAATATTTATCTGCTCTTGGCTATAGAGAATATGGTGTAGGATGTGTCTTTTGTGATGCTGTGGAAGGTATGATTAATCGACGATCTGCTCGCATGGTCGTGTTGAGTATTGTTAAATTATTTTGAGTTTTGTTAAGAAAACCTAAGGAAGGATAGTAGAAGAAAGATCACAAAGTAAAATTCATTTGAAGCGGCAATAAGTCAAGAATATGTAAGAATGAATAAGAAAGAAGGGGAAGAATGAAGTATGAACATGGGAATAGAGCAGATACGTAAAAACACATCAAACGACAGAATGAAGCTACCACCTTACTGCGCATTGCCTTGTTGACAACTTTAGTTACAGGCTTCATGGAGTCTCGAAGAAACCACAACTCCACCTCCAGACAAGCAACTAGAACGTTATATCATCGAACGACGGCACATGACGCAGTCCTCCGATTTGCCACATTATGAGCCCTTGTACAGAATTGTGTTTAGTGTCATGATGTTAACTGGTGGTTTTTATTGGCCCTGTTTAAAGAGACACATTGATGTAGCGATGTGGAGGGAATGTATTTGTCCTGTTTGGCATGATTTTTCACACCAAGGTATTTAAGCCTCCTAAAACTCTTTGGAATCTCATTTCATTTGGATAGTAAAAAATTGAGGTTAATCTGGAGTTTGGCACTCACCTGCATTGTATAAGGTACGACTCGATGGACAATTGTACACCATTGATCCTCTTAAGCACTGTGCCTCAGCTCCTGAAATGTTCGAAAATAGACAGATGGATATAGTAGGCCCTCTACCTCGTTTGAATTGCCATGCCTTTTGGTTGACAATGCTCGACCAGTTACCTCGCTTACCAAATACATTCCCTTAATAGCCTTAGACCTTCGATCATTTGTGGATTTTATCATTGATTCTTGCAAAGCAAAATTTGGAGTGCCTCGAAATACCGAGGCCGTCATTTGGAGTTATTATTACGGCAGCAGTCCATTAGGGAATGTAAGACAACCTCACGGCATCACAAAAGTAAAGGGTTAATAGGACAATGCTATCGTCATAGGAAGACTACCCCGAAGAAACCCGCGCCACGTGTTAAAAAGTAATTCTAGTCAATGTTTATATTAATTCATCTTCTATTCAGCAAATTCATTTTAAATAACAATATTATTCTAGTCAATGAAATAAGTTTCCTATTATTCTTATTACTCGACAACAACTCGTAGCTAGAGAAAATTATCAATGCAAACTCATTATTTCACTTTTGCGTAACTTAGGAATAATTGACTCTTATAATTTTCTGTCTACTTTAATAAATGACATGAGTTTATAATTTTCATCCATCCTCACAGAGACTCCTGAATATACCCTGTATTATTTATTGAGTCGAAAGGGGCTTGATTTGGTTAATAAATATTCGAATTATTTTATAAATGTATAAAGACGGATAGCTATTATTAGTAAGGTAAGTTTTTAATTTTATGAATTCATGATGTATAGAGTCGTAAGTGGAGAAGAGATGGTAACCGCGCTTTCGGAAAACTGTTATGAAAATGGAATCTCGCGTCTTATGAATAGTGAGGATTAAAAATGGTAAGGTTAAGTTGGTTTCCGTTTCCATTGTATAAGTAATATTTTGATGAATTGTATTTAGGGATTGTAAGAATGCTTCAGTTTGAGTTTTATTTTTAAATACTGCAAACGAGTCATCAACAAAACGTATATAAAACAGAGGACGGCAGTCAGATGGAGAAGCTTTAAACATTTTAGATTCCAGATGGTTCATGAAAAAATATCTGTCGATAAACGACTTATCGGTGATCCCATAGCAACAACATTAGTTTGTTTGTAAATTTTATTGTTGAATATGAAATATGTGCCTTTGTATATTAGGTTTAGTGAAGATTTAAATCTATTTCTGGTAAATCCTGCAAAGTTGTGTCTGTCAGTAAAAGTTCTATCTAAAATTATATTTTTCGTTTCTTCTATATGTTGTTGTGAATAAATGGATTTAGAAAAATGATGGGATTATTTTTCGTCATTGGCTTTATATTTATTATATATATATATATATATATATATATATATATATATATATATATATATATGGAACAAAATCCAAGAAAAATTAGTCGGAAATAATGGCTTGTTACATGTCATCATCATGTCAGTATATTGGTATCTATATTCCTGTCTTCCTACCAAACAGTCGTCTTGGATGATGGGTATGTACTCCTATGAATAAAACACAACAACGTCCATTACTGGCTCCTTGTACATGCCTAGATCGAGGTGTAGGAGATGGTTGCTGATCAAATTTTTACAGGACTTTCCAGGAGTAAAGAAAATATTATTACTTAGACAAAAAAATGTGAAAATACTTTATATATTGAGAGGTTATTTCTATGTATACAAATAGTCTTCTTAATTTAAAAACCTTGTAATGAATTTTTAAAATTCTTAATTAATTTAAATAGGTCATATAGGTCAACGGGATCAGTATTCTTGAGTAGAATTTTCATCTATCAAATGCTGGTGCAGTGTGAAAGTCCCCTACATGGTGAAGGGCGAAAAAATCTAAATAATAGCGAGTAAAGAATGTTCCTAAAGAAGTTGAGGATGGCCACTTTTGTAACAACTACAGAAAACGTGTAAATTCCGCGACGCGGAGTAACGTCAGTGCTTAATATGTTTTTAGGTTGCATAAACTAGGTAAATACTTTTATAAAAGGAGCCTAAATGCACTGGTTCTTGCTTCGTTAAGAATACGGGATGCAAGGAATCCCCTCGTTTGTCATCGAATTTCAGTAGGACGGATAAGTAGTGATGTTGGTAGGGCCTTTTCTCATACGGCATTGCCCGCAGGTACGTTTGTTAGAAGGGTATTTATTTGCACGATCTCTTCGTGTTTATCTATCAAATGTTCTGATCGCAAATGACTCAGAACGGCTGGTGTAGCAATTTAAGATTTGTACCCTAAAATTTGCGTGGTGAATTCATCAATTAAAAATGCTCGTGTATTCGACTGTAGGTATGATAGTATGACTACTTTATCGTCGTGTACATATATGAATATACGAGGAATAACACTTACAATATTTACGCATTTAGATATAAAGATGCAAAGAGGAGGGAGGAACTAAGGAATAAAGAGGACAGAGATTGGAGGAATAAAGAGACAAAAGAGTAAATAAATGGAAAGAGGGTAATAAAGGAAAGGAGGGGGTGCTCTGTGATATTATAAGTTGACAGAGGAGATTAAATAAAAGAATAAGGAAAGTAAAGAGAGTAAGGCTAAAGGTGAAAGAAAGAAATATATTATGACAGCGAGAGGGATAGAGAGAACCAGGATAGTGATGAAATAACTGGGGAGGTGATAGATTGCGGCGAAGGTTTTTTTCTACGGGCATTTCATTCCTAGGAGTCGAATATCTTATATGCTGATGCCCTTTTTGACTACAGATATAACCTAAACATGGACAAAATATATTGCAGCTAATGTAATATAACATGATAAAATCAGATTAACCAAACTAGCATATAACAAAACTTAATGATATGAGTAATCTAAGTATCGAAAAGATCATAACGGATCTTATTGGCGAATTTTCATTTGTCTTTATTTCTGTCGCTTTACTCAACTTTTATTGCGAATGATTCTGTGATTTGATGCAATTCAAACAAATTGAATTCATTTTTATAATCAAATACAAGCTCAATTATGGCTTTAAACAGTAATATATTCATAGATATTGCGATAATTTTTCTCAGTTACTAAGTGATAATCTCGTATTCATATAAGGGGAAATAAGATGCAATAACCTTTATTTCATTCATAGCTGAAAAAATGTCTTGATGTTTGATGATAGAATTCTGTTGGTTTATATTTCTTAAGGCAAAATAATGTTATGGATTAAAGCTTGTATTTATGAGCTCGTTTCGCGCTAAATTGGCAACACTGAAGACATCAACCTGGAAATGGGTTCCGTAATAAAGTCACTCCACCATTTAGGTTAAAACGCCCTTTTGCATTGCAGTCTCTAATGAGGAAATCTGACTATTCGATATTGCGCTTTTTGGGGTAAATCAAATAGTCGTGATTTTAAAATATTCAAATATTAAGTAAATAAACTCTACGATGATATCATTATTTCTATTCCAAATTGTTGTTTTTTTAAACTTCTTAACCAACGCTATTATTTTACAATTTTGGGTTGAATTTAGGTTACCACCTTTTAAAAACATTAATATAATTAATTATTACTCCTTTTGTATTTGCTTTTTAATTTATTTATATCAATCTTCCCAAGCAACCGATGTTTTGTCATTTTTTATGTCAGTTTAGGTTGCCACATTTTACCATCAGTTACAACCTAATTCACTACTCTTTGTGACTTTAAGTAAACAGAAATCTCATTACATTTATTCCCTATATCTATATCATGAATATTATTTACATGTTTACCATTCTAATTTAATGTTGATTATTCCATCACACATTGATGTTCAAATCTCAATTTGGATCGTCACTCTATCACCTTTGTCTATTGTGATGTTTCTTGCTGCTGGCAATTCCATTAGGCGACACCTGGCAGCCTCATGCTACTAGTGGCCTATTTATTTCTGAACCTCGTGGGAGACGAAGCATTGTCATTCACACAATTCTCTTACTTGGCTATAACCATCGCTTCCCAGCAAGTACAGCCCTCACATCAGCCTCCAGGGAGGCTCTCCACCCACGCAAATAAGTAGAGGTTGGATCATCCTGGCACGCACGGCTCTGCCTGTGAAGTTTTATTCCTCAATAGTTAGAAAGGCACCCTCTGATCCAGGCCAATGGGCACGGTTGTTTCCGCGCCTTTCTACTGGCTCTACTCAACCCAGGCACTCCCCTGGTAAATCTGGCGGCAAAAAGGGCTCACAACCTGCCCCCGCTTAAACCAGCGTACCGTTTCCCGTAAGGCAAAACGGCTAGCGCCTTCACAGAGTCGTTAGACTCACAGGAGGCAACATCCCTGAAGTTGGTCGCCAGGCCCTCTTTTTAGGTTCCTAAAGCTGTCCCCCAAAAGGAGGACAGCAAGATAGGAGCTTTGATCCTTCGCCCACGCTTAGTGGTGGGCTGAGTGGCTCGGAGACAGTGGTTCCTCGAAAAAAGGGCCCTTCGCCTCCGAAGCTGCAACGCCCGCCTAGGGAGGAGGAGGGAGGAAAAGACTCGCATGGCAAGCCCAACCTCCCCCAATAAGTCCTCAAAGCCGACAGCGCCTTAACCGCTTTGTCCAGCCAACAGTACCCGGGGTTCTGCCTCTGGGAAGCGTACGGCCATTCCCGTGAGGGTCTTCTGTTCGAAGAGGGCCCCTGCATCTCCTCCGAGCTAGGCCTGGAGGGCATATTCCTTCAATGGAATTTTGGAAGGAGCGGCGGAGGCTCGTCTCGTCCCGTACCCGTTAGCTATTTTTCTGCAGGAGACCATGCAAGGCACGTGCCCCCTGCCTTCCCTCCCGAAGATAAGGGTCTTGTGCCTCCACCACCGCAAGATGGCCGGGCTGGGAAATGCGCAGTTTACACCCGGCATGATGTCTTCGTTCTTATTTTCACTTTAGATACCTCCTTTTAGGCAGTGGCTGTGCAGTTTCACCTGGATAGGAGGTATACAATCATTTCTGCGAACACTCCACCGTCAGCTGACTTCGACGCGGGGGACTTCCGCCGCGTCGTGGCATGGTTGTCGAGGCCCTTTCTCTTGTTTAGAGATCTGAACGGCAGGCATCCTCTCTGGGGGGATTACTCAATAAATCCCAGGGGACAAGACCTTGCCGATCTGATCGAAAAGCTTGAGATAGGTGTCCTAAATGTTGATGTGATAACGCAACACTGCCCGAGAACCGCTTCATTTTCTTGCCTTGATCTATCTTTGTGCTCTTTGGAAGCACAGCATGATTTTGATTCGGGATGGTCGATGACCTCTATGGTAGTGATCACTTTCCCATTCAAATATTATTTTGAGGGAAACTGCAGTCTGAGAGCCCACTTCGGTTGTGCTTGGCGCGGGCGCGTTGGCCTGCATTTCAGGAAAAGACTGAATTCTCTATCACAGTCGAGGAGTTTAGGTCGGTAGATGAGGCAGTTGACTTCTTCTTCGGCAATCTAATCGCCAGGGGGCCAGACTACTATTCCTAGAACGTCTGGCCGTTTTACATGCCAACCACTCCCATGTTGGTCGGCCAAGTGTGAGAAAGCCCTCAAACAGAAGCCTTATGCCTACATGCGCTATAAGCGCCACTCGAACGATTTCACTATCGGTGAATTTCGTCGGGTTAGGGATTTTTCCGGTATATTTAGAAGCACGCCCTCTGCTTTCTTGGCGAGTCTTCAATTAACGGAAAGACCACCTCTAGCATAAGTGTGGAAGCGGGTCAAAAAGATTCGGGGCCAGTTCTCTAAGGACCCCCTCCCGTTCACCAGGAGAATGGGACCGCAATCTCGGACCCCGCCTTCGTGGCGGAATCCTTCACGACTGCTTTCTCCGCATTCTCTTCCGGGATGCTGCTCCGACAGCATTCAATGTACTTCGTGATATCGCGGAAGGCCGCCGGCGGGACTTTACCTCCAGAGGCGGAGAACCCTTCAAGGACAGGTTTACTTTGAGTGAGTTGCGCTCAGCTCTTGCTTCGTGCGCGGACACCGTCCATGGTCAGGGCGATGTCCAGTACGCCATGCTTCGGCACCTGGGTGAGCGAGGCATGGCCTTTCTGTTGGATTTGTTCAACAGGATCTGGGTGGAGGGTCTCCTCCCAGATTGCTGGCGAATCACTACTGTGCTCGCCTAGAGGCAAACCGGAGAGAGCTCACTCGCCTCCAGCCGGTTTCTGCTCAATCTCTCTAACATTTTGCGTGTGCAAGTTGATGGAGTAATTGATAAATGTTAGATTAGCTTTTTTCCTGGACAGCGGAGGCCATCTGTCTTCTGCACAGTTATCCTCCGCAAGTTCCACTCCACGTCGGATGCTCTGCTCCGACTGGAAAATGCCGTCTGCGAGGCCTTCTTTTGTAGAAAGCACTACGCCACGGTGTTTTTCGATCTGGAGAAGGCCTATGATATCGCATGGCGATACGGTATCATGAAGACTCTCCACATGATGGGTGCGAGGGGATGCCTCCCAATATTTAAAACCTAAATTTTTGCAAGATCGTCGATTCCCCGTACGAGTGGAGGTAGCCTTCTCCGGTCCAAAGGAGCAGGAAGAAGGTGTCCCGCAGTGAAGTGTCCTCAGTGTCACAAGCTTTGCCCTGAGCATAAACGGCAACACCTTGGTGCTGCCGGAAGATGTTCTTGCTACGATCTACGTGGACGACCTTTCGATCTCCTTTGGAGTGGCCCAGATGCCAACTCTGGATCGTCGACTCCAACAGGCATTGAACCACGTCGCTCGCTATGCCGAAGCGCACAGGTTTCAGTTTTCCTTGGCCAAGTCTAAGGTGGTGCACTTCTGCCACCATCCACGACTCCACCCAGACCCAGAGTTGTTTCTTAATGGGGTACGCCTGGAAGTGGTTGAATCTCACCCTTTCCTTCGTCTGGTATTTGACCGACGCCTCACCTGGGAAGCTCATATTCTCAGCCTTAGGGTCTCTTGTAACCGCAGCATGGATATTCTCCGTTTCGTGACCTTCAGCGCTTGGGGTGCTGATAGGGCTACTGCCTCACTTTTTATCGATACTTTATTCGTTCAAAGCTTGACTACGGATGCCAGTTTTATGCATCCGCAGCCAAGCGTTTATTGAGGAAGGTGGACTCGAGCCACCACACCGGACTTCGCATTGCGACCAGTGCCTTTTGCACTTCCCCCATTAAGATCCTTTTGGTCGATTCTGGGGAGATTCCACTTGCTCAACGCCGCGTACAGTTCATCACTTGCCTGTACGCGCGTTCGGCACCTCCCTCAGTTGCCAACAGCTCTCACTGCATCCGCAGCTGAAATCAAAGGTGCCTATGCTGCCGAGAGACGCCAGTCATACCCTAAGCTCTTTGGGTTTAGGGCCAGGAAACTCCTTCGAGAGCTAGGTATAGCTCTCTGGTCGGTGGCGCCCCTGGTTCTGCCCTGGACGCCACCCTGGAAGGTGTTACATTTGGCTATTTGTCTCTACGCCTCTGCTCCCAAAGCTTATACAGCACCGGGAGTATTGTTTCCGACCTTTTTGGAACACACCTCGTGTCTAGCTGGAACCATGCCGGTGTATACGGAGGGCCCCAAGTCCGAAGAGGGGGTCGGCTTCCACACCGTATCCCCTCTGTTTGAAGTCAGCGGGGCTCTGTCATGCGCTGCGTCTGTTTTCACGGCCGAGCTGGTGGCAGTACACCACTCGGTATGGGAGATTACGCGACGTGCCCGGTTTGGAAACTGGATTGTGATCTATAGAGACTCACAAAGCGCCTTGAGTGCTCTCGGGGCATTGGAATCTCCTTCTCCCCTGGTTCGCGATATCCTTGACGCCATGATTTTGGCGAGCTGGGCAGATGTCGAGATTATCATATGCTGGGTTCCAGGACATGTAGGAATTGCGGGGAATAAGCACGCCGATGAGGGCGCAAAGAGTCCGCGAGGACTCTGCGACCGGACCAGCATTTCGCTCTTCCTCACACCGACTACATGGCACGAATACGGGCAGCTCTTCGGACAGCTTGGCAAAGAAGATGAGAGAGGGTCGAAGGGAACTTAAAGTTGCGTGCCATTGCACCGCGACTGTTCCCATGGACCTATTCCCCAATGCCACACGGCTTCAGGTCGCTTTCTGTCGTCTCTGAATCAGACACACTCGTGTAACGCATTGCTATTTGATGAAGCGCTCTCCTATGCCTTATTGTGACGCATGCGTTGTCCACCTGACTGTTTGGCACATTCTTGTCGAATGTCCCAGTCTGGGTGATCTTCGCGTACGTCACCTGTCCCGGTACGGGATGGGCGGGGTTGCTACCGCCTGTCCCTTGTACTCGGGACGAGTGCGGGCACATTGACTGGTGGACTTGTTGACTTTTGGGGGACGCCGGCCTTCTCCCTATTATTTAACCAGGGTCTTTTGTTTTGTTTTGTTGTGTTTTTCCCTCATAGGTTTCACGCTTCTGCGCCGGTGGGACGTCCCCCCGACGCAGGAGCTTGTTACTACTCGTTTTCTTTTTCCTTTTTTACATTTCTGGTGTTGTTTGGGTTGTTTTTGTTGTTTTTTGTGTGTTATTGCATTAGGTTTTTAAAGTAGCTCAGTACTAGGCAGTTTTTAATGCCCAAGTAGGCAGTCGTTAGATGAGCTCTTAAAAAAAATGTTTTAAATTCCTTAGGAAAGTTATCTGGTAAGAGGGCACATTACAATCATAATCGCTTTCACATAATACATGAGCTTTACTTGTGTAATTTTTCATGCTATATATGAATACAACTTTGCATTCCATCACAAATGAAGCGTTACCAAGATTGATCTAACATAGCTTAATCAACCTAACAAACTTTCCTTAATCTAACCAATCCTTCCTTATCTTAATAATTCCTTTCAACTTAACAACCGTATCTTAAAGTTAAAAGGAAAGTGTTATGAAATTATCTGAATATAGTGAAACGTACATAATTATGTTTTGGATCTTACAAATTCTATTCAGTATCACAGGACCACAAAACTTAGCATTCAAACCTTTGGTTCTGTTTGGTAAATTATTTTTGGTTTCCGACCAAATTGTTGCTCGGGAACACACTATTATCCCTTGAAAAAACAATACTATTCTCGACCTGTTCTAAACAATCAACTCCATTATTCTAACTTAAGGGTTGTAAAAAAACGAAATCTAGAGACAAAACATAATGCGGTGTTAACGAATTTTTATAGCAGGATAAATTATATATTTATATATTTGTATATATATATATATATATATATATATATATATATATATATATATATATATATATATGAAAAAATGGATGGAGGAGATAAAAATCAGAAAATTTGTAGATAATGCTTTGTGCTTTGAACGTAATTTCAGCAAATACTGATGTAAATGATAAAATGAGACTGCTCAACGAGGTGGATGAGAACATCTAATTTACCTCAAGGAAAAATAGAAGAGTAAATTTACTCCGCTGGATTTACTGGTTCACAGGGTTGCCGAGAGAGCTAAATGTGATGTCTATAAGAAACTCTCCAACAAGGATGATTTTATTCACTTTATGTATATCGGAACATAGTAAAATATCAAAGAAAGGCGTAGTCAGTGGGTTTTATTTAACGGACATTCGCATTTGTCTTGAAAGCCTTTTGAATATTGAATTCAAATAGATTTAGAAAACTTTCATAAAAGTAAAGTATTTATAGGAACTTTTATAAAATTAAGTAGTAAAGCAAGAAAAGTAACGAAGAGAAGTAGGAACACGACGCTCACGAATTTGGGAAAAGCTATGAACCCACCATTAAGGATTGGGAGATGTCAGGTACGAGTTTGCATTGAACTCCACCATGACAGTCAGATTAGAGAGATCAATTAAAGATCAGGTAAAATAATTGCTAGCTTGGAGGTGAGTAGAAATCAAGAGATGATATAGTATATGAATTCGGAAGCTAAAAATTATAAAGTTATTATTTACCAAATTAAATTGTAGTAGGTGCGATCGTAATTATTATAGAGAGCCAGGACTAGAAATTATAACAAGGATTAGTGAGATTAGGAGAGATATTAGACTACATAGAACATCAAGTCGATGAGTATGGTCATTTGCCAAATTGAAGTGGGATTAGAGTTTAGAGAATGGAATGGAATTTGGTTCTTATAGCTGAAATATTGTGTACATTTTTTAATATCAATTTGGGCTCGAGATACTCGTATGGATAGAATTTATTTAGAGTCTTCTTAATTTCATTTTAAAGTTGTTCGATTTTTTACCAAAATATAGGAGACTAAAGAAAATAAATAATTTCTCTACAGTATTTTCTGTTGGATATTTTTGATAGAGAGCATTGAGAAACTTTTTAATATGTTTTTCTACTAATGAGTAAGAATAGCCATTATTTTTAAGTAAAGTTTTTAGAAAAGAGAATTCTAAATCCAGCAGTCTATATGAAGAACATATATTGTAAGCTCGATGAATAAGAGTTTTTATCGAGGATAAATTAAGGTTTTCTGGTTAGAAACTAAAGAAGCTTCTGCCTAAACCTGTAAATGTAGGCTCCTTATAGACTGAAATTTCAAACTATGTTCCCGAAAATATACATATATATATATATTATATCACCTTATTTTATAAATTCAATGTTTATAAGAACGCGCCATCGATTAGTATTCATTGTTTTTTGATTCACTAATACCGTTTTTCTATTATGCTTACCTATTAAGGACGATTAGCGAAAAAGTAACACGGGGTAAACTATTTGTATGTCATCAATATTTTACCACTTAGGTTCGATTCCTGATAGGTAAATAAGAGTAAATGTTTTGATTTTCTCGGTTTAGTAAATACGGCCCATTTTGTGATTATGTGTTAGGAGACTTTATCTCCATTAGACATCATCATTAGGATTAGAAAATTGAATCGATAGAAGCCAAGAGCTAAATGAGAGCTGTTAATCATTTTTTGATATAACGTTGTGAAGCTTTCAAAGTTCCACTAAAAAATCTGCTCCTTTGGTAATAGATACCAAACAGATTCAAGGGGACTAACCTCGATTTTGTTGCGTTTGTTTACTTTATGGTTGGTTATATTCTGCTCGACTATGTTCTGTTGTAAATTGTACACAAAATAGTGAACATCGTTATAAAATACTCATTAAAAGAGTGAAAATGTTGTGGTGGCTCATGTTTTCTTTTAAGGGCAAATTCTGGCATATACTTCGGGGCCCTTCTTTCATCACCCTGTCGAGCCCTTTTCGACTTAGTAAATAATATAGGGTATATTCAGTAGTCTCTGTGAGGAAATTATAAATCAATTATTCATAAGTTACACACAAGTGAATTAATAAGTTTGATAATTTTGAATCATCAGGTGTCAATGTTAAGTGTTGCATTGATAATTTTCTCTAGCTTTGAATTATTGTCGAGTAATAAGAATAATAGGAAACTTATTTAATTGGCTAGCATAATATTGTTATTTAATATGAATTTGCTGAATAGAAAATGAATTAATATAAACATTGATTAGAAGAACTTTTTAACACGTGGTGCGGCTTTAGAATACTTTACCACGGTATTAGAGTATTAACGACTAAACCTTGGTAGAGGAGATGCAAATAACGTGCCTTTAGCTATCCCTGTCTTTCACTTATATCGATCTCAATGTTTGTGGAAGGCTGTCAGTATCCTCTTAGCCATTCATCAAAATGACCTAGAATTTGGGATAAGATATTTTTTGAAAATGGTATGAGTTTTGCAGTTGTAAAGGCTCATTAACGTCATCTTCCCGAACGAAGATGCAGTAGATGTTTAAACTTCTCTAGCGATATAGCTTAGTGTTTTTAGACTTATGGGCCCCGGATTCGGCAGGATTTGCCCAATGGTACGTTTAAAAGTTTTGATGAATTTTCACGGCGAAATGGTGAGTGAGTTCTTATTAATAAAATTTATGTTATTCTCACCCTGGTTCTATAGATTATCCAGGCACGAGCCAAGGTTTTCTTTCCTTGGACTCTTGAGACAAGGAATATTAACGGAAGGGGATTAAAAACACGGGCTAAAAGTGTGGCTGTCAGGCAAGTCTTCATATGACGATATCATGTTCTACAAACCCTTTACTTTCGTGATGCCTAATGGACTGCTGCCATAATAATAACTCTAAATGACGGCCTTGGTATTTCAAGGCACTCAAATCTTTGCTCAGCAAGAACCAATGAAAAATCCACAAATGATCGAGGGGCTATGGTTACTATGGGAATTTCATTGGAACGCGAGGTAACCGGTCGAGCATTGCCAACCAAAAGGCTTGACAATTCGCACGAGAAAGAGGGCCTACTATATCCAGCCGTCTATTTTCGAACCTTTCAGGAGCTGAGGCACAGTACTTAAGAGGATCAATGGTATACAATTGTCCTTGGAGTCGTACCTTATACAATGCAGGTGAGTGCCAAACTCCGGGTAGACCTCAAGTTTTACTATCTAAATGAAATGAGATTCCCACGAGTTTTAGGAGGCTTAAAAACCTTGGTGTGAAAAATCATGCCAATGAGTCTCTTTAAACAGGGTTAATAAAACCCTCGAATGTTTTGCCTGAGCGGGTAAAATGAGCTATTCCCATGGGCCAAAAGCTGTAATCGTTGCAGTTTTAGAGGAGTTGGTTTTGTGTGTGGGATTATTCGAGAACTGAAATGAGCTGGTGGAATAGTGGTAATTATACATTGGGTAAATTAATGCGCAATACCAAAGGGGTCAATTTCTTGAAGAAAGTCTGTAAGGAGATATTTGTAAAATTGTGAACTAGAGTGAAAATATGTGGAAACTATATAGTAAGGAGATGCTCTCGCTACTATTGGGGTTAAAATTCAAACTGCGGTTACTAAGGACGGGATAAGACAATTATCCAGATGTATATTCTAACAATGTTGCCTAAGCTTCAAAGGAAAACCCCTTTCTATGGTATTACGATAGATAAGGATAAAAAAATGGGGCACCATGTGATGTTACCAACATTAATCATAACGCCCGCCTGCCGCTTTGAGATAATTAACGTCGGCATTGAGCGGAACTGTGGAGTGACTGTGAATTTAGAGAACACTTGGCTGACTGAGACGTGGATATTAAGAGAATCTAACTTTTTCGAGAATAGCAGTATATCAGGACTGAAAGCGTCAAGCTCACCTAATGAGTTGAAAGAGTGAAATGGAGTTACCACGCGCCAGATTAGTGGTAGATGATAAAGTAGGTAAGGTAGGAAAACCTGGTGAGTCTGAGTCTGGAAGTATTTTATAAACAGCCTTCGAAGAAATTCGTGATTGATTGAAGCATTTAGAGATATATTAAGTGATTTCATTGTGCAAAATCGTTGCGCATCTCTTGGTGACGAGTTATTCTTGCGTCAAAAGGTGCCAGAGATGTTGGTGGTTGGGGTTAGTAGTTCGCACTTTTGAAACACACTTGAGTTCTTCGTTCCTCACGGTCCCTAATGGATATAAAATAAGGTCACACATGATGAGTCTGGCTAAGGGAGGTAGAGAGTTGATCAGGTTCATGATTTTACCCTGGGACTCACTACGTGATGTATCTCGAACAGGTGATTACATTGATTGATACACATTTGCCATCTTCTCATTTGGTATGTAGAAAAAGGTACTTAAACTAATTCTAGAAGAACGGGGTATAATTGGCACCTTTGCTTACTTTGAGAACTGTTTCCGAGGAAATGGATAATTTTCATCCAAAACGAAAAGCTAGATAACATTTTTTTCAGATTTATCCGTGGATCTTTGCATTTTGTGAAACACGAATAAGCTATAGGTTCTCTTGGCTGGTAAAAGTACATTTAGCTTAAAAACTCGTCTCGCTGAAAAGCGCCAACCAAACCGGAACTACTCCTCTTCCTGAGGGTATGTAATCATATCGTGTACAAAGGTCTAGTTCATGAATGCTATAGGAAGTACGGGTCGATTGCTAGGGAGACAACATGTCTACCTATAGCGTAAAGGTATATACTACTTATATGTGATCCCTTTAACATATTGAATTCTAAGTCAAGTGTAAAACTAAATATTAAACAGATTTCAGATCACATGTATTAAATTATGGTTTTATAGTCATCTACTTAAGACGGATATTTTTAAAAGTGCTCAAATAAACTAATGTGGCTAGCAATAAATATTACAGGTTACATATTTGAGTGGTATATATGGGAGCAAGATTTATAGATGTTAAATATGAAAAGCAATATATTTATTTGTTGTTTGAGTTTAGCATGAAAAAGTTTTATATTTTTATACTAAAAACCAACATACGAGCATACTGCTCTAGCTACACATGGCAACATGCACATAAGCATCATAACACCGCTCACTCTTCCTGCCTTTTTCTTCGCGTAGATATCTCAAATTTCGTGCTGTAACCTACTGAAGGGGTTAAAATATCCACACTATCTTGACGTAGGTCAGTTTCTAGGTACAGGTGTTATGTAAAGTACAGAAATAACGCTCTGGCTATACCTTCTTCCCCAACAAAGACCAGTACTGGTGTCCAATGGCTTTCCAAGCGATTATCATTTTCATCTATAATTGGATATGATTTTCCATTCAGAGATCAGGAATTAAGTAAATAACGAAGAGCGACTAAATATTTGACTCCCCTTTTATACTTAACTGATAGAATTGCGTATGGGAAGGTAATAAATGCTCAAATCTCACTATAAAATGAAGACGAGGTATACCGATTAATTTTAGGTGAAACACAGGCGTGTAGTGTGGTATATTTTATCGTGTCTTGATAGGAAAAGATTTGTGCCGAATTCTACAACAAATTGATATTATATCGATTATTCTATACTTCACCGTATAAAGCCTAATAGGTTGAATCAGATGCAATTGCAAGAGACATGCCCAATTAGTAGTTTAGTAGTTTCTAAACCGTCGAAGAAACTATTTAGTTTAACATAATTAAATTATCCTTATCATACCTTTACCCTTGTTTTGCCCTTATAATATGATTTTATTCCATCCCATTCGTAGGTTAAAAGAATCTTGAAACTTCTACTGCAAATTGGGCCATATATGCATTTCACCAAAACAACTCTTGTTTGTATAATAAATATTTATATTTTTAATACTCTTTGACAAACCGAGGGAAGAGATATCTGAAGGTTCTACACTAGTTTCCAGGCAAATTGAATTGCAAGATTGTTTGCGGGTTTATTCCCTTATTCCATAGGGAAGTGAAAATGCTAGACAGATTTATAATTGCTAAAGGGTAAAAGGATCAAGCAACTAATTTTTCTAAAGTAAAGCTTATTGGTTGTTTGTTCATGTAAGCTATTTCAAAACTTGCTCAACTTAGATTTAGAGAAGAACTTGTATTCTCACACCTAATTTTTCGCAGCTTTTTGCCAATGTTTCACTTGAAAATAGTCAACGGCTTGTATTTGCATTGCCCTAAAAGCCATCTTTTAGTCGTCTTTTTTATGGCTTGTTGAAAAATAATAAAATGTTCAAAACATGACCGGGTCTTTTCAATTAACTTCCCGCTAATTAGTGTCCTGAATGATTGATGTTAATTGTTGAGGTAGAGGATTCTCGCTCGTTTCAAAGATTTAGTTGCGGCCATTAATTAAACCTGGAAGAAGATTGCGGCTAAGGACTGCATGCAGTTGGCATTATAAGGTTGCTCTCTAATTTCTGCATCTTAATAGACTGCTCGATGAGTCGATGTAGCTTGACGTCACAAAAGAGTAAAGTATGAGGGAGATTTGAGATTGAGTCTCTAAAATAAGGTAAAAAGGAGTCGTTTTTTTTAATTAATCAACCCACAAATGTATCCTCAGTTTATATTCCATTATACCTCGATCTTATTTTATTAAGCCTCATTTATACATTACTTTGTCAACGTCTCTGCCCAATCAGAATGGATTTAGTTAGTATTGTGGTTCAATGTGGTAAGGATTTTGTTAGGCTAAAAATAATTAGTTGCTTTTGTTATCAAATCCAGTCGTGTGAGGATGAACTTAACGTAACAAAAACTAAACTTTGATTTCTTTGTTTTTGGCTTTAATGTTTACTTTACCTAATACAAGTAATGATTCAGACACTCAGGTTTCCATCACATTCCATCTCTTAAAGTTGCACATATTATATGTAGATACCTTAAAATACAGTGCAACGGGTCTATCCGAATTACGTCATATAGGGCATTACTGCCCAGCATGGGCATGTCCGTAACTGACGACTGCGGATTTTTAATGATATTGACCAGCGCCGTCTGGTTAGAACAGTCCATGATAAAAGATTAACCATAGTGACAGAAATCGCACCACATTAAATTCTGATGGTACTTTATGCACATATATCAGGTCAGTTTAGCTTTCTTTACATTCCATGAGATATGAGATTAAAGTGCACCAGTTAACATCACGACACCGAACACAACGCTGTACAAGAGCTCATAATGTTGCATATTCGATAACAGGGGGACTGCGACATGTGGTGTGGTTCGATGATTTAGAGTTGCAGTTGCTTGGCTGAAGGTGGAGTTGTGGTTTGTCTGAGACTCCATGAAGCCTGTAACTAAAGTTGTCAACAAGACAATGCGCAGGATGGTGGTAGCTTCATTCTGTCGTTTCATGCATTCAAGGGGAAAGGGTTAGTTTCGATTCTCCCAATAAACATTTCATTGACCGTTGACTATTTGCCTTCATTCATGGACTCCCTGTACAATAACAATAATGGAATATTCCAGCAGGTCACAGCAAATGGTTATCGCCCCAATTTGCCAAGAATCCAACTCGAAGAGCAGTCTGAAAGGATGCGACTAATGGTATTGACACCATATTCGCTCCAGATGAGCCCAAGAGAGCATTTTGGGGACGTTGTGGCCAGGTGTATTTGGACCACGATCAGGCGCCTACAAATCTCTATGTAGTTATGCTTATAGAGTGGATGGGTCAATATCTTTAATGCTTCATTTCCGCTTTTCATTTCTTTCTC
The DNA here is from genome assembly GCA_963969495.1 of Ceratothoa steindachneri. Taxonomy (NCBI): domain Eukaryota; kingdom Metazoa; phylum Arthropoda; class Malacostraca; order Isopoda; family Cymothoidae; genus Ceratothoa; species Ceratothoa steindachneri. The sequence goes on along the minus strand of OZ018317.1, from coordinate 151,891,783 downwards.
TCTCTTCTCTTGCCTTCATTTCTCCCTGTCTCTGTTATCTGGCCTTGCTTTATTCCACTTTCGATTGTCCTGCTTTGATTTCTTCCTCTCTCTGTTCGCTTACCTTGATTCCTTTTTTCCTCTATTCTCTTGCCTTTATTTCTTAGTATTTATTATTTCGCTTTAGTAATTCGTTATGAGTATTACGGTAATTTCTTCTTCTCTTTCTTATCGTGCATTCATTTATTCCTCAGTGTTATTTTGCCTTTATAATTTCCTCTTTCTCTTCTCTTAACTTGATTTCCTCTTGTGTATGTTATCTTGCCTTCATTTTTTCTTCTATCTGTTCTCTTAGCTTGATTTCTTCCTCACTCGTTTCTCTTTCATTCATTTCATTCGCTCTCTGTTTTAATGCCGTCATTTCTTTATCCCACTGATCGCTCGCCTACATTTCTTTCTCTCTCTCTTCTCTTGCCTTCAATTCTTCTCCTCTTTCTATCCTCTTGTCTTCATTTTTATCTCTCTGTTATATTGGCTTCATTTCTTTCTCTCTTTGTTTTCTTACCTTCATTTCTTCCTCTCTTTGTTCTCTTACCTTGAAATATTCCGCTCTCTCTATTTCATTGCTCTCATTTCCTCCTTTATCAGTTCTTATGTATCTATTTCTTCAGTTCACTTTTTCGGTGCCTTCATTTCTTCGCCTCTCTGTTTTCTTGCGTGTATTTCTTCCTCTTTGTTCTCTTGCATACATTTCTTCCTTTGTCTCTTTTCTTACCTTCCTTTCCTCCTATCTTTCTTAACTCGCTTTCATTTATCTATATGTCAGTTTCCTTTCATTCATTTCTTCCTCTCTCTCTCTTATCTCGCTTTCATTTCTTCTTTTATCTGTTCTTTTCCATTCATTTCTTCTTCCCTGTATTCGCTTTCATTTCTTCTTCTCTCTGTTACCCCCGCCTTCAGTTCTTCTTCCCTCTTTTTCTTGCTTTCATTTATTACTCTCTCTGTTCACTTACCTTGATTTCTCTTCTCTTTATTCTCTTGCCTTCATTTTAACCTCTCTGATTTCTTGCCTTCCTTTGTTCCTCTTTTTCTATTACCTGAATTTCTTGCTCTCTCCGTTTTCTTGTCTTCATTTCTTCAGTCGTCTTCCTTTCATTTGTTCTTATCGTTGTTCTTACCCGTTAGTTTCTTATTCTCTATGACCTTTTGCCTTAATTTTTCCTCTCAGTCCTTTCGCCTTCATGTCCTCCATTCTCTATTCTCTTAACTTAATTGTTTCTTTCTCTCTTTTTTCTTGCCTTGAGTTCTTCCTTTCTTTTTCTTGTCTTGTATTTCTTCCTTCCTCTGTTTTATTGCCTTTATTTCTTCTTCTATATTCTCTCGTCTCCATTTTTATACTGTCTCAGTTCTCTTGCCTTCACTTTTTATCTACGGAGGCAATAACCTCTTTTCAGGAATTTTTAATAGATGCAATTAACACTTTTTACCTCTAGAGCTAGGCACATCTCACTTATTGGAAAACTACTTTACATTTCTTTTTTAGAAATTAAAATTTTTTGAATTCCAAGACTCGCCCAAAGAGTGATTTGAAGTTGAGAATATTTCATTAAGAGGGTAATAAGTGATTTTTTAGAGCAATTCGAGAGTTTAACAAAGTTCTTAGCACTGTTTTATTTGGTGTTACGTTGCCAGAGTGACTTGTTACCAAAACCTTATCTAACGATATTTGAGTCTATCTAATAATATTCCTACGTGCTAGTTTGAAAATCTATGCAAATTTATTTAAATAAGATTGAAATTAAAATTGAATTCCTAAATTTAATTTAGAAAAATATAAAATACGCCTATCTTTCCTAAAACCTTAAAGTTAACCACGAGTTTTTTTTTAATTCCGCTAAGACAGAAAAGTCTTAAAATGCCTAAAATTCGAAGGTACCTAATTTTTATGCCAAACGTAAACGTGCAATTAACGGGAACGACAATCATTTTCAAGAGCGTCTTTAAAATCTTCCCCCGGCCTATCATAAGGAAGAGGGTGGTAATTAAATGTGCAATTGATCAAAAGGTATGGTGGCAACGTAGCAAATATGCTGCAATGAGGAGAAAAGATGATTTGAAGTGTGTGTCCATCAGTATCATTACATTTAGGGGGTTTTATGCGCCATTTTCAGGTCCTTCGCCTAATTTCAGCGAAAGAAGAAGTTGTGGAATGGAAAATAAAGAGAAATAATAAATAAATGTTTTTAAAATGGTTTTACGCTCATATGTGCCCCTCTTTCATTTATTTTTTAGAGAATAAATAAAAAATAACTATCTTAAGGCAGATGTTAGTATGCTCTTTACTGTGGGCGTGAATATTTTTGGTTGCTTCATAATAATTTTACATAACCAGAGAGCCATAGGGCCTATGTTGAGACCCATTCGAATACAGTATCAAGGCATTGGCAGAGACTAGTGAAAAATCAGTAGAAAATTAAAACGTACATATGTATACTTTACCTCGTAAAGCTATTTATTTTACAGTTCAGTCAAATGTTGATAAACTTCGTTTTTGGTATAATAAATAAAGGTAAAATTACATTTATGAATTAATGAACAAAACTAAATTAAATTTATCCTTTTGTAAAAATCACTTTTATATTTTATTATGCAAGCTTCTGTGAATTGAATTTGCAATGCCATTGTTGCTGTATCATAATCTTATTTAGCAGAAATTATTGTATGCAGGACTTTGATTGGCTTAACTGAATACCAAAATTCTAAGACCATATTTTTAATGCTAAAAAGAAACTTGCAATGCCAACATTCGTTTTGAAATAAAGATCTTGATGCTAATGTTTTTCAATATATTATTTTTTTTATCTCTGGAGGTAACTCCAAATTTAAGGTAATTTTTATGAGATATGGGGCTTTGGACGGGGTTCTCTATTAAATGGGAAACCGAAGCATTTATGGAAGAAGAGGATTTGCAGGAGAAAAATGTTCCTAGTGGAGAACAACAATGGTTGCAAAGATTGAAATCAGTTAGAGAGATCAAACAGCGAAAGCTTTAGGTCAAACGAGTCTATTGTTAAAGTCTTCAGGTACGGCAGTAATATAGGAATGAATGGCAATCTCAACTCAGCTGTGGTGAAAGTGAGATTGGATCTACAGGAGATTAGGGGAAAAATAGAATTCTGACAGTCGTGTTCAAGAGTTGTTTTGAACGATAGCTGACTATCTGCGGGTGATGCTCAGATATCTTACTGCATCATATAACGGGGCATTAGGAATGCCAAGTTTAAAATATGGAGCAATATTTTTCTCGAAGTCTGCCTACAAGTAATATCCCTGTTTTTTCTTTGATGAGTTTCAGAAAGTTGCCCAAGAGTGGAGAATAGATTTCTAAGGCTGTTAGCAAAGGAAGCTGTGAAAAAGATCTTTGGGGGTCCTGGAAATATAAATGAACTTAAGAAAGATAATGAGAAAAGATAGAAAGGAAAGAATAATGGAACAAGAACTAACCCGTGCGAAACGCCAAGACGTACCTTAGCTTGCTGAGATATATATTTTACAATAAGAAAAGATTTAATACGAGTTAAAGATTCTACTCAATTTTCTGATTTATATAACAATATCTCCCAACACTTTTGGCCGAGGAAATCCAAAGATTTCAAATAGGTGTATGATAAATACAGGTAAAAACTAAGTATGGATTAATGTTATGTGAATTTGGATAAATTAAACGAAAGTTATCAGCATATAAGAATTTCACTTGAAAAATCGAAGTGTCCAAAACGACCTAAATGATAGAGGAAACAAATTTCTATTGCAATATACTGATTAAATTTTGAAGTAGTGTGTATTTGAGCTGAGATCAGTGATATGTAAAAGATTCTGATCCTCCTACTTTGAGAATACATCGAAACGTTTTTCTTTTACACTTTCATTTTTACTTTCATCGTTTGGCTGATTACAGAAAAACTTAATTTTCTAGAGATTTACACATCGGAATACTTTTTCAGAGATTTGAGTAGAAAAACGTAAAAGGTGGGCTTTCAAGATTCCTATCTCCGTAAAAGGACACCTGTCTTAGATATTACTATAAACTAAAGTCAATAATTTTAAATAATAAAAAAGATAACTGTGCTTGCTATAACAGTGACACTTGAGTATCTGCATAATAGAGGAACAAAACTTTCAAACAATGGAGGAGCATTTTAAGCGAAAAGAGGAAATGTATTATTATCCAAAATAATTATGTTAATAAAAAATTTAAAAAACGGGTTGATTTTACCATAATTCTCCCTAACATACGAGATTTAAACATCTCATTTACAAAGAGGTTTATTTAATCTTCTTAAACAATTAATATGATTTTGTTCGTTTTTCTCTAATTTAAATGAAAATTAATTGTATGATTATCATAAATAAATTATTTTACTTTATTTTTAAATTATATTAAATATTTTTTAGAAACGAATAAATTGTGAAAAACTTAATATCTGTGATTTGGCGACATCCTAAATATCCGCAGCTTTTCCTCAATAATTACGCTTTAAATGCCATTAAATCTTTTTGAGAACCACTAATCTCACTGTTAATTTGGCTGAAAATGCTACAATTGTACAAATCTACCACACATTTTGTTTTTAAGGATATTTTCTTTACAGGACATTTCTTTGGGGGGCATTTTTCCCTTTTCATTCATCACATTGATTGATCTTTCTCTTTCTGGCGTACTTTTCACCCTTTCCTATATGAACGAATAACTAGCCAGAGACACAAAATTTTCGCCAGCTTCAATAAATAATCTTTAGTAATTAACTAAATTAAAAAATTTAAAGCAATAGTTAAACGAATTCCCCTGCACTATTCTAGCCATTAATTTACAATCACAAACATGGCGAAATTGATTGAAATGAATACATTTTAATCGTTGTTCAAATACGGTTAATTTAATAATTATTTTAGACACATATTTAATATGAACTTCTACGGTTAATAAGTTTTACATAAAATTCAATTTTTTAAAAAATATAATTCTAAATAAAATGTACAATTTACTTAATATTTACCTTAGATAGAATTTACTAGATGTAATTTAATTGTTATTTCTAATGAAGGGTTTTATTTATTTCTTTCATTTATTCTAATTAATATACAAGAAAAACCGCACCTGAATGAATAAAACTTGTCACTTTAATAAATTCAGATCAAAATTATAAAATATAACTAAGAAACCTTGACCTAAAATATCTCAAACAGAAACGTATGTAATCGTTCAATTTAAAATGATCTCAGTCCTTATATAAATGGATTTATTCCTTATATAAACAGATATTGTTCCTTATATAAATGAATCTTGTCCCCTTTATAAATGGACCTGCTTCCTTATATGAACAATCTTGGCTTGTTTGAAGTAACCAAAATAAAAGAGAGCGGAAACCTTGGCAAATGAAGCTTTTGCAAATAACTCCGATATTTGGTATTCCCTTTCAATATGTCACTGATTTCAGACGTTAATTAAAACTTTCAGATAGATTCAGGCTGATTTAATAAAGCACCAGATTGGAGCCTAAGATCAATTCAGTGGTACAAATTTTGTGAGTTTCTATCTTACTTTTGCGATTAGTTGAGAAGATAAGCCGTTAAATTAGATTTTTGTATAGATAAAGCTGTCAATAAGGAGATGGTTATTAATGTGCATAAGTACCAATAGAAAGGTGCATTAATGTCGTTCCAAATAGAATTGGATGCTAAACGGGAATTACATAAATGCATATATATGTATATCGAGATAAATCGGCAGGCGGTATTCCAGTTATTTTAATTTTGTAAGAAGAAATTTAAAATTAAATTACTTTTGGGAGAAAAGGATAAAGAAATGATAATCGAAGGAACTTAACGATTGTAAAAAACTATAAGGGATTGATTTTAAAATGCTTTCAGAGATTAGACGAGGCCGAAATTTTCCAAACATTTCTTAAAGTATTTAACGATATTTCTGACTTCAAAGAAAGTATTTTTGAAAAAAACATAACGCATTTTATTCCTTAAAAAGGTTTATTTCTTAGCTAAGAGAGAAAAAGAAAGAGAAAAACAACGAATCATTGCTTTTCGGGTTAGAGATGAATAAATTGCAAGAGATTCAAATTGCAATATATGTAGAATTAAAGTTCGAAAAAGTAATATGAGAATAAAGCCTTATATATATGATGTAAGATATTCATCTTTACTGTACAATCTATGTTTCGAGGCCAAATTTCATCATCAGGATTACCTAAAAATAGTTTTCAAAATATGTGTAAATGAACTGTAGGTTTGGGTTGTTTTTTTCAATTTTAATGCACAATGGACTGCGGGTAGTAAAATGAATTGTTACTGAGAAAAGGTCTCATTTTATAAAAATAAAGGGATTTTATAATTTTCAGGTCAATGTGTCCATTGTTGAAGATAGAATCTAAAATTCAGGACAATCAACAACGATTTTACAATATTTCCACTGTTCTCGGATGGCAGAGTGCCCTGGACATGTTAATGCATGGCCAGTGTTTGACCTGTCCACACAACTCTGCCATTCTAGAACTCTCAAAATCTTGTATGATAAAACTACTGTTTGATTTGGCTATTTTTAGGTATTTATCTTCAATCGCTAACATTTTTACATCAGAGTTTTAGAATCACATATCATTTAAAATTAAACCTTCTCTTATTGATTATTTATCTTCCATCCCCCTACCAATTGTGCATTGAGATTTTAAAAAAACAGGATGCATTTTCAGCTAAATAACCTCTCAGTTCCTAATGACCTTAATGCTTATAATGCCGAAAATATTATTTTTATTATTATTGTTTTTATCGATTTTCCTCTCCGATAGATTACTTTTTTACTTGTTGTTCGTCTTGAAAATTAGTCTCAAAAACATTCCTCTTGATAATTCCACCTTTATTAAAAATTGCAAACATATTTTTATATTGCAAATTATGAACATATTTTTTATTTCTTCAAGCCATATAATATTTTCCTTCCTATATTCAAAAAAGCTATATTCTATTATTAAAGACATCGTACTTAAATAAATCTGTAATTAATTATAGGCTAGTGGGAGGAAATGGTGTAGTTATTCTCAATAAAATAAACTATATCAGCAAAATGGAATCCAAATTGTCAGATACCAGTAAATTTGTAAATGTATGCAATCCACTTGGAAAGGTATGATTAAAATTAAAGACAAAAGCCGCTTTCTTTCAAGACTTAATGTTTTGTACTTTTAATCCAAAAATTACCTTCATGCTTGTCATCCTTTCCCTGGTATGTAAAATGATATACCCTAAATTCGGAAATCGACTGTTCTGCTCTGTCCTCTCTTATCTGCTAGAAATTCCTCTCCCTACTAGCTTTTAGTCCTAATATTATATTTTTCACATAAAATTAGTTCACCTTGAGTAACTTAAAGGATTATCAGATTATTTTCCTTATGGCCAGCTTTGACGCAACCAACCCGTTCATTAATATTCCGTTAAATGAAAAGATTCTAATAACAATTCATAAGTTGTTGTCATCTTAAGCTGAATTCTCAGAATTCACTCGTGAACTAATTTCCACCCCTCCTTTTATTGTCATTCTCTAACTCATATTTCCTTTATAACAATTAATTATAATTCAAGAAAGCGGTTATAAGGATAGGACTAGCACTCGGACCCTCCCTTGGTAATATATTTGTGTGCGCCCAAGAATCGCTTTGGCTTCAGAATTGCCGTCCAGAGTTTTCCTACTTTATTAAGGACCCTTTTTAGACGATAGCTTCCTTTTATTTACCATCCTAATCATGTTTCCAAATTCCATCAATATCTTAAAGGCCAGCAACCAAGTATTCAATTCACAAACGAGCATGAAGTAGGTGTTTTTCTCTCTCATTTAGAGGTAAAAGTCACCCCTAAGAAAGGTTAATTTCTTGCCTAGGTTTACAGAGGATTATTTCTTTCAAGTTTAATGCGATTCATACCCTCATTAATAGAAGCCTTTCTGACTGTTCTACCGCTCTTAAATTGCACGAAGAAATTATGGCTATCAAAAGGTTTTTGAGTACAAATGGTTTCACTCTGAAACGCATTGATCCACGTATTAACAAATCGCTTTTCACTTTCTTCTTATCTAGATAAATCTTCAACCTAAGCCCGTTTCTATACCATAACTAATACAATATTTGTCCCTACAATTATGGATCACACACTTCTAAAGTGAACGCAGAATTATTCACATTTCATAGTAGAATTTCGCATATCTGCATTTAAAGAGTTTACTGGGCAGTGGCAGTAAAACGGTTTTTTTATTTAAATCCAAGGAACCAATCCCAGTTGCTGAGCTCTCATATCCTTTTTACCGATTCACTGCTGCTTCATGTGGTGGATCATGTGTTGAGGATACTACTAAAACCATCAATAGCAGGAACGATCAGCTCTTGTGAACGAGCAGCCACACCGAGCAATGATCAATTAACATGCCAAAACAGTTTTGGATTTGAAAACAATCGAAATATGAAAAAATATTTGTAGATTTAGCTAATTTTAGTATTCTATCTTCAATAAGTGACACATTTGACCTTAGACTTATAGAATCTTGAATTTATAAACCAAAACCTTTTCTCAATGTCCATTCATTTTTCATTGCGAATTTAAATAAACAAGAGGGAAAGTCCCTCCAATAACCTGCGGCGTTTTGTCATAAGGTGATAAATGGTCATTGCATTGATGGTTTCCCATGGTTTAAATCACTTACAAGCAGAGCTAGGCAAGTGCTTTCCTTTAGTGCATTCTTACGTCCTTAAGTACCTATGCACCGCCTTTTTAGGAACGCAGGATCGCAAGTGAGCGGAACGCACCACTCGCAATTTTAAAGCATTCCTGTATTAATCTATAAAGTATATTAGTTAAGAAAGTTAAAGTAAATTTAGTTAAATAAATGAAAATGATGTGTAATATTTGATATGACATTAAAATTTGAATTAAATGAAATAATTTTAAACTTCCTTTTCAAATCTTTTGTAGGTCATCTCAGAATAGTTCTTTTGATGCGCACAGTACTGTTTTTGAGGAGCGCAGTGTTTTTTAAATTTTTTGGAGGAACATACTACTATTTTTGAAGGACGCTTTAATAGTTTGGGAGCGCTACCGCAGGAACACACCGAGTGAAAGAAATTGAGGAACGCGAATTTCAGAAACGCACTTACCGAAGCCGGATGAACGCAGGAACGCTAAAGCACTACCCCAAATCGATGAACGGGCCAAGCTCTGTTTACAAGTACCTTTAAATGGTTAAATGAGGGTTCTGCCACTAGATAGCGCCACCCAGCGCCAAAGCCAATGGCAGATTTGAAATCTGCAGGGTGAATAACCATAAGTCCTATAATCAAATGGGTCATTTCTTGCTCTAACTGGGTACAATTAAACTGTACTCCTTTTGAAAACAGTGACACTTTGACGTGGCGCTTCGCCGCAGGAAAAAAAACGGCATGGCTCTATTAGATATAATTTTATAATTTTTTTAAGCTAGATTTTTGTAACCAAGTTACCATTCCATCTTACATTATCCTGATGATGAGGCAGCACATAGAAAAATAGATTGGACAATAAAATTTCATATTAGTCTGGGTCGGTCGATATAACTTATATTTCCAGGACTTCTTGGTGTTAAAAAAAGGCCATCTTCAGTGACTAGGCATCGAAAAAGAATAAAAAATGAAACATCTCTTTATACGAGTGATACCATTAAAAAAGTGAGATGAGTAGGTAAAAGGTTATAAAATAAATATAAAATTGATAGAAATGTCAAATGAAAAAGCCTTTAAATCACAACGAGTAGCAAAGTGTAGAACAGTATTTAAAGGGTATACATATATACTAGACGGGCCTAAAAGCAATACAAAAAACTCCGTTCAAAACAAAAAGATAAAATGGTATTAAAATTAATAAATATGTTCGATAAAAAGTAAAACAGATATAAAATACAATTGTTACAACTCACAAAAAAATAAAAACGACCAAAGAAATTAGAAGCAAACTGACCTTTACTATAGGAGCTGTTCTGATCTGAAAAATTGCAAAGAGAATAACTTTGATTGGAGAGATTTGTTAGTTGGCTGAATGTTCATTTGTTATGAGGTAAGCAATTCACTGGAACATGAGTAATCATTTAGTTGTTAATGTAGATATAAACATTCAAAACTTTTAATTCTAGAGAAGAGAAAGCAGAAGTTGGACTAAAAGATTTAGAATGAACAGCGAGGTTTTGTTTTAGAGAATGTTGTCTAAATGAAGATAATTCAGTATTAGAAAGAAGAATGTTTCTAATTTTAGTTATATATACTTGTTAGGTTCACAAAGCAACTTTGGCTGTCCGTACACTTAAATTTATATACAATAAAGGATTGCTGGCAGGTACCGATGGAGATTTTCGTTGTGGCCAAAGTAGGAAGTAATTGCAAGAGGTTTGGAATTTATTAGGGTAAAGTGGCTTTGAAGGAATTAATTATAAAAAACAGAATATAATCTTATTGAATTTATTAGTGAAGTGTTCAAGATATGACAATGTCGTAGAATGGACTCTCGACGATATATCATATGTAACTATTCGTTGAAGGAACTTCTTTAATTATCTTTAGAGTGCGGTAATGTCTGGCGGGCCGATATTATGTATCTTCGATATGCTTAAGAAGTGGAACTGAGCTCAAGGATAATAATATTGCTATCATTAATAAAATAGAGTTTTATCAATAATAACTATCAACAAACACAAGACGGAAAATATTGACATAAACAGAGAATGGAAAGGGTCGTGGGGGCTCGGGCTAATCCGAGGATTAAAGGATTTGAAAAGGTAAAACAAATATAGAGTTAAAGGGATGGGGTGGTTCGCTAACCCATTTAAAGCACAGGATAGAATTGACAAAAGGGTTAAGTACTGAAAGGTGACCTTTGGCTTACGTAACTTTATACTAGTGGTGCAGTGGAAGGCGAAGTGAAGGAATTCTCGGTCCGCTGGCGAGTTCCAGCCGAAGGAGGGGGGATAAGATGATCCTGACGTGGCGTCTTGGGAATGAGAACCGTTTCTCGACGAACTGCTTGAAGAACAATGGCTGTTCTACGTTGTTCTCTTCCGAACAAACCGGGGGGGGGGGTGAGAACCGTCTCTTGTCTACGGGCTCAAGAACAATGGCTGTTCTAATGTTGTTCTCCTCTGAACAACAAGGGGGAAGGGTGAGAACCGTTTCTTTTTTACGAGCGCAAGAACAATGGCTGTTCTAATGTTGTTCTCCTCTGAACAACAGGGGGGGGGGAACCGTTTCTTGGCGAAGGGCTTAAAAGAACAATGGCTGTTCTACGTTGTTCTCTTTCTGAACAATGAGGGGGAAGCCTTGAGGACTTGGCGTCACGAAAGGCTCGAACCTTTGGCACTCAAGGGATATTGTCCTCCTTTTGGACAAGTGATGGTGAATCTCGAGGTCGAGGTCCATTGACGCACAAAGGAAGAGAGGGTCGTGGTGATGTTTCGTGACGAAAATCTGGATCTCCACTCTGATCTTAGTCGTAAAGTTTCCATCTAAATAGTCGAGACACTCCCTTGGCGTGGGGGACAATGGATTGGTAGCTTCGAGGGAATGCACAGCCGAGGCTGGGAACAATGCCTTATCTGCCCATAAGCCTAACTCAATTTGGCGCGTTCGGCGTATGGGGGCGAACAGGGGGACGATAACCTCCTTGTTTAAACATTGACATCCGGTGGCTGTGATAAGGCGCCAAGCTTCGAAGCGAAGATGCACGTGGAAGCATCGTGTTTTTAAAATAATATGTGATAGGAGTTGAAACTAACGCTGCCTCAACCCGTTTTATCACAGACAATTGGCGATAGAACTGCTTTGATAAGATTTTAGACGTAAGCTTGTCAAATAAATTATCCGAAAAAAAAATAGAAAAGGTTCCTCTGGTTTTTTATTTAAGAAATGAAGGGAAACCAATTTGAGCGTAAAAGCACGCTCTGTGGATATGGCTTTTGATGGTGGCTATTTTGAGTTGTGAGGGAGGTTTGCTAAAAAAATGAGCGCTAGATTTGGCGATGGTTGGTTTTCTCTAAGCAAACTTCTAAATTTAGAAACAAATTTTGTACAAGTGACGTCAAGAAAAGAGATTTTATTTTCTGTTTCCGTTCCTATTGAACAGTTAATATTTTGGTGATAATTAAAGTTATTCTAAAATAACTGGGGGTGGTCTTTGTTCTTGAAGATAAAAAGGCAGTCATAAATGTATCTTTTAAAAATCAATGATTTAATTTCTATAGGACAGTTACTTAGTAATTCTTTCCCGTGGTATCATAGAAAGCCATTGGCAAAGCTCGGTCCAATTGGGGAACCCATGACAATAACTGTTGAACATATGGAATTTCATTGAAGAAAATATCTACTATGTTTCTACAAACAACTTTTGAAGAGTTAAGAAGAGAGACTTGCTTAAACCTAAAATATATGCTTGGATTGATAAAGAGTATCTGATATAATATTATACGTTTCTAGGGCAGGTAAATTTGTAAATAATTACCATACCTCAATGACAGTCATAAATTCCTTATTTAAAATGAATTTGAAACTAAATTCACAAATTCAAAATAATCTTGCAGGGTGATTTCAGTGTGAGTAAGCGGGTCAATGAGGAGTTTTAAAAGCTCAGCCAGGATAAACCTGGTAATTTTGATGGCAGAATAAATTGGACGGAAGAGTATTCGTACTTTGTGGATTTTCTGTGGGACATAAATAATTCCATAGATGTTATAGTTGTGAGATCTAAATCAAGAATGGCTTCTAGGAGATGAATAAAGTTATCGAAAGAGATCTGCGTGTTATTCAGAGAATATATTATAAAAGATGTGTCGAGTTGAAGGAATTTGCCCTGGTGAGGGGGGCATCCTTTGTTTTCTTATTTGAGTACTTCCAAACATTTTCCTAAATTTAATGTTTTACTAAAAAAATTTTTATCTTTTTTATTTTTTCTGAACTTATGTTTATTTGTTGGTATTTTTGAGTCCTTTTTTAATTTTTTTCTGCTGCTTAAATTGTTTTTCCTTTGTCATTTAAATAATTTTTGGTGCTGTTTTCTCTCGACAAAATAGTCTGCCGCTTGGGAACCTTGTATTCCTTAAGACTTCGCCTCTTATGCTCTCCTTTATCTCAAATCTCTCATTTATCATACTTATAATTTCATATTTTACTTCGTCTCTAGTTTTTCTAGTAAGCATTTGTGTTGTTTTAAATTGCATTTAGCTTGCTTCCTTGGTGGAGTGCATTTTTCATTATGGGATCGCGTTTAAGCGCTTTGCAGATGTCCAACGTGGAACTGTTCTCGACTCTTTGCATATCTTTGTGTGAACTTTGGCTAATTACTTGTGGAATTAGGTCCAGGTAGGCAGTTTGGTGCGAACAAACTTTAATTATATCTTTCTTATGTTTTGTTGTGCCAGGTGGTGGAATCAGTGTAACTCGCGTGACGCCTTCATTGCCCGTTATGTGTATTCATCGAACCCTGCCTTCCTTTGTATATCTATATCACTACTGATGAACAGATTCGTCAGCTTACTTCTGCCTCAACAGGCGATTGACCTTGAATTTTGCCCTATTTGTTCTAATCTTCCACTTGGATTCGGAATCATTGATCTTTCGTTGTTTTACGTGCTAATGACAATATGAGAGAGGTGGTCTTCAAATAAATTGGACCTACCCTGGCAATTCAATCGTATAGATCAAGTAGAAGAATGTGGACTTAGGCAGATACTATGTGGCCTGCATCTTAAACTTGAAATTCTGGTTCTATGTAACTCTCTATCATAATTTTTAACCGCCGCACCATTAGAAATCGCACAGGATTCTTCCCATGAATTACTCCATTTCAATATTTATACTGCAATGCTCTCAGCCAGACCTTGCTTAAGTCCTTTTACACATCCTTTAGTATTACGTCTGCATACATTCCTTTAGCATTACGCTGTGTTTGATTCTCTGTTACTGGGGCGAGCGCTGTCTCTGTTCCTTGACCTTTTCTTAATTAGTGCTGCTGATGGTTGAATGACGTAATATCCTCGGGTGGTTCCTCTCTGTGAGTGAGGATGCTATCGACAAGATTACCGACGACTTCTAGGAGAGATCTTACGATATATAATCAGATTCTCTAGGGACTTGTTTCTTTTTGGACTAAATAATATCTTAACAAGGTTTATCACGTTATGGAAATATCCATTCTTCAGATAGGTGAATATAACTTTTGAAAGACCCTCGATAATGGGTTATGTTGACCTTGGTAATATCAGTCCATCTTGTTACCTTCTGTTTAAGTGATTTTACCATACTATTTCTTCCGCTAAGAGAGGCCAACCATGTCCTATCATTTTCCTGTCAACTGCCACGTAGTGGTGGGGTTGCATGTGTTCTATGGTCTCGTTTAACCAATTTTATCTTCGAAATCCTGGTTGATATTTTCGTTTTTTCCTTTTTTTATGCTGAAAACTTTGCTCTAGGATTCTTGGGATATCTCTTCGAGATACACTGTGTCCTCGATGTACCTACTCACAATCTTTTTTTATCCTTATTTTTTATTTTAATTGTATTCCCTTCTATTTTCCACACTATTCTCCAAACTTTTACTGGGTTTTCTTCCTTTTCTTGATTTTTACTTATATTATCCGATACTGCCACTTCCTTTAGTAGAATTGGGTGTGAAAATTCCTCCTTTATTCAACTATTCTGTAAATACTTCAATATTCCCGGGTAATCTCTATGATTGTGTTGGAACTTCTTGGTTGAGAGAAGTTGCATAAATTGTTTTAGGGAAACTTCTTTTGTTATTGGTGGTAACTAGGTTTATAATTATTCTCTCTAGATCTTCATCTATTTTGTTTAATGCGGCTTTGCCCAGTTCGGATAGTTGATCGATGTCAAGAATTCAGACCAGAAACTATGGCACCTGTTGTGATCATGGAATGTTTGTATGTTCCTACCTCTAGCATTTGATCTTCTATAGCCTGCTTCTTTGTAGATTGCGTTGACGCCTCTTCCTTGTATTGCGAGTCTTTGGTGGCCACAGAGGGTAAGAAAGTTAATCAATGAAGGATATTTGAACATAGATGTGGTTGGTATGCGGCTGCCAGTACTAGGCCTACTCCCAGTGTTGCAATATCGAATTACTCTTATGTGTGGTTCTTTCTTATTACTCTGTAGTTGGGTAAATTTATTCTGTGTGTGTTAACGTTTACTCCATGCTCTGTAATTATTTTGATTTATGGGTCAAATTTTATGAATACTTTTCCTTATACCGTTGACTTGCTGAGACCTAAATGATCATTCGGAGTTAAAATTCTAAGTTTGTTATTTGTGTTTTCCATGAATGGTTTTATTTCATTTTAAGTCTCATTTTCTGTTTCTTTCTTTTTTCATTTTGTAACTGATACTTTTTTATATGTTACCTCATGTAGCTTTATCTTCCTTTTGCTGAGAGGACCTTCACTTTGCTGTTATATGTGCTGATGCCAACTTTGGAGACCTGGAGTACATGTGTTGGAGAATTCTCTCAAATAATTTGGGTATATTGAGCTGAGCTAGCTGCTTTTGATCCACATAGGATAGTCTGAGATGGAAGAAACAACCTTGTGTCCTATTAAGGATATAGTTTGGGTTTGATCTTAATACATCTTCCACAAAAAGTTGTGTCATATCGCTAAACAGGTGAAGCTAAAGTTACTTTGATTGCGTGAAGTGAATGCGCATCAAAGATAGCATTCTTTTATACTTACCATTCTTCACCCGAGTGCAAGGATGTTCAGTGAGTAATATAATTTGCTTTAAAGTTGTGCAGCCTAGATTGAGAGAAATGCAAATATTTCTTCGATAAAACACGGAACGGATCTCTAGTAAAGGATTCACAATAAGAGATTAACGAGCAACAGGAATATAATTATATCTTTTAGAAGCACGAAGTATCGTCACCAATGAAGCAGTTTCTGTTTTCTTTATCAGCACCGTTAGGTGGTAGGTGTTCCTGCGGTAATAATGGTAGCTTGGCCAAAGTGCTTCAATAAGCGGTGATGATGAGATTGGAAATTTAAGTGTTATGAAATTCCCTTGTCATTAAACTCCAAGTAGAGATCACACAAAACGGTGACGAGGTCACCAAACTAGTTTTTGAGGGTTCTTAATCGATACTAGACACGGGATCTCTTGCGCGAGCCCTTCTGGCGAAAGCAGATTAAACTCGTAATAAAGAAGTTTGAGTCTGCAGTAGATGCGTTTTGATCCAGCTGATATGGGCCATTCGACCATATGGTAAATTTATTAAAGGCAGCTGTATGGCTATTGCCAACGGTTGCGTGTGGAATTAGTTATTGCGAAAAAGAAAGTGTATTCACAGATAGCTATTCTTTTAGAAATGTTGCTTGATAATAGCTCTCAAAGGTTTTTTTATTTTAATATCCCATCTTCACTATTAATAATAATAAAAAAATAGAGCTTTTATATGGTGCCATTCAAGATCCTGAAGCCTTCGTGGGCTTTCAGTCCATTGACTAGGAAACGCCTGACCAATAATGTGGGTTTTCGGAGGCAGTTTAAAAGAGCCAGGACAGAAAAGGAGCGCATGCCAGGAGGCAGACCATTCCATTGCTTAGAGGCAACTACATGAAAGACAAGATCTCCCATGCATTAGAGACGACTGTGAAGCACCAAAGGACGTAGGGCACTTCTCGAGCGAAGGGTTCTTTGTTGTCTAGACACAGTCAGTATGGAGGACAGGTAAAGGTGAGATGCGGTGTTTATAATGTTTAAATGTGCGAAGGAAAAATTTAAGGGGAATTCAAAATTTAATAGGCAAGCAGTGTAGTTTTCGGAGCGGTAGTTTGGACTAGAGAACTGGTTTTGACGGAGAAGAACTTAATACTTAAAGTTCTATACAAGTTGAAGGGGACGAATTGTAGTGCTTTTGGCACCAAAGCCCCAACCCAGAGAACCAGAGGAAAAAGATAGTTCCTTTATTTGTCTAGATATCAAAACAGGTAGTGTACTCTAAGCTCCATCTGACTAGGAAATTCAACAAAACGTCACACATAGCCTAAGGCGAAAATGCTCCTTGCGTGAAGATTGAGAGGAGCGCTCCATCAGAGAGCACCGGATGTCGCGAGTGCTCACGATTCGGAGATGACAAAAATTACTTCATTCCAATAAGATATTGGGTATAGGCCCATAGGAATAGCCTTGTAGTATTGGCAAGCAATTTTAAAACCCGAGTACCATTCTCTATTTTATTTCTCATGCATCCTGAAGTATTTTTCACAAACTAAGCGCTTGTAGGCTTTAGAATAATGACCAAACAGAAATGGCTAAACCTCGAACATTCCCTTTTATGTGGTATGCTTTCATGCAATTTTTTACACTCTGGTAATTGATCCTTAAGTTTCAAACCCACTCTAGGATGACGTAAAGCATTAAGATATTCGTTCTCTTGCTTTTGCATATCTGATAAGAGAAATATATAGGTAAGTAAAAGAATTGTTGCCTAAGGAAAATAGGATTAGGTCTGACTTAGCTACTCTACCCAAAACGGCACGCAAGGCAACGTGAGAGAGAAAATGGCAAATCCACACGGGAAGAGATTTAAGTTTTGAAACCCCAAATTAAACGCGTATTGAAATTCGATCATTAATTATAATTTTTCTATCTACCATTGAGTCTGACTTACTGAAAAGAGAAATATACTACTAAATAATCAAGGATGAAAAGTTATCTTAAATATCTCTCATTAATTCTGTTTCCATTTTTCCCCTCTCGCAACTCTGGAAAATCTCCTCAAGCTCTGCTTCAAATTGTTTGGGAGGGATAGAGTGTCTTGGTCGCTTTTTTATATATTATATAAATAAGTACATAAGGTCTAAATGACAATGTTGTGTGGGTCTCTAGGATTATGTACAAATATATAAGATTTACTATTCACAAACTGTTTATGTATTTGTTATAAAGTTTTATTGTGAATAAAAACTCTAAATTTGCCCTTTACGTGGTTGGGATCCATATATGTGTAGAATAATGACAACCACTGAAACATAAGCGAAGAGAGTAAGAAGATACAGATATATATTGTAATAATCTCAAAGTATTCAATACTCTAAACAAACCTGTATTTATGGAATGAGAAGACTGAACAGAGAATTCAAGTCCTACCACCTTGTTTTAATGGAATCAATGTTAATATATTGCGTGGTTGGTTTTAATGGCCTTTTATGGATTTCCAGCCATTTGTTTTTGTGTCCCCGGCTGCTTGTTCACGTTCATTGCCTCCCTAAAATACGTAGTTGCACTTCTTTTTGAGAGCCTTGGATTACAGGATAAGGGTTTTGACTAATAAAGAACCATATGCGGCTCTATCTCTTTATGCTTTAATAATAAGAAGTTTTGCTGTCCTGTGTCATGTAAAAAAGACCACCATACTGTTCTAATTACAATGTCATGTTTCCCCGTTTGTCTTAGGTTCGTACACATAGTTCTGCTTTAGCAAAATTTTAGAATCAAAAGGAATTCAAATAACTTAAACTGGTCTCATCACACCAAAGAGCTTTATTCTAATAAAACCCTGGGATAGGATGCCCCTCGAAGGACCAGCTTGAGAGGAAGCCCGTCGGAATACCCCTTTCAGTCCATTCGCCCCAAACAACGTGCTTCTTGGCGCGGGAATTTTAAAATCATCGAAAAGGAAGCAGTCTCGCGCGAAATTGACTGACCCGGCTGTATTTGATTTAGCAGGACAAACATCGCTCTCCCTCAGCCGCAATAACGCCGAATTCTCGCCTCCATGCCTTACAGCCATTTCCCTCCATCGCGAACCCGGCCATACAAGCTCAACCCCATATCCCGAGGCAAGCTTCTCTGTCCGACCCAACTCTTTATCTCGAAATAAGTTTGCATTCCTTCATTGAACCCCAAATCACCCTTTGCTCCTTTTTATTTAGGAGGAAAATTTCATTCTCCGGAGATTTTCTATTCGAAAAAAAAAATAAAATAATCAAAGATATGGGTTAAATGATTGTTGTGTAATTAAAATTTATTTCTTAATATTTTCTTTTAAAAATAAATGTCTTGCTCTTTTTCAATTCCAGGAAGAGTTCTTTCCAAATAAAAGCGTTCTATAATTGTTTCTCTCTTCAAAAGTGGCATGAAATGCAAGGCAATATTTGCTAAGTGTATTACATCAAGAAATACTATCTTCAGGATCACTAATGATGATAAAAAACTAGTTACGCTTGTGTAAAGATGTTTTATGGACGCCCATAACTTCAACTGAATGCTAAATATAGACTCTTGGAAAGTTCTTAGCTTAAGGATCGGGCTGCCTCCAGGGCTAATATCGTAAAATGACTCACCGATTTATGCGTCACCTCTAGCCGAGATGCGTGAATGCTCAAGGGCAAACGAGTGACCTTGACTTAACTCTGGTCATGATAGAGACAGCATATAGATGTGGGACAAGTTGGGGACCAACTTCACTGAACGGGTCTGCGGATTCAAATACAAACGATAGATTGCAGTTGGCTGATATTAAACTAATGAATGCTGCGGGTTATGAGGCTTATAAAAAATAAAGAGCAAAAATAAACCTTAATATTTACACAGTATACACAATAAATAGGTTTAAATACAATAAAGGCAATGGATACTCGATGTTTACCATGATCGATTTAACAGAGCTACTCGGAGCGAACTCTAAGGAAGTGGTCTAGGAGCTATACAAGCCTCTGTATGTACGCAAACAGGGATGACTGGCAAGAAAGCAATAGATCATTCGTCTCAGCCTAGCTTGGGTTCGAGGCTTTAAGAGATGAAACGGGAATCAGTTGGTTATTCGAGGGATTTTAACCACGGGGATTTACACCTCTAGTAGTAACACTAACTGGATGAATTATTCGTGCCAACGAAATGTACTGAAGGCAAGGATAGGCCAATTAACTGGAGCTCAGATCCTTCAGGAGAATTCTAGCTTTTGAGCTCGTAGGTAAATAGAGAGCGATCGTAAATGATGTGTTTCGTTGTAAAAGGCAGGCCTATACTGTCGATACCAATTGGGAGCAACATTATATAGGGACCACGCAGAACCGTTAATGCCTTCGCTAAGGATGGGTCGGGGGAACCTCTCCTTGAATAAGACGGCGCTTGAGGGATACGAAGTACTCCTGTGGGGGTTTCTTGATAATGCCCCGGGAGGCGATAAAGCCGCTTGTTTGAGATTCTAATGCCTCGCTTATCGCAGAAATCAGTTTGATTTTCTGACTGTTCCCACGTTCCTCGCTCACGTTGACCAACCTACGGCCGGACATCGTGTTTTCAACGGGGTACATGGAGGCAAGGAACCTCTATTCTCGACAGCCATGCTTGCACACGATTGTAAAAAGTAAGTGCTGAACGCTTCAGCGAAACGTGTGCTTTGAAAAAGTCTGATTTCAGCAAGTAGAACTTAACTTATAAGTTCCACTTTCGTAGTAAAATAAATCAGTGACTGTTGATGACTGATGACTGGGGTGAAGTAATATTCTCTGAGGAAGCCAGCTTAGGCTTGTTTGAAGAATCTGCAAGATCCCCATTTAGGAGAAGAAAGGTCAGCGCTTTGCCGATGCCTATATCTTGCCGATGTTTAAACATCGAACACTCTTCATGTCTTTCGCTGATTCTTATCTAAGAGAACTGGAACACTAACTATTTTATCCAAGTACACTGCCATGAAACTTAAAATTGAAACAAAACTTTCATAATCATCACATTTTCAAACAGTTCACCGACCAATGAGGATGATATCTGCATATATTTTTCAGGTTAATGGTGCAACCCTTCCCAACAAAATGTAAGAGCCAAGCTTTCCTATAAAAAACATCGAACTTTTGAGATCTTGGCCCGGGCTTTCGCTAGATTTTAATCCAAACTGTTTGCTGCCAAACAGAAGCCATACAATTGTGAGTAGTTGCGGACGATTATTAAACATAAATGCTTGTCATAAATTTACCAAGTATTACGTTACATGGGCGGATGACCAATGGAGCTAAATCAACTTAATTAACGAAACTACTTTCAATTTGTTGGGATCCGATAGAAGGAAATTTCTTTCTTTTCTTCTCAAATCGAGCAAAATGAATTTTTGGTAATACCGCAGCAATTCAACGCAACATAGCTCAATACCATGTACAATTACTACCCTTCTACTGATGAAACGCTTTAAACAATTTTAAGTGATTTTAAAACGACTTTTTATTGTTGGAAATTCTGTTTCTGCGTTCTGTTCGTAGTACTTGAATGCCCTGATTAGGTAACTGCACAATTAAGTTGACAGAAGTATAATAGTAATTATCGAAATAGATCTCTTTAATTATATTTCGTGGGATTTTTCGGCAAAACAGTACAACGACATAAGATTAGGCACCCAAATCAGTATGATTGAGAAGAGTGTAACATTCCTTGTTTTCAGTCCAAAATAAATAAATTTTAGTTGTATGAAGACTCTGAATCTGCAGATAAAAAAAAAAATTAAACCATTCTTTTGCTTTTTCAAGGAGCGATTATTTTGAAAATTATTTCGGAGAATGTCAATAATGGATTGAATCTTGCAAAGTGATCTAACTGAATATTTGTTCTCTTTAAAAAGTATTAACATCCTACCTTTTTAAAACTGATTGAATGACATTGTCTCTTTGATAAATTCATTGCTCCAATAGTACTTAACATTCGGAAACTTCATGTATAACACGAATCAACAAATACGCCGAAAGATTTATTTGTCCTCTTTAGTGATCTCAAGAGGCTCATTCGGATTAATTTACACACTATAAGGCAATGTATTCCGATTTATAATTGCAATTAGATCGTAGGAAAATAAATACATGTAAACTTTAAAAAGCTTATTGAGATTTTTGATGTAGATAGGCAATCAGAATCACTTCTGGACTTGCACTGCACTCCTGGCATTAACTGATTCTTTTTCTTCTAGACTACTTTGCTCTTCGGTTTAAATCTGGGCTCTGTCAAGGGCACTTCATTACATGTATATTTAGTCTCTTTGTTCTGTGGCACATAACATTTACTTGCATGAAAACAAGCTAACATACTCTCAATGTTAAGGGTGGATGACACGTGTACCTGAAGAAAATTTTTGTACACCACAGCTTTATTTCAGCTTGAAGAGATTAGTAGATTTGTTACGTTTGTAAACGTAGCGAAACATTGCCACATCAAAATGCAAGTTTTTTTCCACCAAGTAAAATTCAATATATCTCCTCTACGATGCCTCATATGCTGCTTCGAATCGAATCCCAACAAATTAAATGGACTTTCATCGTTTCTAAATACCTTCTCACTTTTCTGAACTACACAGGACATGCGTAGTAGCTATGTCCATCCTAAATTCAATATTATGTAGGTTTAATTCTAGGACAAAAACAAGAAGGGCCAATGTCAAAAAATGGCCCTTTTAAGATAAGCCTACCAGAGAACTGGAATTAAACGTTTCTATCAGTACTATAACGGCCAAAGTTGGTGGCGCGCTAGGGAAGCCACACCAGCACTCTGTTCTGAGCCAAAGTCAATGATTAGTCAAAAATCTTCGTGCTAGAACGGCCAGTGTATTGATTGGCCCTTCTTGCATTCCCTACCTTAAGAGATAATAAGTGTCAGTGAAAGGCCAATGTCAACAATGCACTTTCTTGCATGGTGTACTGTTGACAGGACATGTAAAAGTATGTGGTATATTTCAGAAAATTTTATGATGAGTTTGTTGTTCACCTTATTATCAATAGCATTAGTAAGTGATACTAGTAGTAACATTCATGATGCAAATGCGTTAAGGGAAATCACAACAGTGCGTTGCAAGCTGTAACATGTATGAACACACCAACCACCGCGTGCCTGGTACCTCTTACGACAATGCTCTGCAAGCTAAAACATGTTTACGCATGTCAACTACAGCCCCCTTGTAGTTTCTCGCTCCTGCCTCCAGTTTCCTCGAAGGGGTCTTAGTAGCTGGATGTCCTGATCCGTAGGATTTTGTCAACATTAACTTCATTGGACAGCCCCGTCAGGTTGGTGAACTATTAAAAATATTTCTTTACAATGAATGTCCACAAATCTTTTAGTGTTTACGAAACCATTTCTGTTTATAAAAAAACATAATTATTTTTGGTGTAGTATTATTATTAGTATTATAGTGTATGTGTGTGCGTGCCTAGATCTATTAAGCTAATCATTTATATTGATCTTTTATCCTACAGGAAAGGCCACAGTAAATAGTGATGGCAGCGAATGAAGCCTTAAGCCAGCAAGATGATGAAAAGGAGGAGAGTGATACAGATGACATTGTTGTTGATAAGGACTACAAAACGTCCTCAAGTGAATCTGGTGAAGAGGAGGAATCCCTTTCAGGTAAAACCTAATAAAGAAATGAGGTTGCAAGTAGTATGCATGATAAGCAACAAAACTGGACCTTTTGTCTAATAATACCCTGTAAAAGGAATTTCATTCTATACTTATTAGAATTTGAAAACCTGATTTACTGTAGTATAATATTGATATTTTTCCATTTTGTCTTGCAGTATGTGATGAGTCTGCAGCAGGCAAACGTCTGAGTAGGAAACGTAGAACACAGCTCTCACTATGTTAAAGAAATGTTCGTAAAAACAAGAAGGCGAGAGAAGAAGCGTATATTTCCACTACCAGAAAATCTGTTGCAGGGCAGCCTATGAGAAGCCCTTGTAGAGAAGGCTGTCGCAAAAGGAGCAGTGAGAAGTTTACAGAAGGGGAACGAAGGAAGATATACCAGGAATATCGAAAAGCAACACCAGAAGCACAAAATCAAGCCCTATGTGGTTTGATGCAAGAAGAAATTAAGAAACACAGAGGTTTCAGTAAAAGGATGAGAGAGCCAGCAGAAAAAAATCTACAAGGCGTTAGTTTCTTCAGCAAGCAGCACCTGAAAAAGAGGTGTGCCAAACAATGTTTTTGTCCACGTTTGGTATTACACTTAAAAAAGCTCGAATAGTGTCAGAAAAGAAGCAACAGTCACCAGCTGGGATTGGACCACTAGATGGAAGAGGAAGGCATGGGAAACAGAAGAAAATATCTTCTGCATTACTTGATATTATTTAGGATCATATACGTAAATTCCCAGCCTATAAAAGTCACTACACTAGGGGAACCTCAGAGCGGAAATATTTAAATCCTGATCTTCCCATAGCTCAGATATATCACGTGTACAAAGAACACTGCCAAGAGAACCCCATTGCCCCAGAAAAGGAACATAATTATAGAAAAGTGTTCAACGAAGACTTCAAGCTGTCGTTTCATCACCCACTTCAGGATACTTCTGAGAAATGTGACGATTTTAAGACATCCTTAACTACTGTTCATGGAGATGACAAGACTTGAATTGAAGAAGAAAGAGCAAGACAAAATGAATTAGCAGAGACTGCATACAAACAGAAGAAAACTGATAAAGAGTTTGCTATGAAAAATAAAGAAATTGTCACTGCATCGTTTGACCTCCAGAAAGTTCTGCGATGCCCAATGTTACAGACAGGAGTTGTCTACTATAAGAGACAACTTGCAGTGTACAATCTAACCACTTATGAAACCAGTATTGAGGAGAATAAAGCACACTGTATGATGTGGGGTGAAACAATTGTAAGAAGAGGTGGTCAAGAAATTGGATCGTGTGTACTGAAATGGTTGAGTGGATTGCCAAATGACATCAAGAAGGTCAGATTCTATAGCGATTCATGTGGGTGCCAAAATAGAAATCATTTAATTGTAGCCATGCTTATGCATATATGTAGGTATAAGGGGATAAAAATCACGCATTCCTTTTTGGAACCCAGACATACACACATGGAAGCTGCACCATACATGCTGCCATTGAAAAACATAAGAAATCTACTAGAAACATTATTGAGGTCTCAAGGAACTGTATGACAACAGTCAGAGCTATCTACAGAAAGAACAAGATACAGGTAACAGAAATGCAATCAACTGACCAGAAGAACTCAAAGATCTTGTATATGCATGATGGCCCTCTGGTGAATCGTCACAAAGGCACAATGGGACAGCCAATAAATTAGATGAAGATAAAGGTTATTAAATACTCTCCAGATGAAACTGGAAAAATCATGTGCTTCATATCCTTTAATCAAGATGCCTCACCACAGCCCTTACACCTAAGGAGATAAAGAAAAGAAAGAACATAAAACTAGACCCTCCCCCAGCTAGAATACGGACGAAGGAAACTCCCACCAAAGAAGCTAAAGGACTTGTTGGATCTCCTTCCAATTATTTCTGAAGGAAGTAGGCACTTCTACAGGAGCTTACAGGCAGCAGATCATCCAGATGATGATTATTATATTAAGGATGAACCTGGGGTCTTATTGCCATAAGTTGGTAATTTTGATGACTTTGTATTTTAAGTTTATTGGAAATATGATATGGATACTCTACTTATTGAAATAGGTGCTACTGTTACAGTCTTAGTATCACTAAATAGGTTCATCTTCATTAACATACCATGAAAATGGGTACCGAACTCAATGAAATAGGGTTCTCTATTAAAATAATACTTGCCTTAAATCTTTTTGGAAAGCAAAGCAGCACTATTATGTTGTGAAAAGACGTCAATTTATAGATTTATGTTGATATTTTTATTGAAAAAATCAACATACATCAGCTGTTAGTAGCTGATTTTCAATAAAGCGTTAAAACATTTAAATGCATTTTTCTCAAAACCTAACTTTTTGATATTGGCCCTTCTTATTCTCGGGCCTAGAATTATGAGTGGTTTATTAGCAGGAGAGTTTGTTTGAAGTTCAACTACTCTCAACCAACGTTAGACTGGAAGTTATAAGTTAGGCTCCTTGAGATTTAGATGAATCTTTATTTCACATACACATTTCTTTCACCCAAACTCTTTTTCAGCATTGTTCTAAGAAATTGAACTTGGGCACTATCAAACCAAATTTTAAAGAATATTTTGGTTAATTTTGATGATATTTAAATTTTTTCAATAAAATAAAGATCTTTCTAGTTTGTTCTTTAGTTTTGCGCGCATTATTTATATATATATATATATATATATATATATATATATATATATATATATTTATATATATATATATAATATATATATATATATATATATATATATATATATATATATATATATATATATATAATTACGCGCAATATTAACCATAATTGAATAATGAAAATAAAACTTGTTGAAAATTGAGGAAAGGCTGATTGAAGCATTTGCGTAATTATTCGGGAATTCTTCAGAAATGTTGCTTTGAGACAGGTTGAATTAGGAGATAGAATGTACAAAATTAGAGCCTAATGATTTTGATTAATTTAGAAGTATAGTGAAGACTGTAATTCAACGATAACATTCCTAATCCAATACCGATTACTTTGTCTTTTACCTTTTATTGACATGCAAATACACACAGATATTTGCTTTTAAAGAGCAAATAAATTAAAACTATAGGACAAAGAATTAGCTCTCACAGGAGCGACTTTTTTGCAGGAGTTTTGTCGTCTTTAAGGACTCGAGTACAAACAAAGTCGAAAGAATAACAAATGAGGCCAAATTAAAAAGAAGTTTAGAACTTCACGATCGAGAAGGCAGGAGCATACCCTCCGAACACAGAGGATCCCACTTCCCTCCCCGGCGGGTGCGAGGAGAGGTACCTATCAGGCAGCTTCGTCAGACCGGGCATCAAACAAAAAGTTGCCCCCACTAAGTCAATAACCCGCCTCGGGGCTAAAAAGTGGGAGGGAAACTTTATATTGACTTTATAATCAAGGATTTATGGAGTATTTACCATTGAAATTTCTAGAAACAAAAGACTCTACTATGTAGAGATAAAGAAAGTTTGGTTTTAATGCAGAATATTGCAAACCCTTTCTCAGAGCCTACATTACAGAGGTTTTGAGCACGAGAGAAAGCCTATTGAAATTCTTCCGAGGAATCTCTCAAAACTAGTCACAGGAAAATATATATAAATATACCAGGTGTCCATAACGTCCTTTAACAAGTTATAATTATATATTTTTTTAATTGCAGAAACTTTAAAGATATCATAATGTGTATTTATAGAAACCTATTTAAAATATCTTAAGTTTTGAGACTGTGTCACTAAATTTTTTGATAGAAAGCTCCTGTTTGATCGTAAAAAAATGAAAACGTCTCAAAAATATAAATATTATTTAGATTTTTATTTAAATATTATTTTATTATTATAATTCGTTTTGTTTTATTTATGAAAATACAATCAACCCTAAATTATTCTCTTTTTAAGTACTAATTCATTATTATAAATATTTCTGACGTAACTTCAAGAGCCATCCTCATTCAAATCCTAAAATTCACATTATTTTACCTAATAATTTATTTTCTTCACCTTATCCTTTTTGTTCATCCTTTTTTATTTAGGGACAGAAAATGTGTGAATAAAGCCTAGAAAAATAGTTTATTATTCGAATAAATGATTCTTGTGCCACTTATTTTGTTCTTTATGGCGAACCTTCGACTTTAAAAAGATTATAAGCGATCCGATTCGATATCTTCGCCTCACTATTGGAAAGCTCTTATTAAACTGTTTCGAGGCATTTTAATAATCTATCGTCGTAGAATGATAACTCGACCTAAATTTTATGTAAATCTGTCATGAAAATACTCAAAATTCATTCTCTTCAGATTCCATCTTTTAAGTCTTTTTAGCCTGCAATGAAAATATTTTTAAATAAATCTCTGCAACGCTTTGCGGAATTTATTTGCAAGACTTTGGAGGACACTTTTTAGTTGTTAATCCTTCCACTCATTATTTACAATTCCATCAAACAGATTCATCAAAATTTTAACCATACTAATAAAATTATTATTATGTGGTCGGCCAATAAACTCCGTTCAAGTGAGGGGATTCTTCTTTTTCCAAGTTTTCCTTCCAAATTTCCAATTTTCTCACATATCTTACCATATTACAAATGTAAAATATTTTGACAAAAATCATTCTAATTGAGAATGGACATAAGATAAAGAATCTCAAGTATGTTCCATAATCTTTTATTTAAAGGAGTTGTAATTATTCGCTGACTCTATTTCCAAACTATGTTAATGATTCTATCAACATCAAAAATATTCATAACAAACCTGTAAAACTTTAACAAATCATCGATGGCTTAGTGATTAAATTTGTTTCTAAACTAAAATCCTGAAATGTTGTTGATGATGTAGCATATAATGGTAATGGCACCTACGGAACATCAATGTCCATTCATTCACAAGTGAGACCCGTAATAGAGTGGAAGGAGACTTAAAGATACGCTTATACTCCATCCAAAATTATTATAATATATCGCCATAGGCCATTTTAAATAACAAGACAAATATCTCTCCACATACAATAATCAATCCAAATAAATATAAATCTATTAAAAAAGAATTCAAATAAGTACAAATAAATCCAACACACCGCAAGAAAGAGAAAACTGAATAATTTTTCTTCGGAAATAGTTATTTCCTATTTAGAAAAAAGCCCTCTTTCAAAAAAAAAAGTGGTACACAAAGATTTCCAACATTCGTGATAACAATAAATCACGCTATGGTGCACGAAAGGCATATTTCGAATTGAGTCGTCTCGTTACACATTTAATGGTCTTTAATTTACATAGGGAGGTTCTCTTACACCTGTGGTGAACTTCGTTTTCTCTCAGTATGAAGCAGCGCAAAAATGGGCGCATGCATTCTTTTTTCTCTCTCTCTCTCTCTTCCTCTCTCTCTCTCTCTCTCTCGAGCAGAATAAAAAGGAGAGGGAAGGTCACGGAAATCCCAGTTGGCGCTTACGTCTTCTCTCTCTCGAGCGGGACCTGGGAATTGCCGGTTGCAACCCTAAATAGCAACACTTGCTCGTGAAAGCAAAGCTCGATTCTTGAAGACAAGGCAAGGGGGACTTAAGGAGCTGAAAAGGAGAACCTAAATTACCCGCTGCTTATTTTTCCAACTCCCACGCTCATATACGCCCAAACACATGCACCTTACTCATACATATTCGTAACTGGAGTTGCACTCCAGTTAAGCCTCATAAATAAGTATAATGGTGAATAGTGGTGTATTCACACTCCTCTAACACGAGTTTCTTCGGTGAAAGACTGGGTTTGACACGACTCCCGGAGAGCATTTGTCCTCAATCCTTCACTGAAACCTGAAACAAAAGGTGTGAATTAGAGAAAGCACAGAAAAGTTAAGGGGAAAGAAAATAACAAATGTACAGCTACCCACAATGACTCATAACAAATTATATTCTTGTACCTGTAAACCTGGCGTTGTGGTCGGACTCCTCTAAACTCACAAAGAAAGTGTCTTTTTCAACACACACTTTCACTTCTATTATACGTATTAATTAAGAATTATTGTCAATAGATGTTTAAATTCAACAAAAATATCTCATATCCAATGGGTAATCAACTCATGATTCCGCTTTATCCTACTTTATAACTGGCATATTATTATTGTGTTGACACAGAAACGTAAGTGGGGCTTTAAAAGCAAAAGGGAAAAAGAGTACGGAAGGGACATTGAAAGACTACTTTTACATTATAAGATATATATCTATTCAGGACACTGCGTTAATCTCACTCGAATTACTTTTCAGAATGAGAAAAAGTGTAATTCTTAGAGAATGAAACAAAGCGCTATTGGTATGTTCACAAAGGAGAGATTTCAGCAGCGCCGATCTTTGGTTGGAGTCAAATTAAAGACGCCACCAGCAGAGATGTTTATCCTTTTATAAATTGCATATTGATAGTTCAAGCTCACAAGCCCTTACAAAAAAAACAAAAAGTAAGTAACATGAATCTAAAAACTATTTTAACTCTATAACTGGTCGCGATCAATCGCAAATCAAACACTAAAGGAAAAAATTTGTGTGATCTGGATATCCAAGATTGGCTTCAGAATCATACAGGGGAAGTTCAAAACCAGTTGTTCATAAGGTTGAACCCATAACGGGCAATAGTTTAATCTAGAACAGAATAATTTCTGAAAAACAATTAACACTAACCACCATAGGTGAACAAAGTGACGACTATACAAAGGTCAGTAAAGGCGTCTGCCTCTGCTTCATTTAAAGCAATAAAAGATAACAGGATTGCATTTGTCTTAGAATATAAAAGCTATTTGAAGAAGATAGACGATTGTCACAATATTTAGAAAATCGTCCTATATTAAAGGAAAATCGTAAAGTCCACAAGACATTATCAATCGTAAAACAAGTATTAAAACAACAAACTCTACCTAATACCATCCGATTCGCAGGCAAAAAACTTTTCATAAGAGAAGAGCTTTCTAACCAACTGCAGTACTGAAAGTTCCTCTGATTAGGTACCCAATTAATTACTGCACGTTTGAAGCGCAACTTCACTTCAGATGCTGCAGTTCAAACAAACAAAAACAGCAATAAAATGACACAATTGTGAAGAATAGCAGCATACATTTATAAAAACATGTATATATTTCATCTAAGATTAAGGAATCCCTATTCATAGGATACGACTTGGGACTTGTATAGGGTTCCTATTGATAGTGAGTAGGATCCCTATATGGTCACTACATGGCAACTGGACTGGTTCCATGTAGTAATTGAACGGTAGATGACGATTCACCAGACAGATGTCTGGCTTTGTGGCACATCGTTCTCTGATATAGGTGGGAAAGTCGGCGCCTATCCACTGGGCAATATTTCTGTCCAGCAACAGGTCCAGGCTTCTCCCTATACCATTGTAGGTCCTGTAACCGGATTCTCGGCATCTGGCGTTCAGATGCCCCATTAGTATAGTGGGGGCTCTTCTGCCAAATAGGCCAGTGAGAGTGTGAATAGGCAACACATCTCTCCTTTGCTTTTCATTGCCAACAATACATTACACTAGACAACAATGATTTTGCTACTTGGGTATTAGCATGAGTTTTATACTAAACCGAGTATGCTGATTCCGAATCTGTTATCAGTATTGTTATATCACGTAAGGTTCCTGAGTTACACACATACTCTTTAGTTACACAAATGGGAAGTGTTGCTTCTGCTAACGTGATGAGAAGATATGTTGTGTATGTTGGGTTCCAGCGTTACACTCCAGCTTTATCACGTTGTAAAATTTAGCTATTAAAGTATTCGTGTTGAAACAGGATTTACATACAGTGATTAATTGCATTTTTCTTTCAGATTTACTATCAATTATTTTGTAAATGAAATAATAGTGTACAAAAGTATACAACAGGATATATACAAACTATGTTGAAAACATGAATCGGCGAGGCTGTATAAATAGCCCAGACAACTTTTTTTTTATATCCAAGCAACCAGCGAAAACATTTAGCTAAAAGAGTGAAAACTGCATACAATTATTATTTTGGTTGTAAAGTTAGTGACCAAGACAAGCGCTGGGAAGCTCACAAATCTTCTACTGTGTGTTATACGGGGCTCACACAGTAGTTAAATTGCAAACGAAAGGGTATGCCATTTGCTGTACCAATAGTCTGACGTGAGCCAAAAAATCATGTTTTTGATTGCTACGTTTGTATGACAAATATTGCGGGATTCTAAAATAAGAAAAAGTCAAAAATTGTATATCCAGATTGTAAGTCAGCTATAAAACCAGTACCCTATAATATGGAGATGCCAATCAAAGTTCCCTCATCAGCTGGTGCAGTTAAAGAAGATGATTTATCGCCTGAAGAGGAGGATAACAATGATGATAAAATGTATGTGGATGATTCTAAGGGAAAGAAGATCCAGTTTCTAAATCAAGAAAGAATAAATGATTTGTTGAGGGATTTGTGATTGTCAAAGAAGAATGAAAAACCGTTGGGCTGCAGACGCCTAAAATGGAATCTCTTAAAGGACGGTAGAAAAATATCTACTTTCCGTAAACGCCCAGAGGCCTTAGCTGCGCCTTCTATAAAGAAGAAGATGGTGCTTGTTTCTGTACTGATGATAATGGCCTCTTAAATCAGCTGAAAAACGAGCATTTACCTGCATAATGGAGACTATTTATCTATGCATGCACTGCTAGGCGCAAATCTGTGTTGCTCCACAATGGTAACAAAAAACCTTCAATTCCTGTCGCACTAATATTTTAGATGATAGAAACATATGACTTAATGCAATTTATTTTGTAAGGTGTTCATTACTCGCATCATAAGTGGAATATCTGTAGTGATCTAAAGATAATTACTATGCATCTTGGACTGCAGCTAGGATATACAAAGAATATGTGCTCCTTTTGCCTATGGAACAGCTGTGACGACAGGAATCATTTTATTGTCAAAAAATGGCCCGAAAGAGAAAAACACATAGTTGGCCGATACAATGTAAAGCACATGCCTTTAGTACATCCACAGAAGTCTACCTTCCCCTACTACATATCAAATTTGGCCTCATCACGAATTTTGGTAAAGCAATGGCCTATGATTCTTTTCGATTCCAGCATCTCAAATAGAAATTTGGTGCAAAGAAACCGATGCTTATCTTAAAACTGGCATTTTTGTAGGGCTGGAGATCAGAGAGTTGCTACGTGACAGGGAGTCCAGAAATAAACTAACCTTACTTGAGTTGGCAGCATGGCATTCATTTGTCCATTTAGTGCAGAACTTCCTTGGTAATCATAGGCCTGAAAACTATGAAGAACTATTGAACAACATGCTAAAGGCCTATCAACGAATGGGGTGTCGGATGTCTCTTAAGATTCAATTCATGCATTCGTATCTAGATTTCTTTCCATCTAATATGGGTGATATTTTTAACAACAAGGTTCTACCGAAATATCTCAATGATAGAAAGCAAGTATCAAGGCCACTTCAACGAAAACCTGATGGATGACTACTGTGGGTTCCTACAATCGGAGATTCCGATATCCAGGTACAATCAAGAGAGCAAGAGTCTCAAACATTTTTGAAGAAATTTATAGTTAGGTGCGTTCTATCTCTTTTATATGTAATACATATCTTGTCTGGGTTTGCAAAAGGACGTATATAATGCCAAATAGGGTGCCCCGATTCCAAACATTTGCCCAGAAACCTATCATTCTTCTCAAACCCGTAATAATTATATCATTAATTTATCCAAGTGAGCCATATAGCCTAGTTGCATAACTCAGGAACCTTACGTGCCAGGACAAATCTAAGTACAGATTTGGAATCATTGCACCAAAATTAGCTACAACGACATTTACTCAAGTAGCAGAGACAGAGTTAAAAGTTGTGGGCTTTTATTTTATTTTCTTTATTGGCCTTCTTTCGATAAGATCTACACAATATTCTTCCATTAGGCTCTCTTCTAGTTCTTCCTCTCCATTTTTCCCTTCTGTGTTTTCTAGTGTGATTTTTTCCTCTCTCTCTTCTACATATCCAACGCTTTCCTCATATATCTCCATTGCTTTATTCGAAAATCACGGACATATTTTATATTCTACAGTTTAAGTTCACTTTATTTTCTTCGCTTTTAGCCTTCTAAGTTGCTTGTGAAATCGTTTTTGCAATTAATGTTTCAACTCTGTCTAAACTACTTTCTCTGCATCCACTTTCATTTGCCTGTTTATGAAATACCTATTAAATTTTTATTGTAATCCTTCTCTATCCTTCTCGTACGTCAAGTTAGATCTTTTGACCTCCGTTTGATTTCCGTGTCTCGAAACGGTTGGCTAAAAGCACGCAGGGCAACTTTGCAGTTGAACCTTGCCTCGAATAATGCAATTAAACTTTGGGTTCCAATAAATCCTTAAGAGTAACTAATTATACTTGGCAGAATTAATTCAACTATCCAGAGGGTTCTGTATATCAAACTGGGCGAAACAAAATATAATTTACTACTGTAAAAACACCAATAAAATAATGGACATGTAAATAAATTAAGGTATACAGACTTGGCCGCACGCGACGGAAAACAATTCCGGGTGGATCTGGCAACCAAGAATTCGGCTGCTGTAGAGAAGCACGAAAGATAGGTCGGGGGACACTTAGCTCGACTACTTCCTAACATCACGGATTGGCTTTGCACTTAAGGCCATTTACTACTCGGCCTGTTATGACGGAAAATACAACCTGTATTCCAGTAAAAACAGTCAGCCTCTAAATATTATTTGCCGGAGAAGTCGAGCTCGAGAGATTTATACTCGTTGGTTCCATTTTTCTTCTCTGTTCTTCGGGCTCTTGTGTATGGGAGGCCGAGAGAAATAAGCTTATGCGACGTCTCCTCTTAGCAGAATACTAATTTATCCAGGCCAATGATTTACTATATATACATAGCCCCGGAAGGGAAAGTTTCAGAGGTGCCGGAAGGAGGATTTTGCTTAATCTATATAGACGGGCACCGGAAGTAAATTTAAAACTTCACGCTATGTCGTGGAATCTCTCGTTGTTACGATTCCGCTCGCTATAGGCCGTGTTATCGAATAGAAGTGACTTCGAAAGAAGTCAATAACAGGTTCTTTCCGCCCTACGCATATCTCTCTCTCTCTCTCTCTCTCTCAATCTCTCTCTCTCTCTCTCTCTCTTTTTATCTCCATTTCTCTTTCTCAGACAACCTTTATAGTATCAATCTCTGATATTATATCCTCAATTGTTTATACATAATCGCCCTAATCTTTTCACTTTTTCCTCTATGAATCTTTCATTTTTAGTCCTTTTTCTTACTGGATCTCACTGAACTTTCAATGTTATCACTCTGTGCGCAGATTCAATTATCTTACCCGTTTTGCATAAATGTTTATTTCTTCACTTATTTATTGACTCTTTATAGTGATTTTAACAAATTTATCGCACTTTTCATTTCTCTATTTTGTCCTATTACACCACTCTGAACTTCAAAGTTGTGTATTATATCATTTTTAAATATCCATTAATATATCTTCTTTCTATTACTGATATTTATTTTCTCATCTATTACAAATGTTGATTACAAACAAATTAATCGCAATCACCGACGAACCTTTAATTTATCATACCATTTAAATTACAAACAGCAAAAAATCACAGTTGGTAAAGCGCAGAAAAGTCATTGATTCCAACCTTTCAATGAGGTGAACGCAATTTTATATTAGAATTCATCCCTTTCAGTTATGAATTTCCCACGGCAAGAGGCACTTCAAAGTTAGGATACGATGGACTCAAACCTGCATAGAATTAAATGCATTGCAAGAGGGAAATTGTAGATGTGCATACCGTCCTAACCCCATTACGAAACAATTTTCATTAAGTCAATAAACCAATATACTTAATATAGACCTCAGGATCTTTAGTTCCTGCAATTTTATTGTTTTTAGTAAAGATATCTTTTAATTAAATGCACATTAAGTGATTTCTAGTGGAATTGACATGTATGGAAGAGGACTGTAAATGGAACAGCCCTTAGAAACATAATTTTACTCTTTTTTAGTGGGTAGTTCATGATGTATGGCTGCCGAAATTTAAATTTAAGCTCTCCATTTTGATGGGGAAGGCAAGAGTACCAAATCTTGGTCTTAGCTTCACGGTATGGAATTCGATCAAATTGACCACTACCATGCGTGAAGGAGACTTATACTCTGGGTTGGGAACCTGCTCCTTTGTTTAATATTCCCATGAATACTTTGGGTAAACTTTTATCAGATTGGAATCCCTGTCCGTTCTAAACTGCTTTATTATATATATCCACTACTACTCTAAATTCTCTCTTCTACTTTTATTTTTCTATCTTATGAGTAAACGAAAATATTTCGCTTAAATTTTGAAAAGGATAAAAAACATCGTAACAAATAGCTAAAGAAGAGTAGACACCATAAGTCCAGTGTAAAGAGCGCATTAATATTATCATTTATTTGTGAGGCACAAATGCCTTTGAATTGTTTAGAAAGAAAATCGGAAGGATGAGGATAGAAAAGGAAGACACCGACTTTTAACGATGAAGAAAATGAAACTGCAAACGAACATTGTTGGGACATACATGCAGAATTGGTTCTTAATTTACATACTTGGAGTGAAGGGAGGAATTAAACTGGTTCAGGAAGCTACCTGATTCATGAGTGCTAAAAGGCTTTTGTGAATATAAGAGTTTTCAAATGGCTGATGTTTCGTTCAACATTTTGGCTAAAATCGGAAAGAAAGCAAAATTAAGGCCAAAGATTGTTGCAGGGAATAAAACTTGGATCCATCAATTCGATCGTGAGGGAAAAAGGAATGAAAAAGGAATATATTTGGCTCTTCGTGGTCAATCAAACCCAAGGGCAAGAAATAAACAAGGAAGTTGATGAGATATTTAGGTGGAGTGCAGCTGAGTAAAACTTGATTAAGTTTCTAGAAGGAAAATTGCAAATTACTATTGCTTATTGCGTGTGAGTATTAAAGAAAATGAATAATGCATTGTCGAATAAAAAACAAGGAAAGAAAGATTCCTTATTCCATTTTTCCACCATGATAATACTCCAGTGCATTCATCGATGCCTTTTTATAGCAAATCCTATCCTATCCCCATTACCTGACTTCTACAACCTTCCTTTTCTTCCTCAAAATTAAAGAACCGTCGAAATGAACAAGTAATGAACAAAGTGGCGCAATTCGAAGGGAGTTTTATTTTTCAGGAACAGACAGAAGAACAGATAGAGCAGAAAGAAACAATGTATTTACAAATGTGTAGACGTAGAGGAAAAACCGGTAGAAAACAATAACAGCTTAGATATAATAGTAAAACTATAGTTTTCCTAGGACCGAAAAATAACAATAACTCTTAATTAATCCGCAAGTTTCGTCCTTGCAGGGAAATTGCAGCATTAAACTTTTAGAAATGAACAATAATATTTTTATATATGTAAGAAACAGGCTTAAATAATATTCAAAAATAGACATAATATTGTAAGTAAGAAACAATTGAATAAACCCAGCAGAGACAACAACTTTTCTCCTGCCAGCCGCTTCTGGCCCATCTTGAAACGGCAAATCGAAAACTTTCCCTTTGTCGTTTGAGTTTGCTCGAACTCTCCCACATCGATATTTGGCGGTGACAGCTCTATTTCGTTAAGGAATATTCAATTTCAATTTCCGGTGGTGGTCTCTGCTGTCATTGCTGTCATACCAGAAAAAATACATCATGTCTATCGTTTTTGATGAAGAATATACACATATTAAATTTTTGAAAGCGGCTCGATTCTATTTATGTTACAAAATTCCAGTTTATCTTTTCAAATTTACTCCTGATCTTTATTATTTAGATTGTCTGTGCGAGGATTTTCTTAAGTATCCTTCCAAATCAGTGTTTTCAAATATTTTACTCAAATAAATTATACCAACAACATTTCCAGGAAGACTTTCATATTTTTTCCTTTTTTCGCATCGTGATGTGAAATATGCTACATGGATTCCACCCGTTTTGGGTAAATCTGTGTGCTTTTCTCTTCTCCCAAATACGAACCAACTTGGATTTTAGCAATCCAATGATGCCCAAAAAGAAACACATTTTCGGAATTTCCGAAATTACCTCCAAACCGAAATTCATTTTTGAAAATTTATCTTTCCTTCCTTTTATATATTATGGATATTTTAATATCATGAAATTTTATGGTAGTTTATTATGGCAGAGCCCGATGATGTGTCTCGTAAGCTCACCTTCCGTTCGTGATATTTGGCAGAATGAAAGAGATTGTAATTCTATTCATCTTCAATCAAGGAGTGTGATTTCCATCGTAATCTTGATTTTCCACCAGATCCTTTGTTCTACATAGGTCAGGAGGGACGATGACAATATTTTCGACCCTCCTGATAATGTTTCGAACAGTTTTCTCACGAGGAGAAAGTGGACTCTAGAAAGGTTTTTTTAATGAGCCCGTAACCCTCTTATGAGACACCTCAAATGCCTCGGCCGTAACTAAGGAAGAAGAGGAAATCAGTTTGATTCAGGAATATTGCATGAAATTAAGAAAATGTATATAGGCATAAAACATATTAGCCAAACTTGACAACCTTTATTGTGGGAGGTAAGGAACCCAAACGATGAATTGTTGTGTGAACACTAAGTATAACCTTATATTTCTTGTTTGTCAATAATGAAAGAATTTTCATCAGCCATTCTCAATGTCGGCCTCAAAATGAAACTTTTAAGGGATAAAACAATGGTCAATAGTTTCGCAGATAATATAGCAAATAAGATATAAGATCAAACTTTAGAGGATTTCCCCTAAGTATACATAGGATAGTTTGTGACCATTGCTGAGTAAAGTCTAGACGCAAATGTTCTTACCCGAGTAAAATATTTTAACAACACATAAACAACTTTTTCAACTAGCGGTAAAGAGGCAACCTTTGGCATACCCACCCTAAGTTCACAAGAAATCAAGGACAATCATCGTAAATTTGACCGTCATAAGTTTGGCAAGCATTGCCTCAATTGAAACTTTATAATAAAGGCAGGCAAAGTAAATGCCCCTACCAAGGCCTCACCAATCACGGGATGAGAAAATTTAAACTATTTTATAAAATAATCGGTTTTTAATTCTCTCAAACACTAATGGTAAAGAAGAAACGACGGTTACAAATTAGCCTTTCATTGAATTATAAATTAAATCGATGTCAAGAGACATAGTGGGGATTTTTATAACTCGAGAAGTCACTTTCATTCTGGTCAAGATGTAAGTCACTCTTGTTCGTTTCAGTTTTTCACTCACTCACCTCACCTCACCTCATCTTGCCTTGTCATTAATCAATCTCGTGCTCATCCTCTATCTTATTCTTTTATAATAATTAATTAAGGCTAAAAATTCATCCTTCTAAAATTTTCTTGTATCGGATAATTTTGTTACGATATTAAAGCGTCTCGCATAATTAATATTAGTGTTTAGATGTCCTGAGCAAAAAGGGTCGACAGAAGTGGTGGGCGAGTAACCACAAGCGAAATATATTAGGACATCCCGAAAGTTTGTGCCGCTCCATAAAAAGTTTTAAAATATATATTTTTAACTAAATTTCATTAAATATCAGGTTAGACCGAAAGTAATGTTCGATTTTCTAGAATAAGATTTTAGACAGTATTTATTATACCTTTTTTAAAATTATAAAATTCCTGTTGATAATCTCCTTGGTATTCACCCGTATGTTCGTCCCATCTAAAGTTCACATTAGACATGTTTTACTCCAGTAGTTAAAATAAAGGTGTCAATGCAAGTAGAGCAACAAAATTCATTTATTACACTTATGAGGATGAATGAAAGAAGTTGCAGGAGATGGTTTTCTTGTTTCCGAATTGGGGATTTCAGTCTAAAAGATAAAACAAAAGAAGGTCGTGTAAAAAGCCTGATTCCAAACAGTTGAAGCGGTTGTAACAGAAAATTCTGCTACAGCTTCCTAGAGAACTGACAGAACAATTTAAGATAAACATACAATTGCACTACGACAACTGAAATGATTGGAAAAGTTCCAGTGATTGGTAAATTGGTCTTACACAAACTCTTCACTGCGAATCGGCAGTAGCTTGTTGCTTGCTGACATTCATTGCCTTCATAACACCTTCGGGCATCATTTGGCGGCAGGATTATTACTGGTAAGGAAAAGTGGACCCTTTATCAATCCAGTAAGTGCCCCCTTCGTGGATCATTCCAGGAAGCAGAATTTTCCAACATCCGAGAGGAGGACTTTGTACAAAAAAAGATCATGTTTAGGCTATGGAAGGATATTGAAAGATTTGCTCATTATGAACTGTTATAGAACAATCAAACAAATAAAGCTAAACACTACTGCAATCAGGTTCGTCGTTCGAAAGATGGTTTGACCAAAAGCAATCCTTCTTAATCAAAAGATGGGATGTCATCCTCCATCAAGATAATGCCCATCCTCGCCGATTTCGAATGACCAAATAAATTTTGTAGGAGTTTGGTTGAGAAATATTGCTTTATCCTTTAATATTCAACGGACGTTGCTCTTTATGATTATTACTTGTTCAGAGGATAATTGAACCATTTGGGTGAACTTAGATTGACATCAACAGAGGACGTGGAAATGAGTTGTATTCATATTTTGCATAAAATCTTAAGAAATTTACAAGAATGACATTTGTTGACAGATCTAATGAGGTTGTATAAATCAATAGAGGTTATGTTAATGATTAAATATTTTCATAGTGAAAGGTTGTTTCATTTCTAACATATGCCCTAAAATCGTACATTACCTTCGTGGATGGCATTCGAATTAAATTAAGAAAATAATATTTTTCCTTATCTTTTCCTCTAGAATAAAATCAAAGCCAAATTAGTTACTGTATTTATTGTTAAAATACAATCTAAATTGTTTTGTTTTTGACCTAAACAAATTTGCCAATAAAACTGCTGACGTATAAAACAAAATCGTAAATTTAATGACCAACAAAGTGTGTCTAAATTTCTCGAGTTAATTTTGGATGTAAAAAGTTCAATACTTTGATCACAATGATGTCTCCGGTCGTTTTGTCACAAGGACCAATAACAAGAATTCAAATCTACAGATGAAAAGTGCAAAATTGTTCTCGTGGTCAAGTTTTCTCATCCAGAGCAGGAAAACTGTCACAGTATGACTTCCACTTCTTCCATCTTGAGAAACAATGTGGAAAAGATAGAACTAGGGCATTTAAAAAGAGAATGAAATCGCGTGTGAGATAGAGAAAATATTCATTCCCATTTTTTAGTAGTAACAATGAAGGGAGTTTAAGCTTCTTGGTGCACAGAATGGATAGTTTTCGTAGAATACGATGAGTTGATTTAATTCCTTATTTAATGAGTGTTTTGATGTGCAAAAGTTTGGAATACTGTCAAAAAGTTTCATCCTTTAGGTTATTTAGGTGGGCCTGAGAGGAGGGAAAGTAACAGAGAAGAATTTCGGAAAAAGAGCTACAGTGCCCAGTATCCAATAGTAATGAAGGACCTTTTTCGGAGGAAGAAAAGAAGAGGATTTTCTGCTCTCGCTGTAACATAGCAGCCTTCACAGCCAATTTATACAAACGTTCAATTTTCTCATATTAACATGGATTTGCTTTAGAATGATCTTTAAATATCTCGAGAACGAATGCCAATAAATTGAAATTAAATCGTATGCATACGACTATGTTTGTCAATTTGGTGAGGTGGTTGACCTTAGGATGTCTAGAGTAAGCAGCCTGCGTCCGTCAAGAAAGCCGTCAAGTATCTGAATGCAGATAAGTTGGAGTTCTGTCTGTGGAAATTATAGTCTTATAAAATCGTTTCAACTTGGAACTCGCTTTCAGCTACTGCAGTTCAAAACCGTCAACCAACCTGTTTGAAAATTTATTGGATAAGCATCTATTTATTGATTAAAAACACCCATAATAAAGCGAACGTACTTGTTGTTTCTAAAATTTCTCCTCTGGTCTCATTTCCTTTCCTTCCACTAGTCATAGAAATGATCAAAAAGACTTTTCCTGCTTGATTCTATAATTCTATAAATTACATTCACAATGTTACGGTGTTTTTCGTGCCATTTCATTCAAAGTAATCCTTGAATTTCTTTTCTTTAAAGTGTCATACCTTCAATAAAAAACCTATTGAAGGTGCTTAATTGCCTTAACATTCCTTCGCCAAAACATGAAACGTTGTGGCGGAAAATCCGGTCGTGTAATCGATGGAATGCGATGACTTGGTTTGGGACTGATGATCGCCAACATTATTTAAAGTGGTTCAAATGGTCAGTTCTATTTTATCATTACTACATATCATTATTGGCTTTTTTCGTGGTGTTTATGATGTTTCTCTAACCTTTACATTTAATTAATATTACTATATTTTTAAATTTTTTCGTGTATCATAGGTGTTATTTGGTTTTCATCTTTCATCTGTTGTTATTTTCTATTTTCCGTTTTTATGTCGCACGAAAGTTAAGTCTCCGTGTTAAAGTTTTTCACTTTTCTTTCTAAGCCCAATTTAAGAGTGTATCATCTCAATTTGTATGGTTTTGACCAATTTATCTCTGTTTTCATTCAGTTAATTGCTGATATCTACGGCAAAACAAAATTCTGCCAATCGTCGTCGTCACTGTTTATAAATGTCGAGGCATGACTGTGAAGACCCACACGGAGAAAGGGTATATACACAAGCATGGGCAGATAGCCGACCCGAGGCCATTTGCGATATGCTTTGTGGCAATTAAAAGGGTGAGGGGCCACCTCCTTGATTTTTAGAGTGCGTTCACGATTGACTGGGATTTATTTAATGGCTTGCCAAGTTGCAGTTCAAAGGATATTTAAAGACAAGGCCCCGAAATATAATTTTAATATATATAATAAAAGGGACAATATATGTATATATATATAAAATGGAGAACAAATTGCTCAATAAGAATAGTTAATTGGATCGGGACAGTTTACAATATGACAGAGCTAAGCGGAAAGTGCAAAATTATCGTTAACTAGAACAATGGGTATTTTTTAAGTTTGAACGGGAAGGCAATTCAAAATGAGATGCAAGTGACGATTGACGTGGGATATAATCAGAAGATTATAACGCAAAATCCCTTTACCTTAAAGCTTAGTGGTGCTCATAGGGGAAAGACCAACGGCACAGGTCATCGATAAGATACTTTGGTGAGTCCTTACGAGGAGGAATCGTAGATGAAGTTTTGAGTATTTCTTGTTGAAGAACGAGATTTCTTGGCTCCAGAGAGATAGAATCTCAGACACGAGACAGTTCTGCGGCTCGGCAGGGAGTCTCAGACATGAGTAGCCGGAGTCTTGAAGGAGGCTGCAAGATGAACGGTACCGCACAGTTCTCCGCGAAGAAGGTGGCTAGATAAGATTTCCTCTGAACAGGGGACAAGGCTTCAGGAAGGGCCATCGGCTGGCGAGATCTTAACGACGAGGTACGACTCGAACAGGGGTTGCGAGACTTCTCAGGGGAACATACAAAACGGTTTGAACAGAGGGACTGACAGACTTTCAATCTCCTTGGTAAATGGCAGAGGCAGGGTTAAATCACCAGGTGGCTATTCCGATAGATAGCCCCAGGGCATGATCGTCCGCAGAGGATTCTCGAAGTCAGTCTATGCAAACTTACTTCTAGATAACGAGTTGTAACGGACAGCGAAGTTTGGCTTAAGATATGGGGCTGGGGTTTTAATGGCCGCGCTCGCGGAGAAAGGACATACCTGTGATGCATGGGGGCTAGAATCCGCCTTAATCGTGGGGGAAGAGGGATCGAGGTGCGCCCCGCATAAACAAATACAGCTGTGTCAAGCGACTCAGTGCGGGACTGCTTCCTTCTCTATGATTCTATAAATTCTCACGCCAAGGAGCACTTGGCTTGAACGAAGGAGCTAAAAGGGGTCTTCCTCTCACGTTGGTCCTTTGAGGGATATCCCTTTACAATATACATTTTTCTAAATCTTTGTAAATTTGATGATAAAAGATATTATAAAACTATGATATCTGTATTTTCCAAAAACACGAGTTGAAAGAGTTGAACGTATGATGAATAAAAATTATATCTCCATAAGTCTAGATTTTTAGTTCTTCTAAACTTTTTCAATAGTGATCAAATTTATTATTTGTAATTAAAGAGTTTTCTAATATTTAGCGGGATGACTAACAATTTCAAATTATTTAACGAAGCTCAGAGTCACAATTTTAAAAAATTGCGTGCTTATAATAATAAAAGAATAATTCAAAACCATGATTAAAGCCAACCTTTAAAAGACTCACTACATTTTTTGATTAGCTTAGACATTCCGGATACAACTGAATAGCACAAAATTCGGCATAAATCAAGGTGATTTCTGCACAAGAATTCACAATTCTCGTAATCAGAAAATGAATGGTCCGCTTTTCCTCGTTAAATTAATTTTGCAGCAAACTGGTGTAAGGTTCATGAGATCCAGATGGATGTCTATGGAACTAGGGCATCCATTCTATCTTTGAAGCAAGTTTTAATCAAGCCAATCATACGAAACAATGTTGGTGAGACCCAGTACTCCATCATGTTGCAACCAAATCACACGAATGTATGGCCAGTTTGACATAAAAAAGACAATATAACGTTTTTTACCCAATGAATCGTATTATTTGTAAAAACTTGGAAGATAAAACACGCCAGCATACTTCTGCCTCGCCTGGTGTGTCTACCTTGTTTTAATGTAAAAAATCCCAAAAGATTGAAAAAAGCGATTTTTAAGCTTAACAATATTAAAAAATTGCTCTTTTAATTCATACACCTGAAGGAAAATCTATCGGGGTGCAGATAAATTGCTAAAAAAATTGCGGCTTAGGAAGGAAAACGATTAAGCAAACTAAAACTATATTAAAATTCACATCAAATGCTAGTAATCGGTAGAGCAAAAAGTGTTATACTGTGCATATATTTGACATTAAGTAAATGAAAAGATGTCTTCAAATATATCTATGTATATTATTATAGCATTACGTAATAAAATCTCTTATTATATGTATTTAATGAATGGAATTTTCTGTATGCCTACAATCCCTTGAATGTTGCAAATAATAGACGAACATTCATTTGATGGGCGAGGAATTGAGGTAAAAAAAAAAAACCTTCCCCAAAAGAAAGAACCATTTCTTTGTGGTCCTCGCAAATGTCGCGATGCATAGA
The DNA here is from genome assembly GCA_963969495.1 of Ceratothoa steindachneri. Taxonomy (NCBI): domain Eukaryota; kingdom Metazoa; phylum Arthropoda; class Malacostraca; order Isopoda; family Cymothoidae; genus Ceratothoa; species Ceratothoa steindachneri. The sequence continues at coordinate 151,847,129 of OZ018317.1, read as the reverse complement.
ATATCATTTAACCAAGTGAAAAAAGAGTTTCATGATTAATGGCCTCCGATATTAATAGATCTCTGAGCAATTCATTTTTACCTGGATGGAATCCTTTTCGGATATGTAAATCTGTTACTTATTTATATGTATGTTGACTTTTGGAACATCTTGTAGAAACTACAAAGTCCTATTTTGCATTGTCTGTAGCGTTTGAACAAAAGTTATATTCAAGGATTTCATGTGATTTGCTATTGAGAGTAATTTGATTACATTAAATTTTATTTACCGAGTTTTTAGAATCCTTGGACGTTTCCACATTTTTTTATTTTTTTCTTTCAATGATAGTTAGTCTGTTTATTGATCACCTCTTCTCCACAAATCCTTTTTCTTAAGGGAAATTTCCATCGTTCTTTCAAAAAACTTTCCTTTCTTCAATCAACCCATTTATGTGTTAAGCAAGAATAATTAATTTTTTTCAATAAAAAGCAAATATTGGCCATCTTTCCTTATCAACCACAACGAATAAATAATTTTGCCTGTGATGTCTCCCAAAGAAAATTGAATTTGCAATAAGTCGTCCTCAAATCTCTAGTATTGAACACTTTCACTGTGTACTAAAGGAAAGACAGATGGAACAAAATTTAAAAATAAATAAAAGATTCGGTATTTAATGCCCAGTCAACTTCAATGTAATAGTAAGATAATGAATACCAAGTATAGTACTATATCAAAATATAGCGATCAAACCTTAGAACACCAAATATTTTACATTTTAAACGCAAAAGAAAGATAAAGAGAAAATACAAGGGAAATCATATACGGAAGATGAAGGACGGAGGAAACTGAAACTGAACCTGCATCACCTAATTAATCAGATCGACATCCTTGGCCCGTGTTACATCGCTCGGGAAATATTTATTTCTGTTCCTTCGTTCCTGCGAGAGAGTCACTCATTCCGTCTATTTTGTCTGAATGCCAAGATGGCACAGTGCCAATTATAAGTGTTCCAAACCCTTTGGGATAATTTATGTTGAATTTTATGACTCTTTTACTAACCAAAGGAATTGTCGAGGGAGTTTTATTTTTTTGAAATTCGTCAATAACGAATTTAAAGAGCGTTTAGTTTTCCTAAGAGAAAAATGTCAAATTTCGGCACCAATTTGAAAGAGGAAACGTTTCCATTGCGTTTTTTTAGTTTTATTTTGATTTACTCGATTTGTTTTATGTTTTAGTACATTTTGTTTTTTCCGCTTAATTAGCTTATCCATTTATCGTGCTCACTCTTTCCCTAAGTTACTGTTTTATTTCTTCTTCCAGAGTTCTTTTATTTTTATTAAATTACTAATTAAAGTATTATAAATATTTAATCTACTGAGTTTTGCAGACTGGAAATTTTAATAATGACAAAGAATTAAAATCCTACCTAAATGATAGAGAAAAAAATTAACTTAAATCGAATTAGGGATAACATAAATCGATTCATAGCATAACCTAATAAAATAATATTTTTAATGTTTTAGGAGCTAGAGAGTTGATAAGAACAAATACTATCAATAAAAGTTTGAAATATTTAATTTAAGTTACAAATAACCTTTGCTTTACAATGTGAATGAAATGTACTCTCGCAGGGATGAAGAGGAAGCTATAAATTATTACGAGGCCAGGTCATCCTATCCAAGAACCGCTGTCAGCATCTAATAATACGTGACGATGGGATTTATGATGCGGGACGTTGAGAATTTCGATTGGAATATTCAAGTCGTGCGATTTCGCTTTCTATAGAATTGGATTTTTTTCTATTCGATAGCATTTCAGTTGTTCTTGTCCCTTTTGGTCTCCCCCTATCTCTCTTTCTCTCACTTGCATTTGATTTGAAAGAGAATTCGTCTTCTAAATATTAATCGATATATTACTTTATACCGTTGATAGGTCATATTTCATTATCCTTCGGAGATCGGAGTTCTGAATATCGATATTTATTTCTGCCTTGTGTTTATGCGAATGGAAAAATATTCATAGAATATTCATTCTTTCTTGTAAGCTAATGAATAAAGAATAAATTTATTTGCCGAGGAAATGGAAAACATTAAATTACATTATAAACAGAAATTGAAATCCACTCGGATATTTAATGAATATCATCTTTTCAATTCCTTCTATAGGATATTAAATCTAAAAATTAATTTTCACTCCTGTGGTGCTAGTTGTCACACCAACTATTTGGATTACATAAAACTAATTATCTACATTGAATATGGCCCTTGAAGCCGGTTTTTCAAATTTCTTGCACTTATTTAGCTTAATATATGTAATATTTGTTACGCACATTTAGAAGTTAAACAGATTGATTAAGGTGCTCTAAAACAACTTGGGAGTGTAAGTTAGTTTTCCTAGGGTCTCTCATATCCAAACTCACCTGCAATTACAAAAATAACTCTACACTTTTAGTCACTGGAAGAGGAGTGAGTTTCGTTAACGAAAGAAGGCAGCCTCATGGAAATTGGAACACATTTTGGTCTCTAAGCCATCAAGTTCTCTACCTACCGTTTTCTATCCACACATTTTCACCTCTATTTACTAATATAATCTACGCTCTTTTTAAAACCTTACCACAGTATTGTCTCACTAGTGTTGCCTTTTGTGTTATAAAAGCAATAAAATAATAAATCCCTCAAATTATCCGACCTACTGAATATTCATATCTACCAAGAACCAAGAAGTCTCGCATTTTGATGTACATAACCGAACCAAAACCTAACCACAAACTTAACCTTTCTTTGCAGACACAATTAGTAGCAAATAATTTCTTTGTTCTAATAATATAAGTGACATTTTCGAACAAACTCGTATGAGCAATCAAGATTGAAGGTTGTGTTTAGTAGAATCAATTAAATAGATCACTTTACTTTTCCTTGAAGTGGATCTGGTAGATTTATTTATCATTGATGTCCTAAAGTTGACTTCGAAGAAGTGTCATTGGTAAGTCACAGTCACACATAGAAATACACTCGATACAGTTGCCTCAGTCTTTTAATTCGTATCCATCCAGAAATGACCTGTTGTGAAGGGGCAAAAACTAAAACAAATAGACACGATCTATTTCATTAACTGATAAAATATGATGGAAAAGGATCTGCTCTCGCTCATATCCTAGCTGTAATTTTGTACTTACTCTAGTGACCTAAACGTTACCATTTATTCTTCTTCCTGTATTCTCTCCTCTTGTCTTAATGTCCAAGCGCCTCTTCTTCTCAAATCTACTCGACGACAACGTATTCCGTGGCCCTCAGCCAGCATTTTGAATGGCAAAAGACCTATACGATTATGAGATAGACGAAGTTGGTCTGCTTATGAACGTAGTGCAATAAGAGCATCACCCTCCAACCCAATCTTTTCTTATTCACTCCTATACTGCGTGCCTAAAGTCAGACTCTGAAAAAAAGCAAAAAACGTGTTCAAAGCTCTTATAACCGAGTCTGTTCATCCAATCTACCCTACATAATTCTCAACCTTCTTCGCTTGAAAAATAGTCTATAACACTTTTTCCATACCGATTTTCTCGTTTACTCGATTTCAGTTAAAACCACTTTTAACTCTTTCGCCCAATTTTACCCTAGGGATTTACTTCCCTCCTCACTTTGAAGGTCTCTACTCATTCCTCCTCACAATGTTTCAACCCCCAAACCCTGACCTTCTCCTCTCCTTTACAACCAGTGATATTTGTAATACCTCCCTCTTGTCTGAAATAGAAACACCTAACTTCAGACACGCTTCTCTTTGCCTTCGCTTTGGAAACCAACAATTCAGCAGACATCTTTGGCAAATTCAAATCTCAGACTATATCATTTAATTCAGGATAACTAAACAGAGAAGGTTTATCACAATCTGTATCAGTGGCCTCCAAAACATTAATATCTGGTAGTTTAGTAAATACTGGTACATTATTTCATCACAGTGCGCAAGTGGTCGAATGACAGAAGGGATATTTAGGTATTGCATGTGATGTTTGTTTTTCTTCTTGAAACTTTTTATATTGACAAGGCATAAGTAATAGTTATCAAAATGGTTCATTGGTTTTCTCCAAACCATTAGCACACCAAACTTGAGCTTGGCACTCTTTCTTAAAGACCATAATCACATGGTTTCAACGCAGGTTTTGCATACTTTGTGAGGACGCCAGCTTTTGGGCTGATCTCCAAATAAAGTTACATATGTTGTGCATTTGAGCATTCAAATTGATGTTACCACAGATGTAGCAAAATATTTTTGGGTTCATTACAGCATGTCCTTCTTTGCGATGATATAGCCATAACTGCCAACACTCTAACAATAAAACAATTGCAATCACTGCATATCAGCAAAGAAGCACTCACCACCCTCCTACAATGCCTGCCAATCTTTATCTGCTTAAAATTGTATTTGCATGCTGTAAATAAATGATGTAGATGCCAGATATCACCAGAAAAATATGTCAGCATATCTCAGAAAATAGTAATATATAATAATTAATAAATATAAATAGTAAAAAAAACATAAAAATTTAGCAATGTAGTAACAAAATGAAATTATGAGTAACGGAAAGTTACTCATAATTGTTACGTATTTGAATGACTTCTTAATCACGTTTTCTCTAAAAGTGCAATGTTATTTAATCTTTGAGGATTTCTAGTGCCATGTGCTGCGTTTCGAGGATTGAATTAAATACTTTAAAAAATATATCTTTAATTACGACATAAAAAAGTGAAATCTAAAAAAAAACTATACAGCTATGAATAAACGTGTTTATGTTAGAATTACTAATTTAACCTAAATGAATATAAAGTAATAGTTGACCCCAAGCTCACTTTAATATTGGACGCTAATTGACACACAAAAATAATTAAAATTCTTTACCTTTAAAAAAACTACACGTGAATCCCGCTGAAAATGACCTTGTCCTTGGATCTTATGTAGACGGGAATATTTTTATGCGGTTTGGCGAGTGGGCATGTTCACAGAGGCCTAGCCGTTCGATTGGCGAGGAGATGGCTTGTAGCAGCAGGTGATTTCGGTGAGGGCGAAAAATGGCGTTAAGCATGTTCTCTTTGTCCGATGATTTAAGCAATAGGACCGTGAAGGTATGCTTTTTGCAATCTTCGAATTAATCTAGGAGGCTTTGCACTAAAGAGCGATGAGTAAACAGTGAATCCTTTGACGAATGAGGGGATATGAGGAAGTTCACTTTGGGTCTTCCTCAATGACGAGGACTATTTATAGTTTTTGGTTCAAACCAAGATAGGGGATTTCTCTGACGAGAGAAGTATGGGAGTGATCCTCAATACAAGGGGGGGTTAATTTTCGGTGTGACCACCAGGAACTGGCTCAGAATGATCTTCTTCTTTGTTCATTTCTTTGAGTGCTGTGCTGACGCCAGACTTCGTCGTGTCAAATCTCTAACTCGATCTTTTGGTTCTTCTCCAGTTATCTGCCTTTATACTTCATCAACCCACTGGAAGTAGGAGAAGGTGGGGGGGCAGAGGGCTTATAAATTGAGGCGTCTCTCCTTTAACAACTCTTCTCCGAGCGTATTTCACTTAGCCCTAAATGCATCTTCTGGCCTTTGGTCGCAGCTCCTATAATTTCGACTAATACACGAAACTCAATCCAAAATCTTAGGGGAAATAGTGCCTGTTTAATCATTGTTATTGCGCCTGGTCTCCTCCCCTTCGTATTGTTATGCTCGATGGCAGAGAAATCGGTTGATTCGTATTTCTCGTTGTTTGAGAAGGAATCCGGCGGCCAGCGGGTTGGTAGGAGAGGGGGAGGTAAGTAATCTGGTTACACTGCCTCGCGTCAGGACTTTGTGGTACCCGAACGAGGCATCGGTTATTGTTGTGTGTTCAATTTCCCTACAAAGGGCTATACCTATAGCGCAGAAATGTGAAATTATAGAGCAAATCTGAGATCAGATTTGAATTCAGCACTCCAAAATTAGTCTATCACAGCTCTAATATTTTTGTTTTTGTTAACAAGTGTCATTTTTAATACTTAATATGTTTTCTGTAAATTTACTGATCTTTTAATTACTGTAAAATGAGTGCTTCATATAAAATAATGATAATATATTTTAGTTTAAATGCTAAATGTCTGTATTTTTTAGCCCTATTGGCTTTACCGTTGCTAGAGTGCATTGATTCTAAAATATTATATAATTTAATAATAAAAAACCTAATTCCTTTACCGTGTTGATTATTAAAAAATTTGATTAGCAATTTGATAATCTCTTCTAGGATTATTATGTTCTGTCTACATTAATTTCCGCTTGTCAACATTGAATTGCACGTTCTCGACCTTTTTACTTCTCCAATTCTTTTCTAATGTTTATATAATAAATTCTTGCCACACCAAAAGCTTTAGGACACCTCTGAGCTTTTAGCCAATTGAATAAATGTATGGTCTTATAGTTTTTATTTTCATATCAATAAGAATATCAATATATTCAACCAAACCCTAAAAAAATGAAAAACTAAAATAGTTGCCAAAATATGTAAAATAAGCAACATATAACAGATTATTAGAAACTCCATAAAAATTACAGCCACACCAAACTGACACAGGAAACTCAGTAGCGTATCTTCAAGGGGAGCGCTCTACGAGGTTTCTGTTCCTAAGGGATGTGATGGTGGTTCACTACTGGGTGATGATTACCTAGAATTCTTATTTCGAGTATAGCTGACAACGGCATAAGGCCTCTTACAGGTCCTTTCTGATGATTTTCACTGTATTCAGATCCGGAACCTGAGGTTGCAAGTCCATCGAAGTGATATTTTTGTCACGAAACCACTGCATGGAAAATGACATTCCCGGCATTTTCTAGAGATCTTGGGGTGAAAGCAGCATGTACTATCTTAGGACAGCTTAGTCCATCACTGAATTAAAAGGTGTCATTACGAATAGTGAGACGATCCACTCTTGAATTTATTTAGTATGCAGACTTATACCATTATCTAGTGGGTACCATGATTTACTGTTGGTATTATGCACTTTCGATTTCACTAATCACCTGGCTTCCTATAGATTTTAGCGTTGCCTGAGGCCAAAATCGCTTGAACTTGCATTCAGCAGACCATAAGACGCATGGTCTAGTTGCGGTAAACATGTGCCTAAGAAGTCAATGTCGTTTCTCTATAAGGCTGATCAGCGGCTCTGCACAGTTTTATATAATTTCAGGTCTTGTGGTGGTTTTTTGCGATGAATTGTTCTGATTGATTTTATAATTTGGCCACCCTCTCCGCAGATGTACTACATTTTCTTTACAATTACGAAGGCTCATGGAACGCATATACATGTCGTCACGTTGTGTATAGACTCCTTGCCGTCTATATCTGAGTGCCACTTTCTCAGATCCTCTTTAACGCTTCTGCATCACTAGAATATGATCGGCGACCATCCGGGTTATATTTCTACCAACTGAGACACTTTTTGCAGCGAGCATATCAGCCTTATTTTCTCAACAGTTCACATAGTAACATGTTTTTGCTATTATTTTATGATTAGTAGATCCTGTTATGATGGCATATCATATTCATCAACATAAATGCTGTTATATTACTGAAAACATTTTGAATGTAACTTACTACATACTAACACCAGTATTTCCTGCATTTCAATCGAATCTCGACATTCGAGCTATTTAAAAAAGATAATTAGAGACTTATACTTTTAGTTTTGCATTCCACAAGTTTTCGGAACATGCATGTAAAACTAACCCCAAATATCCATAGACATAGCCAAAAAATAATAAAAAATCCCGGTGTCCGAAAACTCTCGGCCCCTCCTATATATTAGTACTTCATACCGAACATAATCCAAGACCATTCAATCATATTATATTTTGCTTGAGAAAAACTTTTTGTTGTAACCTCATTTGGTTGTTTCTAAAGGAGTGTGCCGTAAAATGGACTCTCGACGGTATACTATATATAACTATTCGTTGAGGGAACTATTCAATTATATTTAGAGTGCGTGGTTATCTGTTTCACCGATATTATTTATCTTCAATATGCTTAAGAGGTGGAACTGAGCTCAAGGATAATAATATGGCTATCATTAATAAAATAGAGTTTTATTAATAAAACTATCAAAAACACACAAAACGGAAAATGTTTACATAAACAGAGAATGGAAAGGGTCGTGGGAAATATATGACTAATTCGAGGATTAAGATTAGGAGGGATTCAAAAAAAGGTAGATAAATAAAAATTAAAGGGGTTTGGGATGGTTTGCTAAACCATTTAAAGCAAAGGATAGGGTTGACAAATAGGTTAAATACGCAAAGGTAATATTCAGCTTACGTAATTAAAAGTTGTTGTGCAGAGGAAGGCGACGCGAAGGAATCTTCGGTCCGCTGGCGAGTTCCAGCCGAAGGGGAGGGATTAAATGATCCTGACGTGACGTCTTGGGAATTAGAACCGTTTCTTGAGGAACGGGCTTGAAGAAGAATGGCTGTTCTACGTTGTTCTCTTCTGAAAAACAGCGGGTGTGAGAACCGTCTCTTGTCTACGGGCTCAAAGAACAATGGCTGTTCTAACGCTGTTCTCTTTCTGAACAACAGGGGGGGAAGGGTAGAACCATTTCTTGTCAACGGGCTCAAAGAACAATGGCTGTTCTAATGTTATTCTCTTTCTGAACAACAGAGGGGTAGGGTGAGAACCGTCTCTTGTCAACGGGCTCAAAGAACAATGGCTGTTCTAACTTTGTTCTCTTCCTGAACAACAGGGGGGGCCTTGTGGACTTGGCATCTTGAAGGCTCGAACCTTGGCACTCAAGGGATATTGTCCTCTTTTGGACAATGATGGTGGATCTCGAGGTAGAGGGCCCTGGTGCACAAGGTGAGACCGGATCGGCGGGATGTCTCGCGAGGATAATCTTGATCTGAATCTGCTCTTATTGGTAAAGTTTCCATATAAATAGTCGAGCCATCCCCTTGCCATAGGGGACAATTGAGTGTGGGCTTCGAGGGAATGCCCAGCCGCGCCTGAGAACAATACCTTATCTGCCCATAAGTTTAACTCAATTGTGCTTGATCGGCGCATAGTGCGAAACGGAGGAGAGGGGGTGAACCTCCTTGGTTAAATATTGCCTCAGGTGGGGTGATAACTCGCCCGGCTTCAAGGTGAAGATGCACGTGGTTAGCAACATGTTTTTAAACAACATGTGATAGCAGTTAAAATTAAGCGGCCTCAGACCGTTCTATCACAGAGTGTAATGAATATAGGATTAAAAATCTAGGTGTCCGAAAACTAGAACAAAAACAAATTTTTGAGAACAGGTTTATTGAGAGATACAGGCGTGCAAGGGCCAACCGACCAACTCGAAGCAGCCCTAAAAGTTTTGCGAATTTTGATGAGTCATGATGACAATTGTTTATTCTTTTATATTATCCCACAATTTTCGAAATACTTGTCTAAACGATTTTTAAATATATTCAATGATTTACTTCCCACCACTTCAGCTGGCAATCTGTTCCAGATTATAGAAAAACTTTGTTATAACAGTCTCGATCAAATGTCCCCTTAGTCTAGGCTTTTTAAGAGATGGTAATTTCAGCTGTCTCAATCTTTCTTCATACTTTAAACCACAGAGGTCTGGAACTAATTTAGTTGCTCTTCTTTGCACCCTCTCCATCCTTTTAATATCCCTGAAGTAAAAGGGTGACCAAAATTGAACAGTATATTCGAGATGGGGTCGAACCAAGGATCAATAAAGCGGGACTATTACGTCACGAGATTTATAATTGAGGAAGGCCCCTAGACGCTGATTCCCTTGATGAATTATTTCATTTGACAACTTTTGCCTATAGTCTTCGAGCAGGTCTTTAATTAATTTAGTACATTGCCCCTTAATCAGTTCTATTTGTATTTGATTAAAATTATATTTATGGGAATGGCATCATAAGTTCTTCTATAATCGAAATATTCTAGATCTAATTTTATCTTCTTCAAATTTCTTACTCATTTCGATAACCATCATCAGCCTCGTCATAGGCTGTGATTTATTGTTATTTACATTTAATACGGCACGGTTCGAACTCTTAAAATGTAATCCAAAAGTTCGATCTCTAACAATAGAATCGGAGATTTCGAGTTTCAGACAATGTAATCCAAGAGTTCAATCATTAACAATGAAATCTAAAAGGTTGATCTCTAACAATGGAATAAAACAGGTCAATATATAGTGATGGAATAGATTAGTTCGATCTTTAAACATAGAATAGAGGAGTTCGAAATCTAAAAATAGAATCGAAGATTTTGATTTATAAGAATGAATCCAAGAGCTTAATCTCTAACAATGAAATCCAAGAGTTCGATCTCCTACAATAGAATCGGAGACTTCGATCTATAGCAATGGAATCCAAGAGTTCGATCTCTGACAAGGGAATCATAAAAGTTGATCTATAACAAAGGAAGCAAAGAGTTTGAAGTCTAACAATGGAGTCCATGAGTTCGATCTTTAAACATGAAATTCTAGAGTTCAAACTTTAACAACGGAATCAAAGAGTTCGATCTCTAACAATTGACTTAATAATTTCGATCACTAACCACAGAATCCAAGAGCTCTATCTCTAACAACGGAATGCAATAGTTCGATCTCTAACAAGAGAATCCAAGGGTTCAATCTCTTACAATAGAATCAAAGATTTTGATCTATAACTATGGAATCTAAGGGTTCGATCTCTAACAAGGGGATCCAAAAGTTTTTCTCTAACAATGGAATCAAAAGGTTTGAACTCTAACACTGGAGTCTATGAGTGTGATATTTAATCCTGGCATCCTAGAGTTCGAACTCTAACCCTGGTATCCAATAGTTCGTTCTCTGATAATGGAATCCAAGAGTTTGATCTCTAATAGTGAAATCCAAGAGTTCGATCTCTACCAATGCAATCAAAGAGTTCGATAACTAAAATAAATCATCCAGGAGTTCGATCTCTACTAATGTAATCAAAGAGTTCGATACCTAAAAAAATAATCCAGGAGTTCGATCTCTAATAATGTAATCCAAAGGTGTACCAACCTTCGAAATAAGGGAGATGAGGCAGTGATTTATGCCTTATTTGAAAATTGCTGTTACATTTGCCTCTTTGAATTCTTTCGGTAATAGGCTAATAAAAATTGTACAAAGGTGTTTTATAATTTAGCTTCCTTCTGTTTTAATGTGGCTCAGCTAGATTTATCGGCCTCCGCAGCATTGGAATTGTTAATCATCATCATAATCATCACTAACTCTATAATTTAAGAATGGGAGTTTTTGAGTATTTGAATAATGATATCATCTTAGTTTGGTTATGACATGTTTCATTATCAAAGTTATTTCTAATAATTCTTTTATAATATCAAAAACCAAAATGGTGAAGTTCAGAAATAAATAAAAGTATCACAATTTTGTGAATTTCTAAAAACCCAAAGAAGTACAAATGGTGAAGTTCAGAAAATGTATTTTTATATATTTTCTTCTCTAACTATATTTTAGAAACGTGATAATTTGAAAAGGAAGAAATTTAGTTTAGAGTTCCTTTTTAAAATTATTATAATTGGCAAAGTTCAGAAAATGAATAAAAATTTAACCATGGCTGCTTTTTAATTTTAAATTTTAATCTTAGTAGCCAAATACAAACTCCCCCGTAGGGGAAAGTGGCGAAGCCATTGCCTGGTTTTCCTAATATAAAAGAAATTTCAATTTTGGTTATTTCAATATTTGATGTCCACCAAAGTTTATAAGCTTTTGTATCTTAGGTAGATTATTTTTATCCTCGACGTTAATATTAGGCATTTAATACCATAATCACGTGGACCAGATAATGGCTGTCACCTAAGGCATTGTGAAAGAGACAGATTCTCTCTCTACTTGGCTTACTATTGTTTACAAATCTATAGGAAACTTTTGGTTTCTGCTTTGCCAAAGAAGCCAGTTTATTTTCATAGTTGCTTTCGTCTGTTACAATTTTGAGTTTGACTCTAATAAAGGAATCGGTTTCCATTTTAGACGCTATCGGTGGTTTTCGTAATTTTTTGTACACTCAGTTAAGACGTTCTCTTATGCACTTTGGTAATTTAGAATTAAAAAGAACTCTGGCAGTAGTTACCATTAGATGGGTATTTGCCACGTTTAAATTTTACCCTAATTTAAAAGTTTTGGCGAAAGTGAAAATGATTAAAATTTAAAGTTTGGGATGAGATGAGATTTGATTTTTTGAAAATGTAGATCTGATAGATTTTCCGGGTCCCACAAAACTAACCTAACCTAAGCTAACGAATTTCTAGGGTCCCACAAAACTTAAAATGATCTTCCACTAACATTAAGATTAACATCAAATGGGTTTGCAATTGAGTATAACTTTGATAGCTGGTTAGCCCACCTTTCCATTTAGTTTATTTAATATTTTAATGCTAAACCATGTATTTGACACTCAATTCACTCACTCTATTTTACGCAAATTGCAAAAAACTTGTAAGGGTTACGCGCTCACTCTAAGATAAAAGGACATTTATAACTAACGAGAACAATGTAACATTTAATGAGAAATAACAGGAATTCCCTAGACATTTTAAAGGAGTCTTTTTCTATTTGAATATTTCTTTAACTCCTTTCTGCCGGTTCGAAAGATCTCTCTCTCTCTCTCTCTCTCTCTCTCTCTCTCTCTCTCTCTCTCTTTCTCTCTCTCTCATTCTCTCTCTCTCTTTGTGGATTGATCCACTACTGGCTAGATTCTCTATATTTAAATTTTGGCTCCTACATATAATGAGTTAATTAGGTAAGTATTTACATTGCCGTCATTGGTTAGCTAAGACAAAATTGCCGCGCCAACTTGTGGTAATCATATTGAAATTGTATTAGTGCTAAAAATATTAGAAGGAATTTTCTCTACTTAAAAAATAGCTCATATTGACCGAGAAAATCTTAGCCGAAATATTTTAAAAATAGATTAATAAAAAAAGTGGTAAAGATAGGGTAAGGGAAAATGTGCGAGCCGTACTTAGCCATAAGATGTGATCAATTGATTGCTTAGACAAATGATGTGATCACTTTGGGTTCGAAGGGCTCATACAAAAGAAGGAATTTAGATTTTCGAGGCAAAAGAGGATTTGAGACAGAATTTCCTTGATTACAAATTTCAATTAAACTCAGGTTAAATTGGTATTTTGCGTTGAGGCTCATTTTAGACCGGCTAACGCCTTCTTGCACAATTTGTTAGGTGTGGGTAGGCGTGAAAAACCTAGTAGGAGATTTAATTGGTGTACAAAAGACAACCTGACAGAGAGCACTAGTTTTGGGGGGGCACTGAAGCAGGGGGAGCGGCGGCGCACCGCTCCTCTAGGTTTCGGCCGTAGCAGGGGAATTCATCTTGTCGCAGCCTCCACCCCCTTGCCTTTGGGCTATTTCTTCCCCAACTTTGCCACTATTAAAGCATCTTCCCTTGAGATGAATATTTCTCCTTTCGTCATTTGTATTTTTTCTGTTTCCATGTTTTCTGCTTATTTTCTACGACTTCCCCCATTCCAGGGAAATCCATCCACCCTAGAAAGGCTGAATAGACGGAAGAAGTAAGAGTGAAAGAGACACGATACGCAACGAGAATGGTGGAAATTAGGGGAAGGAGGGGAAGAGGCGAAACTAGCACAGGACAGGGCCTTGAACCCCCTCAGCACGGTGGTCAGAAATGACACATCGCCGCGCCCTATACTGTGGGGCTCTTCGTCATGGAGGCGTTGAAGTAATAAATGAATCGCATTCAACTTTGGTCATTTTAAAAAAATAATTTAATTTAGATTTTCTTTTTCCTTTTTTTCTCTCCTATATATCTCATTTTCTCTTTATTTCCAGCATATCTTTTTTTTTCTCCATGTCTTAGGGCAATTACCTGATTTTTCCTTTCAATTATTCATGTAATAACAGATGCCTTACAAGCGGTAAAACAAAGGCATGTACTGGAAGAGCCATTATCGCTGGGGGCAGAATTGTGCAACCTTTGGATAGATAAACCGAAAATATCCTGGTTGGAAATTGCAATCCCTTAAATGGATTCTCTTTAAAGGCAGAAAACGCTAGTTGATTGAAAGGCCCATAATTTTCCCTCTCCTTCCGCTATCCGCCACAGTGAGGTTCTTTATCCACATTTAGTGGGCAACAAGACATTTTTAGACGCGGGCGACTCTACATCTCACTATGTTGGTCGGTCTTTCGGTTGATATTTTTGTTTTGGTAATAACATTGTAAGTATTCAGCCGAGTCTAACGAAATCTGAAACCCTTAGATTGTTTTCATTCTCTTTCGAATAATAAAATTATGTGGAAATGCGTGGAAGGAGTGGAGAAAACCAAAGCTGGTGAGGTCCATTTACCGGCTTGCGTTTTTTTCATTTTTTCTCTTCCTAACCCGAGGATTATAAGGACGTTCATACTTAGAGCGTCATCACTGGAAGAAGCAAGAAAATCTGAAGAGAAAGGAAGAAAAAAACGCAGTGTTTTGGTGAATTTAAGGAAGGAAGCTATTCCAAACAACAAGATTTTTATCCATTTTAAATATTTATATGCAGAGTGAGGAATGTATAAGTAAAAAGACAAAGGAAAGAAGACAAAAGAGGAAAGGGGATGATAAAAAGGTTTATGATAACAAACACTGCCTGAGCAAGCATCGTCACCCTTATATGATTGGTCCGAGATAAAAAGTATAGGTTGGAAACATGAAGCTTAGACTGATTGTCGTAGGTCAGGTAAAGACTCACCTTTACTCGGCTCCTTCGATCCTTAAGAAGCAAGTCTTCGTGCACGGATTAGCCGTGATGTGCGAGGGATTTTATATACATGAACAGAGTGCGATTAATTTTGGCCGTTACAATCTACTATCTTAGTCGTTCAGGCTTATCAAACCTCAGTTAAACAAATGAAAATTTACTTCTAAGAAACCAATATATATATATATATATATATATATATATATATATATATATATATATATATATATTATATATATATATATATATATATATATATATATATATATATATATATATATATATATGTAGAAAGAAAGAAAGAAAGAGCAAAGTTCTGCGGGTGATAACAATAACTATTGGGTTGAGGAATAAGTTCTTGCGATTTGATCAAATTTATTCATTACCATTAATAATTATAGAAAAACTTCATTTTTAATTGATAACAATATGCAATTTGATCAATAATGTATTCTGCGTTGTTATTTATGATTTCTATCCAACGTTGAACTAGTTTTTCGATGCCTCTGCAATAAAAATCTCTAAATTTTGACTCGAAAAATTCGTCTAACTAGGTTCTTAATTCCACATCATTATTAAACAAAACGCCACGCAAATTTTAGAACAGCGATCGGAACAGATGTAAATCCTATGGAGCCAAGTCTGGCAAATATGAAGAATGCGGCAGGATTTTCCAATTTAGCGTTTGGATCTCGTCTTTCCTTCAACTTGACATTCCATTTTAAGGGGAAAGAACAAAAATTAAATAACACAATTTTTAAATAAACGGCAATGACATATTACTCAACTTCAAGACATAGAATATGCAAAAGCCAAATAGTCTACGCTGTTAATCTACGTAGCCTAACCTTTTCAAATTCTGCTCTCATTATTTATTATTGTTTCTTAATATGTGCACAAATCACGTCAACAAAACTTAAATCAATACAACATTAAAAAAACGCAAGAACTTATTCCTCAACCTAATACTACACGGCTTTCGTCATATTTTTATTTTCTGCCTTTGAAATAATTTGGAAGACAGAAAAAAAGATGTATAAAACTTGTATAACTGACTATATATACATATAGTACAAGAGAAAGACAAAATTAAGCACGAATGATCAATGCGACAAGAAACCGGAATTTTTTAGAGACAAGAGAAATGGACATTAGAAGAACCTAGAATCAAAAAGAGCAGAGGGCAGCACAATGAGGGCGATCCTCTACAGAGAAGACAGAAATAACGCCAGGGAAAAAAAGTTTGTAATAACTTCTGGCCGGGACTAGAACCTAGGTCTGATGTTTGCCCGTCAAATGCTCTACCGCTAAGCTACCAGGCACAGTAACTATATTTCGCATAATATATATATATATATATATATATATATATATATATATACCAGGTTCCCCAGAAAAAAAGTTAACCCTAATAAGAATTAATATAACTCCAAAACTATTAGAGATTTTGGGGTCCTGCAAAGAGGATTTTATTTAACAACTATTTATCTGTCGATTTTAGAAATTTCATTAAATTCCCTTATATGAAATTAATTCCCTAATGGGTTTAGTGGAGGCTTTTAAAAATATGTTTACGCAAGGAAGTAAAATAATAAAACGAAGCCTAGGAAGGCTAGGCCACAGTGCACTTTCAAGAGAAGCGTAGGGAGCCCAGGTAGCCTAGGTCACTGTGCGATTCTTCAAACAAAGCCTAGGCCATTTTACAGTGTTTTTTCAACCACGTTGTGGCATGGTCTCGTCATCAGTGCTTACTAAGCAAATCAAAGCGTTTCTATGTAAAAGTTTACTTTCATAGAACCTTTTTTAATCATGTAGTTAACTAAATATCAACGCGTATTTGTAGTCACAAACTTTATAAAGACTGGCAGTATTTAACAAGTACAAGATTCATTTGAACAACGTTTTCCAGGTATGCACCCACCAAGTAAGCCCACTTGGAAAGAAATTTGTAAATACCAACATGAAGGAAGATGATTAAATCTAATTAAAGGTCGTTCGGGTCGTATGAGAACCATAAGAACAACAGAAAATATCGAAAATGTTCAGATAAAACTTCTTCAAAATCCACATGTATCAGTCAGAAAGAATGGGTTAAAATTCCCAAAGTCATCATTTAACCGCATTATTAAACATGAGTTAAAATGGCATCTCTACAAGATGTGTGTATGCAAGACATCAGCTTCTTGAAAATGATTTTCCTCGTCGTATACAATTTGTCGAATGGCTTCTCCATAAACGTGGGCGTTTCTTGTAAAACCTTGTGACGGGTGACGAGGCGGCCTTTGAATGGAAAGGTAAATAGCCATAACATTCGGCAATATGCGCTGCTGAACCACCCCCCAGCATTCAAATTTGACACACGTATTTGTAAACAGAAAGTGTCTCAGTGGATGGGAATATGCGGGAATGGCTATCTTGTCGACCCATCGTTTTACGAGAATAACTTAATGGTGCTACCTACCTGAGCATGATGAACGAAAGGATCTTCCCAGAACTCCGCCAGATTTACGGCAATCAATTCAATAGAATATGGTGGATTCAGGACGGTGCACCAGCTTGCTGTGGCAACAAAATTAAGAGAAACGTTTGACAACCGCATTGTCGCGCTAAATCATGCAATTGAATGGCCCCCAAGACCTCTTGCGATTATGTTTTATGGTGATATCTTAAGAATAAAGTGTATTCTCAGAAATTACGTCCTCAAACATACTTAGAATAAGCTGCAGCTGGCTAATTTGGTCAGGAGTTAGCCAGTTATTGGAATCCAAGCCGGTTGTTGGTGAATTAGTAATGCCGTGTAAGGCGGGTAGGGGATAATCCCTATCTTGTTCGACGCACACGGCCTGTATAATGTTAATGGCATCTGTCATGTAGTCAGCCTCTAATGTTGTCTCTTTGATGGTAACAATTTTGTTGATACACACGCGGCGGTGACATTTTTTCAACATGTTAACCTGGATCATATTCTTGCCTGTGTGGGTAATAATTAAATAATCCACAGGTCCTCGCGCTTCAAGAATTTGCAAGAGTTATTCCCATTGGCTCAAGAGTTTGTTGCTCCCTGTAGGGAGTAGCAACAAAACCTCATCACTAGGCTTGAACTTCCTCTCCTTGACATCGAAGTACGTTTGGTACTTTTCCAAATTAACGTAGGCATTTTGGTAGGCAATCTCGGCACACTTTTCTAATCTTCGTCGAGGATCCAATACATACGCGTAGGAAGATTGAATTTCCATAGCTAAATTAGCTTTCGAGAATACGTCCTTGAGAAGGCTAACGGGACCTCGCACGTTACGTCCGTAGAGTAATTTGAAAAGAGCAAATCCGAGGGTACGATGGGGAATCTCCCTGTATACAAATAGGCCACGGTCAAAAAGTGTTACCCACTTACGGGGCTCTTCGGCAAAAACGTGTGGCACAGTCCACAAAGGGGACGAATGGGGGTGACATGGTCTATGGCCACTTGGGAAAAGGGTTCCAATATGATTGGGGCCTTCTGAATCGGGGTTCGGTTTAATACGCCCTTTTACGGTGGTTTTCTGACAGATTTCACAGAATTAGCAGTATCCCGAAATGTCAACTGCAGCTCTAGGCCAGTAGAAATACCGAATAATCCTCTGATCAGTCTTTTTGAAGATAAAGTAGCCAAAAAACACAGTATGGTGGGCAATTTTTAGGACTAGGGGGACATGCGAACGGGGAACACAGAGGGTATGAAGTCGTTGTTTACGCCATCCAAGCAAGCGCAATGTAACAAGCCTTCTTTTAAGATATAAAAGACAGTCTTCTTTTGTTACCGCGGACAGAATCCTCATCTAGGCTCCGAGATTTTTCCCAAAGGGAAGGAGCTTTGTACACTCCTTCTGTCTTTTAGCGAAATCTTCGCTCAAAGAAATGTGAGTCTAAGGTGGCTTCCAGGGCAGTGGAAATCTGGGAATCCTTCGTTGCCTGGGCTCTCCTGATAACGGCCTGTGCCCTCGAGTTAAATGCAACTTAGGGGCACTGTCCTAACAAAACGCAACAGAATTTTATAGGGGCTGACGCAACTCCAATACTGAAAAGTATTGATACTCCAGGTAACAGTTTACAATGCGGAAGCGGTTTGCGCGTCCCAGGTATTCGGGATTACCGCAAACATTTTGTGGTCAGGGGCCACAGGGGGAAGAAGTTCATTTGATACTATGATACAGGTACACTCAGTATCGCGGACAAGAGTGAAAACTCGGCACCCATTAACGGTTCCATTCTGAAACTTCAAATTTCGAGGAGAGTTTTTGGCGAAGAGGAAATTAACTTGGTACCCTGGGACACTGGGAGACGAGATTGGAGCTGGGGCTTTGGGTCAAAATGAAGGGGGAGCGGGAGCAGCATTCATTCGGTGGACTTGGTGATGGAGATTACTACGGAGTTGGGAATTTTGGTGACAGTGCGGGCGGGTGTGACCCTCAGCACCGGACGCGAAACATACAATTGGCCTACGGGGAAATGATGACGCCGGGTGATTAGAGAAGAGGGGCTTGACATCACGGGGCTCCGATGGGAGGAAACTTCAGGGCTTAAAGGGGCCTTTAACTTTGATAAATTGTGGGAAGTTCTTAGGAGGAAACCGCGAGTTATTAATTTTACTCTTGTGAGATTAAGGGTAGGGCAATTTATTTTCATTCTGGTATAGGTTGTGACTCACCGCCTAGATATCTGCCTCTTCAATGCACTCTTTGAAGGAGTTGCACCGATGATCATTTACGAAGGAGCGAATCTCTGGTGGTAGCGACGCCAGCAACTGATGCCTTAGAATGAAGTCTACCAGGGACTCATAATCCTGGGGACTTTCGATACGTCTAACCAGAAATAGAAATAACGTAAAAGAGTATACCCAAAATGACGAAAGGTCATATTTGCTTGTATGTGGGAGTGTCGAAATTTGGCACGGTAGAAGTCAGGCGTCATTTTTTACGCCACGAGAAGTTTGGATTTGAAGGTGGAGTAATCCACTATGGCTTCCAAGGGAAGGGAATCCTAAAGGTCCCGAACTTGAGAGCTAAGAAGGAAAAGAAGCTTGGCGACACCGTCTCGAAGTCCTAATGATTAACTTCCTAGATTTTCTCAAAGTGAGAGAGAAATGATCCGAAGTCCTCTCCTTCTTTGAAAGTGGGGAGTTTAATGGAGGCAGAATGAAGGACTTCTGCACAGGAATTTACTGAATTGTAGTCAAGCCGATCACGATTTAACTCCAGTTCATATTGGTGAATTCTCTAGCGCTCTTCGCTCTCTCTAATCTCTTATTCTCTTTTATAAGTTCTCTCTTGTTCTTCTTGTTCTCTTCTATAAGTTCTCTCATTTCTCTCTTCTTCCTGTATATAGGCAACTAGGTCTTTGCCACATAAACCCAAAGATTCTCTATGGAGTTTAAGTGTCTCAAACGACGACATTTTGTTCAGAACACGGGGCGTAAATAGTCTAGAGAAAAGAGTTTAATTGTCCGTAGAGACACGGGACGGAGAAGTGCTGAGTAAAAAAGTACTCAGACTCGAAAAAATACGCTTAAATAAACGCAGAGGCAAAGCTATTCAAATACCTACACTAATATAATACACAAATAAACTCAAATTGGAAACAAATGGTGCCTTCGTGAGATAAGAAGAGCTGGTACTTTACTAATCCGTCGGGTATTAAAGTTACCGCGGGAAAAGCTCTGTCTGGTAACAAAACTTTCCTAATAAGGTTCCTCGGTCCATATACACACAAGTACTAAGCGATAAATAAATATGGCAGGGTTGTTTCCTGTTTTGTTTCATATTTAAGTATGCTTTTTTGCAGCATATACGGTACTCAGCTTTAGGAATTACAACAAAGTTAAAGGGTTGACTTTCAAAGATCTCTCTAAAAACCTTTTAAAGACCCTGAAAAATATGATCATCAGATTTTATAATGATGTATACATATATATATATATATATATATATATATATATATATATATATATATATATATATATATATATGCCTTTTTGGAGTTATGGGGCGAAGTTAGGTTAAGGTTCGACCTGGCCTGTTCGTGACGGTAATTAGTTATGAATTCAGTGGGGATGGTTCAATTTTAAATTTGCGGGATCCTTTAAAAACAAATAATTCATAGTACAAGATGGCTAAAGATTAGCAGGTAGATGGTACACATTTAAGGTTGCAAAAGGATGACAATAATGAAAATATGTATACCTTTACCAACAACAAATAAAATATAATTTGAATATACACAGATATAAGGCTTAAAGAGAAGGATCGCACAGGCGAAATTAAATGTTAGCAGGAGATACAGGAAGGATAATTATAGGAGTAGCACTCGAGTACAGGTTGGTCATTAAAAGGGTATTTTATACCGGGGCTTGCACTCAAAGGATTGGATGATTCTGGTAGGTCAGATTATAGAATAATCTGTAGGCATCAACGGTTTCAACTGCTTTCGTGCTTGTTGAAAGTGAGGGCCAGTCGGGATACAATGACTGCAATGGGGAAGTTGGGTTACCTCACGGGGAGGATGAGGGAGCACACGTAGTTTGTTTATTTCAAGTTCATGTAAGTAAGAATGACTAGTTACATTCCTGTCATATTGTTAGTTAAGAATAGGGGAACGTATGTTGTTGATAAATGCTGTACAAAAAGGTCTATCTTAATTAACTAACTGACACTTGGTTTATTTACGTGGAGCCTACTTTCATTGCGTTGAGAAGGAATCACATAAGAATTAGGCCCTAGTTAAAAGCTAGATAACTATATTAACCCTTTTCAATATAGTGTAAATATTTTGTGAGTTTATTGGTAAATTTAAAATATATATTTTTTTTAGAAAAATTCTGGACGTTTCACTAGATCTTTATGTGTTTGACTGGCTCTTTCCTTAAAACAGATTAAACGCTGTGGCTTTCTCAATAATAAGGTAATTAAAAAGTCTACTCAGCTAGTCAAGGGATTGTTCCCCTCCCTATTGTTAGTGTCAGACGGGCGAGCTGAAGTCATTGAATATATGGCTCTCT
This sequence comes from Ceratothoa steindachneri, assembly GCA_963969495.1. Classification (NCBI taxonomy): domain Eukaryota; kingdom Metazoa; phylum Arthropoda; class Malacostraca; order Isopoda; family Cymothoidae; genus Ceratothoa; species Ceratothoa steindachneri. The sequence continues at coordinate 151,825,347 of OZ018317.1, read as the reverse complement.
AACAAAGAAAATAGGAGGGAACTCAACAACTACAATACCGCGACAATAGGCCTAAGTTTAAACATAAACAACATAAAAATAAAGCAAAAAGTAGCAAACAGTCAATAGAAAAAATCTAAGAGGGAGAGTAAGATGACGTAGGTTTAAACCTTTCTCTGAGGGACACAGATACCGACACAGGTATCGCGCATGATGCCTACAAAGAAGAGGCCATTCAACCCAAAAGGTGGTTTAATGTCTGTAGTACCAATCATTCCTGACAGAAAGGGGCTCATATCTTCAAGGACTCCGTAAAAAGAGATAAAATTGGACACCAACAATAATCAATAACTAGGCAGCTTGTGGTACTATAATAGGCCATCGTACTACAAGAGACAACCAACTACATGGTTATGTGTGTATGTGGATATCGTGTCTATATATTGAATAAAGTTATTACTAAGGCCTTAGTATTATTGGAAACTTAGAACTCGGTTTATATGATATTTATAATTCCCACCCATTCCGGGTTCCCTGATCTCTATAAAAGCGATTCTTGTTCCATTTTTTTTTTTTACAATGCCCTAGGAATGCATGCCTTTTATTATTATTATCTGATGGATTACATACACTTGCTGGCAGAGCAGAATTCTATAGGCCAGAAAGTGCTGGCAGAGAAGACAATCCCTTGAAAGAACCTAGAAGAAAAGAGAAGGAAACAGGAGAAAGACACACACAAATTAACACCGCATCAAGAAAGAATGAGCACCAGTTTTAAACTTTTGAAGTAGATGGGTTTCAACGACAGGACTAGGGAGCTCATTCCATAACCAGGTAGTTGCTGGAATGAAGCATCTAAAGTAGTGAGATGTGTAACATCTCCCAATCGTAAAAGCTTTCTATTTGCATTAGTGGCATTTCTAGTTAACCGAAATGGATGATAAGGATCAGGAAGTTCACTGTACAAAGGATGGTTAGGATTATGATGTATCTTATACACTGAACTCCAGAGCGGCGGTGCCACAAGTTAACCTCAAGATGACGAATTAACTCTATAAGAAGAAATTCATTTCAAGCTGCAATTCCTACAAGAGTATCTCTACCTACATATTTTCCACATATTTCAACTTATTCCATCTTGACTCACTTCTTTCTTGATAACAATTTGTGCAAATTTTTGCGGTCGACGTCTTGTTAGATTCTCTTTAAATTTGGAAAACGAATTTATCCAGGAGAAGGAGCAAGACTTTCACTGATTCAGACGGAACGTTGTTTTCTACTCTTCTTTATTATTTTACTTCGTGTATTTTTTCACATTATGAAGATTATCGATGTTATTATGGTAGGGAACAACTAAGTCAAACCACCTACTAAAGAAATATAATGGAGTATTTATTACCTGAATTTCTATGTGTGTTAATAGTAATGCCCTTTTTGATTCTCTGCATGGAGGGATATTTGGGGCATGAAATTTATTAAACTTGTAATTTTATCTTTGATTGCCGTGTACGATACCATATAAATTATTAAAAAATCCCAAATTCTGAAGAATCAAAACTAAAAAAAATCTTAAATTCTTGTCACTTATAAAGCTTATAGTTACGAGTATATTGTAGGACAATATGAGTACACGGAGTGCCAATATATCTGCATTCGTCTATGATAATGTGCGTGGGCGAGTACGAGGCGCGGTCAATGAGTTTTGCGAATCGGTAGGGCAAAACAGGGGAAGGGGAATGGCTATTTGTAGGGGTGTTAGGACAGGTTATGACAATTCAGGATCTACAGCCGCACGCTCCTGCGTCATCTATTTAAGAAGCAGTAGCTGATCGCACATTGTCATCAAAATTTTTTAACAATGGAGAAGGTGGAGCACCGCGCACTGATCAAATTTTTGACCAAGGAAGGCGAGAATGCAAAAGAGATCCAGGAACTCCTGGTTGCAGTGGAAACCACACCTCCCCTTCCTATGCAACCATTACTTGCTGGAATAGGGAGTTCTGCCATGGTCGTGAGTCCCTTGAAAATGACCCCCGTCCAGGACGCGCGTTAGACGTGACCAACGAGGACAATGTCGCCCGTGTGGAGAGGATGATCCTCGAAAATCGACGGGTGAAGGTCGAAGAAATCGAGCGAGAACTTGAAATATCACATGGAAGTGTTATCAAAATCATCCACGATAATTTGGCCATGACCAAGGTCTCTGCCTGTTGGGTCCCTAGAAACCTCACGCCCCATGATCGACTTCAACGTCATCAAAGTCCACAAGGCAAGAGTTGCACAAGCTGCCCTGAGCGAGTGCGGATTCGTGGAGCTCAACCATCCCCCCTACAGTCCAGATCGTGCCCCTAGCGACTACATTTTATTACGCCAGCTCAAGGGTGCTTTGCGTGGACGCCTGTTAAGGGACAATGAAGATGTCCAGCTCGCCGTCCAGGAGTGGATTGAACAGCAGTCAGGAGATTTCTTGTTGTCGGGAATTCGAAGCCTCAGGGACAAGTGGTGCAAGTGCATTAAAGTCGAGGGTAGTTATATTGAAAATAATAAAACACTTTTCCTCATATCTCGTTTCCTCATATCTCGTTTCCTCATATCCGAATGGCAAAAACTTATTGAGCGTCGCTCGTAGATGTTGCTATATGCACAAAGAGATACTCATAGAAAAGGAAGAGACTTTAATAGTGCCATAGGCTACAAGGGGGTCAACCCACAGTCAAAGGTGCGTAGGGTAGAACTGGGTTAAAGCCCCTCCAAATACTGAAGCCTGGGGGAGCAGCATGTCACCCTACGACCCCAGTGGCACAAAAAAACTAGTGCTTTCTCTCTCAGGTCGTCTTTTACACCTCATTTAAATCTCCTACTAGGTTTTCCCGGCCAACCTAGACCATTTCCTTATATCCGAATTGCAAAACTTATTTACCGTCCCTTGTATAATACATAGAACTCTCTGATTTGTTTATTTAATGTATTAGAATATAATTAGATTGGCAAATACTATACACTTAAAATTGATAAATGAAATAATATTAATTCAATTTATGCGTGATCACGTGAAAAATAGTTAATTTAGTACACACGAAATATGCAGGCGAGGTGGAAGGAAAAACAATAATTAGGAGTGCCAATATTAGAAACTCAAAATGACAAGATGAAAATGATTTTTAATGGAAATAAAACACAATATGTTATAATGGGAATGGTTAAATTGGAATTTGTATAGTTGTAGTTGTGTAAGATCAAGAAATGGTTAAATTGGAATTTGTATAGTTGTAGTTGTGTAAGATCAAGGAATGGTATAAATAAGTAGGAAAACTGTAATTAGTAAAGAATATTAAAGTAACACATATTATGGAACCTGTAATACACTTTAAACAAATTTACCATTAGAGTTTTTTCGCTACTTGTTCCAGCTGAGGAACAATTAGGAACAATGAGCCGGGAATTAAGAGTTTGTGATTGTTGCGATCTAATTGGTGGGTAAGATGACCTAACGTGTCGTCCTAATTGGTATTCGATTCCGTAAACAAAATAATTAAATATTTTGAAGGAAATTTCTAAATGACCTGTTTAAACTATATAGTGATATTTCTATAAATTTATATATATATATATACATACATACAATTGATAGATAGATAAATTAATTCTAATGAAATTTAACCATAACCTTTGGGAAAATGATAACGTATGCGACGTAACAAAATGTCTTTATGTATGGGTGTTCAGGTGCATAAATGACCCTTATGCTTTAAATGAGGAAAAATTGGGACCAACCTTTTCAAAAGAGCCAGAGGGGACCGATATACTTCACTTAGGTTAGTTTTTCTTTAAAGTTAAATTATTAAAGGATTTGTGCTCCATATGTTTGGACTCTTTTTTCCATTTTACTACTGAGCGATTTCTTCATAAGTTTCGTCCTGCATCCCTCACTGCGCTAGAAGATTATATTTAGAATTCTGGCTTTTTCCTAGCCCCGTATGAAGAGTTGCACTCTCTGCTACTATATGCCACACAACCTTTCAGTCACTTTAATGCTTACTCAATAATAAGAACTTAATTCTTGCGGAGAAAACATCTGGGAGAGATCTCTCGTGCGATGCGTGCATAATGCAAGGCATAAACCTTTCATTTGAGAAGCTCCAAAAGATAAAATAAAAGGAAGTGCATCAATTCTTTGAAATAATTATAACTCCGCCTCCTGGTTTCAAATTATAAAATTAAAACTTATCTTTATTTAAATACTTTTTAATAGTCATTTATTCGATTTCGTACACGAAACAATTATATAATTGAGCAATTTAGTGCTCAACTATACAAGTTCATAGACATTATAAATTATATTTTTTACCGTTTTCCACCAGATTTTTTATTCAGAACCTAATCCCACTACCATTCATACTGCATTCATCATTTTGCCTTAATTGTAATTGTCTGGTTGATACTGTTAAATCACCCTAAGCTACGTTTGAAAACTATTATTTTGTTGTATGTTTTCTTTCAACTGATTCTATACGAATTGACCTAGTTAAACACGACAATGATATGGGTAATTTTCCGTTATTGCTTACTTCTTTGTAGTACATTTTTACATAAATTATATATGAGTAACATCTAGATACAAGGAGCTACAGCTTGACCAGACGCTAAAAACTAAACTGAAACTGAATATAACAAAAGAAAATTGAGTAAAACATTTAACAATAAAAATAATGCATTGAAGTATTAAGAAAAAGAAATCGGACTTAAGCGCTATTCCTTAATGTATGGCTCCAGGGTTATCATTTTTTCAAACAACAATGGCAATTAGTTATGATATTGCTGTCCCAGCGACCTTGATACATTTTTTCCATCGTACAGATGAGCTGATGGAACTTGTCACTTTGTTCTTCATTGTACTCTCCCCGTTTTTTCGGATAATAATTTAAGGGAGAGTTCAAAAATACAATTTTATGGACTTACGAGCTTCCAGTTTCTGAATGATTTCCAAGAAACTGCTAACGATGCGGTCATACTCGGGACTCGTTGTTTTCCGAGGAAATTTGATAACAAATAATTTGAAATCAATCCAAGCTTTCATTTTCACTTCGTGCATAGTCTTCTCATGCTCGGAATCTTTTATTAAGCTTCAAATTTCGGAACCATAAAAAATTAATACCCGCATTTAATTTTGTATAACTTTTATGGGAAATTCTGGCTGTTAAAGAAATCTGGTTTCTGTTTAATGATTGCTTTCACGAAATTTTCATTAAACATACCTTTATCTGTGGCGATGGGAGCAGAATTTTCACCTCTTATTAAACCATGAAAAGCATCGGCTTAAAGATTATTTTCATATAACATGCCAATTACCTATTGCTAATTTACGAATGCTCACAAACTGTATATCACTGTGTGAAAAATGAGCAAATATATGCCTAAAATTACCTATCTTGAAAATTCGTCATGGATAAGTAACATTAATTAACAATTTTCCACATGGTCCTTTCCTTTCGTCCACACCACAAGTATAACAAAGGGGAAAGCCTTCAGGCTTCCTTTCCTCTAAGGTCTGAAGTATTTGACACATGTTTGGCGAAATATTTGTTGAGTAAATTCCTAATCCAGATCCCACATCTTTATGCCAAAATAGACATGATAGCAAGTCTTTACAAATGCTGGGGTGTTCAATTGTTGGTCATGAAGTGCAACTTTGCCATATACATATCTAACAAAACCTATCAGTGTCTTTTTGGCATTTTCTGACAAACAAAAGTCATTACAAAATTTACATTTAAAGATGAAAAATGCTTGAAAATAAAGAGGTGGAAGAAAAGAACAGTACTTTATCTGCAAAAAGGAGTTGCAGATCTGTATTTATTGCTAAACTCTCGCATAGAATCTTTTAAAACATCCCAGACATCAAATATTGAGGAGATAAGTGTTTAATTATAAATTTTTTGATAATTTTTAATTTTGTTTATTAAATTCCTATTTAAAAATGATGTAATTTTCACCAAATCAGCTTTGATAATGTTGAAGCTGCATTAATGTTGGTAAATCTAACCAAAATTAAGTTTGCTCATGGGAAAGGAATTAATAAAATGTCAATTGTGAATAGAAACAATAAATTAATTAAAATATAATATGTAATACTGAAATTCCATTTCAGATCACCCCAAAAATCTAAGCACCACTTCTCTTGAAAATTTTTTTAAATTTCAATTTTCCTTGAGCAAGTTGATTTCTTGCGTTATCCTTTCCCCTGAATTGCTTTACATTTGTTAGTCGGGGGAAGTACACCATAATCATAAGAGGGGACCACAAGAAGGAATAACAAAGGGTTAAATCTGTTATCTTGGGCTTCATTAAATTAAATGATTCATTGAAACTATTTGATCGTTTAAAATTTCTGTCACTCTGTCTCTCACCGCAATCTAAGTGATAAAGCACAAGTACAGAATATACCAGAATTTTTGAAATTATTGTGAAAATTGCAGCAACTTGTTGGAATTATTTTGCGTTAAGCGTGTTAAAGTGGAGTGGTTGAGTCATGTTTTAACCGTAAATAAATGATCATAGAGACATCAGGCAAATAGGGTGGCCAAATTTGAATTCATTCGGGTTATTCTGTAGTACACACTGTCAAACATTAAGGCTATTCACTTTTCCATCCATATTAAAGCTGCCTCGTGACTAACTTCAACATTGTACAAAGAAGAGCGAGTCAATGGAGAAGCCATTTGACAAATCCTTTTGGGCTAGGAAAATCAGTCTCGCCGATCTGATGCCGGAGGTGCATCTTAAAAGGCTCCTATTTCAAATCAATTTTAATAATACAATTAGATTATAAATTTTACTTTTGCATTACATGTTTAGTGTGGGATGCATTTTGATCTTCAAAGGTTTTCTTCTAACATCTTTAATAGTTTCTTCGGTTCTTACTCTCCGTCTTTTTCTAAATGGTGGATATAGTTGGAGTCTGCCTCTTTTATAAAGGAAGCCTAAACAAATTTGTAAATGTTTTTAGTATCAATCCAACATGTGAAGACAAATATTCGTTCTTCATTTGTTAACTGCGTGGTGAGTTCTTGGATGAGAGTAGATTTAAATTCTTTATATGCCTTTTATCCTAATTAGCAAGAAAAATAACTAATAAAAGAAACAAACAAATCGACTATTAGTACAAAGTTCATCATTAATTTCCTTACCTTGCGCAAATGTAATTTTGCAGTTTCACTATTATTTAAGCAGACTTAGTGAAAAGTAAACCATTCATAAATAGCTATTTATGAAATGAATCTTGTTTACAAAATGAAAAAATAGTAAGTTTCATTTCATATATAAATATTTAAATTTTGGTTCACTTTTTTCGTGGGAGATCATGTATATATTCATGTTTATGGCTGTGTAGATCACATATCCCCATTTCTTGGGAGATGAATCATTAATCAATGATTTCAGTTCTTTTTTTCGGACTTCTTTGTTTCTAAATTTAGTTGAATAGAATTAGATTTTAAAAAATGGAATAAAAGTGAAGTAACTTGCTTTTTCTTATTCAGCCTTTTCTTTCATTTTTATCTTTCAAAATATTTGTAATAATTTAATGTAAAAAGTGAAGCTACTTCACGTTATTCATTACTTTAATTTCTTTCCATGTACTCCGTGATCGAAGAAAATGGGACCCATAAGAAAAAAACAGGACACTTAATATTTTATTTCTTTCATAGAAACGATATTTCATGTAAGGTTATTTGGGTCAAGCATTTTGAAAGACGGTGTAAAGGAAGCCATTTTTTAAAGAAAGTTAGTTTTAAACAAACAAGTTTATTTTCTAACATTTTCCATTAATAAATAACAATTTTGCACCAATGAATTCGAAAATGACATCCGTTTCCTTCGATGAGGTCAAGTTTTTGTGCTATGTCGAATTTTAAAGAATCCGATCGTTTAACTGAAATGATAAGATTTTTGTGACGGTTTCGGTTGATTTATGTCAATATTATTCATCCAAATTGGATTTTATGATGAAAAAACATTGATGTCTATCAAAATTTATTAATTAAATGTTAATTCAAAATTTAGTTTGTTCGGTGGTTGAGCTTTGTTAAATATACATAAATCAAAAGGCTAAATTCGGAAAGTTTAAATTATTTGTTTGCCAGGAATTATTAATTAACCCACAGGAAAATAAAGTTTGTGAGTATTGTAAGACAGTGGCAATACTAATAAACTTTCACACTTCAGAGTATTTATGAATTTCTTAGGTTTCCAGAATTTACCTGATGTGGCTAATGTCGCGCCTTCCCTTCCGAGGAAATTTGCCGGGGTTTTAGTAAGGTGGAAAAGTATAAGGGGGTAAGGTCCCCGCTCCTATTGATACCTGGAGGAGCCACCCGCCTGCTCTACTCCACTGCACCAAGAGAAACTTGTGCTCTCTCTCTGGTCGTCTTTTACACAACTTGTAAATCGTTTTCACACCTAGACGCAACGCAAGCTGACAGAGGGCTTGAAGCTCTATTTGAATACTTCAGTCCTGCACTGATAGGAATAAAATTTCAGAGCTATTTTATATTTTAAGGTGATGCGGTAGCAGTGTGGTTGGAGTGGTGGGAAACGTAAGAGAGGGTTTTATTTTCCGTAGGGTCATTGTGATAGAACGGGTTGAGGCAGCGTTAGTTTGAACTCCTATCACATATTATTTAAAACCACGATGCTCCCACGTGCATCTTCGCTTCGAAGCTTGGCGCCTTATCAAAGCCACCGGATGTCAATGTTTAAACAAGGAGGTTATTGTCCCCCCGTTCGCCCCCATACGCCGAACGCGCCAGATTGAGTTAGGCTAATGGGCAGATAAGGCATTGTTCCCAGCCTCGGCTGTACATTCCCTCGAAGTTCCCACTCCATTGTCCCCCACGCCAAGGGAGTGTCTGGACTATTTAGATGGAAACTTTATCTCTAAGATCAGATTGGAGACCAAATTTTCGTGACAAAACATCACCACGACCCTCTCTCACTTTGTGCGCCAAGGGACCTTGACCTCAAGATTCACCATCACTTGTCCAGAAGAAGGACAATATCCCTTGAGTGCCAAAGGTTCGAGCCTTTCGTGACGCCAAGTCCTCAAGGCTTCCCCCTCGTTGTTAAGATAGAGAAGAACGTTAGAACAGCCATTGTTCTTTGAGCCCTTAGCCAAGAAACGGTTCTCACCCTTCCCCCTTGTTGTTCAGAGGAGAACAACATTAGAACAGCCATTGTTCTTGAGCCCGTAGACAAGAGACGGTTCTCACCCACCCCCCTTGTTGTTCAGAGGAGAACAACGTAGAACAGCCATTGTTCTTTTGAGACCTTCGCTAAGAAACGGTTCTCACCCGCCCCTGTTGTTCAAGAAGAGAACAACATTACAACAGCTATTGTTCTTCAGCCCGTAGACCAGAGATGGTTCTCACCCCCCCCCCGGTTGTTCGGAAGAGAACAACGTAGAACAGCCATTGTTCTTCAAGCCGTTCGACGAGAAACGGTTCTCATTCCCAAGACGCCACGTCAGGATCATCTTCCCCCCCCCCCCTTCGGCTGGAACTCGCCAGCGGACCGAAAATTCCTTCACGTCGCCTTCCACTGCACCACTCGTATAAAGTTACGTAAGCCAAACGTTACCTTTGAGTATTGAACCCTTTTGTCAATTCTATCCTGTGCTTTAAATGGTTTAGCGAACCATCTTATCCCTTGAACTCTATATTTGTTCCCTTTTTTTAAATCCTTTAATCCTCGGATTAGCCCAAGCCCCCACGACCCTTTCCATTCTCTGTTTATGTCAATATTTTCCGTTTTGTGTATTGTTGTTAGTTATTATTAATAAAACTCTATTTTATTAATGATAGCAATATTATTATCCTTGAGCTCAGTTCCACTTCTTAAGCATATTGAAGATACATAATATCGGCCCGCCAGACATTAACGCACTCTAAAGTTAATTAAAGAAGCTCCCTCAACGAATAGGTATATATGGTATATCATCGAGAGTCCATTCTACGACAGTCATCATCTTGCATATTGCACATTCAATATGGTGGTAAAAAATTCTCGATTATTTTAATTTTGTGGGCTTCCAAGCATAATTTGGTGTTAGTATTTAAGATGTTAATTAATTTAGGCAACGTTAGGTTAGGTAAATATAATTCAATACCGAATAAAATCGCAGACCTAGGCTTAAATTTCTAATTAATTAACATGTAAAATATTAAAAAGAAAATGTAAAAAGATGAGGAAACCGAAAAGAAATTTGCTCCTATCCAAAATAATACCCTATGATGATATAATGTAAAAGGTCAAGTTGTATAATCCACCTCATTTGATTCCTTTCCTACCACTAACCAGGCTTAGCCATACCAGAGCTTCCCTTTTGCCCAGATTAATTCCACCTAGCTGCTCTACACTCAATCGAACGTCATCCATTAATAGTGCAAGTGCGCATGTGTGCCATCATGTGCACCGATATGATGGTGTCCTACGAAGCTTTCGCCTTTTCTCATATTCATTTTTCTTCTAAAGCTGAGGTTTGACGCTAGAAGCTAGAATCTTCGTATTTGATAATGAATTGAGTTTAAAATTTAAGTTCAGCCCATAAAGTGTGCCTTGTATATTAATTTGGACCCCTAAAAATGAATTTTTTCGCTAATTTCGAATTATTCTGAACCTTCAAACGGTTATAGTCGAGTGTTTGCTAAGTAAATATAAAAACAATATTAATACAGTCACAAAACTTAAATGGAGACGGATATACATCAAATGATCTTTGTCCTTTTTACTAAAATTTAAAATTCATTGTGAGTGTCAAAGCTATTGATCAGAAGAGGAGAATCTCATAACCAACTATTCACATGTGATCTTTTAAAATAAGAAAACTTCAAAATTTTGGTTTCTAGGATGTTCTAGAGTGGTAAATTGCAATCTTGGAGGCATAAAATATTATTAAAACTGGCTAACAAATTGGATTCATACATTTTATTACAAAGCCACGAGTTTCTATTTAAAATTGACGTTTTTTAGAAATTTTTAGGTGGATTTGAAATGTAAAAACAATGTATGATGTGAATATCGAGTTTAAACATATTTTCCATATTATCTTCAAAATGTAGTCAAGAAATCGAAATTCGAGCTCGGATTTTCGAATCAAAGTTTCTTTAACAAAAATTAAGACATATTAACCGAGGAATGTTTTAGTGTGTGTACACGTTCGTTTGCATCGAAAGAGACTCCTAAGTGATGTATACATATACATCTGGGCTGCACCTTTATATAAATTGGTTCATCTTCGTTATGAACGAACCATTTTAAGTTAAGTGGTAATTCAGAGACATTTCGAAATTGCATTTTTTCCTCGCCAATCTGCGCCTTCCATCCCTCCCAAAAGAAGGAAAACGCAGGGGGTTTTATCACAGCCGCTGAATTCCCTATCGGGAAAAGAACCTGAATCGAGGCAAAAATAGGGCGGGATAGGGATTTATGTCTGGCCTCTCCCATTGGTCCCTAAATTTCAACACAGGCGTTTGCGGTTATGCCTTCTTTAGTTTTCTTCTTTCGAACAAACATTAGAGAATATTCAAACCTATTCAGTCAGATAGTGGTCGTGCGAAAGCGACCAGGTTAATACTATAGTCTCCAAATAAATGTCTTTAACTCATTTTCACTTCTCCGAAATTTACCGTTCACCTAGGCGCCTCTGCTTAAACACAATCAGGTGGAGATGGAGATTTTCCGTTGGTGTTTGCTTTTTATTTTCTGGAAATTTTAACTTTGTTCTGCAGACTTAGCTTTGAGACCTGTTTGTATAATGCGGGGTCACTGAGTTAAAAATAGCAATAGTTGTCTTCTATCACGTCAGGTTTGTAATATATGTACGGGTCCATATTGGCCCCATTCATAGTAGCAGGCTATCTTATGACCAAGTGAATGAAAGAAAAAGAAGAGGTATTTCGCATTCTTCTTATTTTATTTTATCTATTTATTTAGACTTCTCTTTATGCACATCTAGATATATAAAGCAATTGTGCACAATATAATTTTGTGTTTTTTTTAGATTTGTTTTATGAAATAACATTCAGTAGTATGGCCTAAGTATGAAGGAAATGTTTGAATTCCCCTGACTCGTTTTGCTATACGTGGTTGTTTACTGAACCAACTCAAAGAATGAACATTAGGATCTTTGTAAAAAGAGCATAATTGGCTTACTTTAAGATTAAAGTAGGTGACCAGAATAAACCGTGGGCACGCACTCTATTTGTAAACCATGTGTCGAAAACCTACGCTAATGGACAAAGGGCACAAGGAAAGAAATAGGATTTGGCATTATTATGGTGTGACTGGAGCCAGAAAACCATCTAAATGATAGCTACAGTTGTCTCACAAAGTCTTCTGGTTATAGCAAGAAAATGTGACATAAAATAAGTTACCTAAATCTGATTCAGTAATTCGTCCAGTTCTTTATTCAGATGAGATTCCAGTACCTGTATTCAGGGAACTTCCTTCACTGGACGATGGAAGTGATATAGTGAATCTGATTTAAGCAATGAACTTGACAGTGATTCAGACTTTCTACATACATCGAACCAAGAACGTGTAAATTTGAGCCAATTAGAACTGAATAATGTAATTAGAGACCTAGGTCTGTCAAAGAGTTAACAGAAGTCTTAACTTCTAGAATACAAAGGAAGAAATTGTTGTACATAGGACAAAAGAAATGTATTTTTTCATCGGAACAGAGGAAGAGATCTCTTAGCATTCTTTGAAACTGAAGAAGATTTTGTTTACTTTGGTGACGTAGCGGGAAGGTTAAACGCGATGTGTTTTTCAGAGTATGATCCAAAGGAATGCAGACTTTTTATGGATAGTTCAAAGAGTAGTGTAAAATGTGTGTTACTTCATAATAGAAACTAGTTTTGTGCAATTCATATTGGTCACTTTGTGCATTTAAAAGAGAAGCATGAACCCATAATCTCTGTATTAGATTTGCTCAAATATGATCAACACACATGAATTATATGTGCGGATCTGTAAATGGTAAATTGTTTCCTGTGTTTATGGGACAGCTGAGCCAAGGAGCCACATGGAAACAGAAACTCTGGTCAGTTCGGGAAAGTTTGACTATTGGGAAGAACAATTTATATACCAACCACTTGTTGAGCCAGAGCAAATCATTTTCTCACCCCATAATTTTAGACTAGGGTGGATGAAACAATTTATGAAAGCTCTTAATGTGGAGAAGGGCTGTTCCAAATCTATATGTACAATATTTTCTGGCTTAAGTTATGATAAAATAAAGGCTTAACCTTTTGGTTTGATACAAATTAGAAAGTTAATAGAAAACCAAATCTTTTCGAGGTCAATGACTGACATAAGTAAAAGATCATGGGATACATTTGTGGATGTTGTGAAAGAATTTCTTAAAAACAAAAAGGCTGCTAACTACAAGGATTTAGTAGAAATATTACTTGATAGCTTTCATAGTTTATGCGGCAACATGATCACAAAGGTTCATTTCCTCATGAGCAGTCTGTCTTGATGAATTTCTTGCTAATCTTGGCAACGTGAGTGATGAAATCGGAGATCGTTTTCATTAAGATATCAAGATTATGGATAAGGAGATATCAAGGCAGATAGAACACAAACATGATGGCAACCTACTGTTAGAGTATTCAACTAGATTATGTAGACATCAAACACTCCAGACACTCTCGCAAGCGAAATTTTTGCCAGGAATGTATAGGTTTATGTACGATTGCTTGTGTTTTCTCCATTATATTAAAAAAAATAACCTGTATGTATTTAATCATAGGTGATCTTATCTTACAATGCCTTTATTCTTTCAAAAGGGCCTAGAACGGATCCCTAAGATACACTATTTTTTACGTCCCTCCACTGTGAGTTCACCCCATTTAGCACAAGTCTCTGTTTCCTGTCTTTCAGGTATCCAATTCAAAACTTTTCTACTATCCCATGCATTTTGAATTTGTGAACTCGTCTCCTATGTGTAACCTTATCTAAAGCTTTGCAAAAATCTAACTAAATTACATCAACACTCTCTTCCTTATCGAATTGTTTAGTATCATAATCCATAAAATCCTCTTCTAAATCCATGCTGAGCATCATTTATTAACTTACTACACTCTTAATGGTCAAAAAACCCCTTCTTAACTATCTTCTCAAGAATTTTACAAACAATTGGGATATTTAATCTATCAACAGACAAAAAAACATTTTTTATTTTACCCACAAGGGGGTGCAAAAAAAAGCTTTCTGTTTTTTATAGCACCATTTTACCTATTCTCTCACTTTTTCAATAAAGTTGATGTTTATCCAAAACATTTGAAGATTTCAATAAAAAAGTGCTAATGAATTAAAACATTTTTATTTGCTTGATGAGTTATCAAGTTTTGAATAACAACTTTTCAAACATTCAGCCTACTAATTTCTTTTGAACAGAAATAAATATTTGTGTGTATGTTAAAACAAACTTTGAAATTCAAGAGAAAATAATAGCAAATTGAAAGGTAAGAATCATATCATTTTTTATTCTTTGAAATAGTGTCCTCTTTGTTTAGTTTTAGTTTTATTTTACATTGTATAGTGTCCTTAGTATATGTATATACATTACTTGCAAAATTAGCATGAAAAATATAAATAATGGCAATATTTTGGGTGAAATAGCACTAAGTGTGATTTATGTATACACGATGAGCAAATTTTTGTTTAGGGCTGCAAGATGATTGCTGATATTCTTTCAGAAACAAAACCAAAAACATTACTAATAATCTTTGAATTTTAAAATTTTCATTCATGCACCCATCAACGTTTTACAACTGTAAATCAGCAGACGAAGGCACAGTTCCACAACAGTGATGATCTTGGTTTTTCAGATGACCCTGATCAAGAGGAAGACTATTATCCAGCTAAATATATGTATGTTGGTTAAATTATATATATATATATATATATATATATATATATATATATATATATATATATATATATATATATATATATATATATATATATATATAATCTAACTGAAAATATCTGCAAACATAAGGAAAAACATATAAATATATGATTTCTATTTATATGTATGTATATTTGGATAGGGCTTATCTGTGTTTGTGTGCATGTCGTCAGTCTGCACAGCTGTATTTTAGATGTAACTGGCAAAGAACAGCACCTTATCTGTACCTTCAGCGCCATACTAAAAAGGAGACTGCTTCTCAGGCTGTTGCTCGCCACCCGGGGCTTTGGCAGGCACAGTAATTGTCATGTTGATATTTTATGTTGATTTTTTTATCCGGTTGGAGATACTCTCCCCGAAAAAGGGATCGTCAGTAATTTTCATCCTTTATTACTCTTTTTCTGTTTATCTTTCATCTATCAAAACTATGTTATGATAATTGGTTTTGTGATATTGACGTACAAATGCATCTTTACAAATAGGTAATATATTGTGTAGCAACAATTCATTCGAACAGAGTGCCAAACTCCTGTTTTCCATCAGACACATAAATGAAACAGTTGAGACGAGGAACTTCAATAAAAAACGATTCAATTGATTGAGTTCAGTTGCACATGGTGAAATTTAAAAATAATAGTTCTGTAATCCTACTAAGTTTATTTGTCACACGATATAATAAGAAAAGAAATTACAATGACGAAGTCCTTTGCTCGAAAATAGTAAAGACTTATAATATGTCCATGGATGGTGTCGATTAAATTGATTCCTTATTGGCTCTCTGCAGGACCATAATTAGGCATATATAAGATTATTTCTGCTCTTACTTCCATGTTATGGATCTGTGATGTACGGTGACATGGCCTACCTATATGCAGGATACTGAGAACTGTGGCTTGGATGAAGAGATGTAATGAGTTTATATGATTTCCAATCTGAGTTCAGATAAAAGTTTGTGTACACCTCAAGGTCTTAAATTTTGTAGACCCTGTTATTACAACTAGGTTAGATAAGTTTGACCACTGGCAGTTGTATGAAGCAAAAGCAAATAAATAAAAATAGTGCATGGTGAAAAAAATAGGTAATGTTGTAACGAGAAGGTGAATGCACCAGATGTCGCATAAACCAATGTTTTGCACCTAGCCAAAATTGTTTTTTGGATTATCATAATCAGAAGTAATGTAACGTGGAAATGTATGTTTAAACAAACATTACGGAAAAGGTAAAATTTATGTGACAATGAACAATGTATCTTTAGACTGTCGTAGAATGGCCAGATTCTCTCTCTCTCTCTTTTTCTCTCTCTCTCTCTATATATATATCTCTCGCTCTCCCTCTTTCTCTCTCATTATATATATATATATATATATATATATATATATACATAGGTACTTTGAGGTTGGGGCCGAAGTTGGTTGAAGAACGTTAGTGAAGGGGTTAATTGTTAGGAGTCCAGTGTGGATGGTATATTATTAACTTTGCAGGTCCTTTTAGACAGGTATTTCAGAGTGCAAGTTTACCAAAGATTACCAGGTAGCTGGTACGCGCTGGGGTTGCAAAAGAAAGCCAATGACGAAAATATATCTTTACTAACAACAAAATGATATTTATATTTACACAAAAATTGGGGTGAAAGGGAATAGTCGCCTATACGGGGTTAAAGGTCGACACGAGATGCAGGTAGATTAATTGATTAAGGGATTATAAAGTTAAAATCAGTTTGGTGATTGAAAGGGGGATTTTAAACTGGGGTGTTCACACAAATAATAAAGCAATGGGGTAAGCCAGATTCAAGATCAATCTGCAGGCGGCAACGGTTACTATTAACTTTCATGCTCGTTGCCGAAAAGGGGGCTGTTGGGGTACGATGAATGCGACGGAAGAAGTTAAGTTACCCCTTGCTTAAGATGAGGGATCACTTATCGGGGCTTTGGAGTCGGAAAGCCTTGTTAAGTACTTGCCGATTTAATATCGCAGAGTTCACGGATCTTAAAGCTTGGTGATTGAGTAAGGCAGAGTTCATGGATCGATTTAGCCTTCAACTCGAATCGAAATCGCTGCTAGGGGGGTGGGGATGGAGAGCTTCATTTAGCTCGTTTGCCGGAGTAGGTGGAAGTGACTCCCGCGGGTAAAGGGGGAATCGTGATAACGTTGGTTGGAATGTCCAACGAATTTCAATCTTGGAGCGGAAAGTAAGAATCCTGGCAGGGAGGTGGCCGTGAGGGGGTGGGCGATGACATCGGTTTCTAGGCAAATACATCTGGGGCGTGTGATAACGACGTCAGCCGCTTCCTTGCACAGGTTCAACCATGCTTTAACAGCTCCATGTGGTGTTTTTAGGATCCACTTGGGTACAGAAGGGCACGTGGTGGTCATTTGACCTCATTCTTCTACATAGACATACATACAAATAAAGTTGTGACTATAGATAATTTAGCTCAATAACTATATGAACATCTGTTTTAATGTTATTTTATCCCGAGAAACAGTAAAAATAACATATATAAACAAAGTTTGGTCTTGCACTATAGAAGGTTAATCTGAAAAGTATATGAAAGAAAGGAAAATTCATTTTCCCTTTGACATCTAATACCCTAAGTTATCGTGGGTAGGTCGCCGGTGACTTTTTTTATCTTTTCGGGTGCGATATCCCGAGAAAAAAAACGAAAAACTCAGATAAAAGTAATTTAGTTAAACAACTTATATCTTAAAATATATCTCTAAGATTTTGTTTAAAATAGAAAAAATTCTGATTTTATGAGTAAAGAAAAATGAATGAAGATTCACTATTATTAGAAGGTAATTTATTACGATAAAGGAGGTAAAATAAAGATTGGTATATATGGAAAAAGTATACCGCGGTAGTTCATCTCTGCGCGCAGCTTTTAAGTTTTTATTTTTACTCGTGTCGTTATAAGAATATAAACAGGAATTTGCGCTTAGTTCTGAAATATAAGCATGGAAAAACTTCTCCACGTTCCCCCGAAACTGTAACACCCATTCATAGAAGAGATAAACCAACTAGGTGCCACAACTACTGAGAGTTGAATGGTATAAAAACAAAAGTAAAGTAGGGCAGTTAGAACTACCTTACGTGCCATCGATTGTGTGTAATGTGGAAAAGAGATGCTTGTTCTCCATTGAGAAAGAATTCGATTTGGCGGACTATGCGCCCTCATCGATAACTACTGTAGAACATAATCATAAAAAGAAGTGAAACTCATTTATATTTGGGGACCAGTAAATGGCGTTAGCCTTGTTGACGGTGGTTATCTTGTTTAATTACATACAAGGCCTCAACTTTAGTTAAATTGTTGAATATAAGGCAAAATTATTGTTCACCTCGTTAAATGTTAAATGCCAACAAAAGAATATTGGTTGCCTTGTTAAATGTTAACAAACCAATGTTCTTTGCTTTTTGAAATGGAAACGAAACAATTTTGTTTACCCTCTTCACTATTGAATGGCAACCTGTTTTCCTATTTTGTCTAATGATTAATGTCAACAATAATATAATTTTAAATACCTATGAGAGAATATTGCGCACTTTTTTTTGTTCTAATTAATCTAAAATGCTAGAGGAATGGAATGCGGTTACAATAACAATAGTAAGACGCCTTCTTGACACTGCATAAGGCACACCTGAAGGACACTCCTCTTCCACAACAACCATTTACTGTATCAAATAGAGTGATTTAATACCCTAAAAATACCTGCTTTAATTGGTGTAGGGAAATAGGCACTCCCCACCTCCCCGTTCACTCGCGGTGCAGTCACAAAGCGGTTACCGCAAAGACATCCACCCCAGGCATCGGCGGGCCCATTGCGTAACCACAGGGTCGTTTATTTTGGTGCCATGAAGGACCTTGAAGGTCAAAATGCAAGATCTCCCCCAGGAGAGTGAGATCCAGTTTCACGTCAAATAAAAAATTGGAGACGTGTTTCTCCCAATCTCAAAGGCTAATGAGGAGCCGATGTTTTACTTCGTGTGAAAAACCGTTTTGAAAAAGAACTCTCCTGGGGCCGTCCTCAAGCCCCTCCCACATTTACCACTCCCCTAGTAGGGTGAAGCGGTATAAATGTTGTGTGTAGAGAAATTAACCATTTTTGTGGGTAAACTAATTTAATTAATTCTTGTTTATAATAATATTTAGAGTATTGCTGTAGTTAATGTATAAATATTATGTATTCAATTGATAAAGGTAAAATATAAGTTTATCTTGGGATTAATGTTCGTTTGTCTTATATATCCTTACGTCTTTTGGAACGGCTCTGTTTTTTAAGATATTTAGATATCAATATATATTAGACACTCTTAGAGCACTCTTAGAATAGAACAAAAAGGGGGGAAATTCTACGACATAAATAAAAGTGGTGTCAGGTGTGGGGTTGTTATTAGAAAGAACCCAGTAGTCTCAAATTAGGAAAGAGCCAACACGTAAAGGAATTTTAGGAATAAGAGAATAATTGACAAGAGGAAAATTGGTAGAGTTAGGGGTGGTAACAATCTGAAGGTAATTGGTAGGCCAAGTGGTAAATTTGTTGTCGGGAGGGGTATTTCAATCAACATGGTAGTGGGGTTAAGGGTAAGTAAAGCTAAGCGCTACCTGGTGAGTGGTGGCATAATTACCTAATAATACAGAAAGGAAAAATCGCCGGACCAACACAAAATGGATCGGGTCAAAAGATTTTACCAACAAGCCCAAAGTCTGGGACTTGAAGGCACAGAAATGCATGACTACGTCATGGCAGAACTAAGAATAGATTGTGAAGAAGAAAAAAGAATTTTAGATATAGAAGAAGAACAAGAATTAATAAAGTTTGAGAGAGGAACAGAGGATATAATAAGAGAGGATAAAAGAGAACGTAATTTAATGCAAATACGGATGAACCGAAAATGTGAAGAATCCCGAATACAGCGGAAAATAGAAACAGAGGAAAGGAGAATGCTGAGAGGAGGTAAAAAAAGCGAAAGAATAATACCTTTAAAAAGAGAAACACGAGAATTTAGAATAAGGATAGAAATGGAAGATGAAGAAAGAAGACTAAAGATAAAGCTGGAAGATGAAGAAAGAAAAACTCGACGGGAAAACCAAATAGCGAAAGCAGAAAAAGAAGCCGAGGACAGGAGAATGAAGAGGAAAAAAGAGTCAAAGGAGAGGAGAATAAAGATTTGAAAAGTAATAGATGAAAGAAGAATACAGAGGGAAAAAGAACGTGCTAAAGCTGGCAGAGAAGAGAGAGGAGAAAAGGAAAGATTGCTCGCACTCGAAAGAGCACCTATCGAGAATCTCATAGAGGCCGAGGAAGTTGTAGCCAGGCCTGGACCTAAGAAAGGAACATCGAGGGAACCTCAGCCAAATGGGGTAACGATGGAAGAAGTAGGAAGTAGGGACGAGGTACCAGTATGTGTACCTAAGAAAGAACCTACGAAGAGAACTCAGCCAAATGGGGTTATCAGGGAAGAAGTAGTAGGTAGAATAGAGGTAGGAGCAGGGGTACTTGAGGAACTACCTACTAAGAGAATGAGTCAAATGAGTTGACAAGGAAGGAGGAAAGAGGTGCTATTGCGATACACCCAGGTAAGACTAATCAAATGGTAGACGTGGATGAGTATCCCCTACCCATAGTAGTCTTCTTCCCGAACGGAACGTCTACGGAGTTACCACTAAATCGCCAAGTCATAGTGAGCGCCACGCCCATTAACGACCTCACAGGAAAAAGTTCTCTCGATCCCCAAAGATCGAACCCAGACACGATCTTCCCGTGTAACTGGTTAAAGGAGAGCGATGGGACCCACGCTTCTATCAATTATGCCCCGCTGCAACAGGCCGCTTTAGCCATAATGTTCAATTTAAGGGTAGTCAAGTACCATAAGAAGGGTAATTCGAGAAGGTTCAAATACCGCTACCATTTAGTAACATACTGGGGTAGACTCAATAACCCGAACAAACGACTCATGTGCGGTAAAGTTTTGTTCTTAGAGCACCATTTTAGGATCAGCTACATCAAATGAGCCGATAAAGTACAGCTGCTCTATAGGCGGAGACAAAATACCATTGAGGGTTATTTCAGCACCTAATGAGCGTGAAACCATGTTTTCATTTGTTGTACGTGTTAATATTTATTGGGAGGATTTAAGTTCTCAAAAACTTAGAAATGTAAGGAAGTAGCTTGTTTTGTTGTTTATTTTTTGTGGGTAATCGATGAATTAAGGTTTTGTTATTTTTCATGTAACATTGTATTGCGAGTAGGTCTAGTTCGACACATTGCCTGTGTAAACACGCGCCAGGGCGTACATGTGTAAGGAAACTTAATGTAAGAGAGGGCTCAAAGAAATACAAGTTTGCTAATCTCGACTAGGCTGAGTAAGTTGTTTTAAGCTCCCGGGAGTCCCCCTCTCCCATTAAGTTCTTCGATGGGAGGTGTATGTATGGGAATAATCACCCCCCACCCCCCCACCCCGTTCACTCGCGAAGCAGTCACAAAGAGGTTACCGCAAAGACATCCACCCCAGGCATCGGCGGGTCCATTGCGTAACCGCAGCGTCGCCTATTTTGGTGCCATGAAAGACCTTAAAGGTCAAAATGCAAGATCTCCCCCAGGAGAGTGAGATCCAGTTTCACGTCAAATAAGAAATTGGAGACGTGCTTCTTCCAATCTCGAAGGCTAACGAGGAGCCGATGTTTTACTTCGTGTGAAAAACCGTTTGGAAAAAGAACTCTCCTGGGGCCATCCTCAAGCCCCTCCCACCCTTACCACTTCCTCAGTGAGGTGACGCGGTATAAATGAGGAACTCTGAGGAAAATCGCGGTAGTATACGTCAGGCTAGGTGACGAAGTCCTCGATTAAAACCGAGCTACCTAGACTGGATTGGTAGTATACGTCAGGCCAGGTGACGAAGTCCTCGATTAAACCTGAGCTACCTAGACTGGATCGGTAGTAAACGTTAGGCCAGGTGACGAAGTAGTCGATTTAAAACCATCTACCTAGACTGGATTGGTAGTATACGTCAGTCTCTAGGTGACGAAGTCTTCGGATCAAACCAAACTACCAAGACTGGAGAGGAAGTGTACTTGGCTCGCCAGACCAAGAACTACCCTGCAAGAGAGGCAGGGCTACCTACCTTAAGGGGCTAAGAAGAAGCTCATCCTTAAGCTGGTCCCTGGTTATCGAACTAAACTATAAGTTAAATTTGTTAAGTTCAACTTACTCTCGCCAGAGAGACTCCTTATATCCTGGTGCACCTTAAACACCAGGGGTATTCCTCGTCTTTGAGGAATTAAGAAAAAAAGAAGGAAAAGGCTTCTCCTCGAGCCCGTTATTCGGTGGTCACACCGAACTCCTAAGTTAACTTGGTAAGGAACCAAGTTCAAATTATTCTCGCCAGAGAAATCCCCCTCTGTTATCCTCGCCCTTGAAGAAGACCCTCCCCGAGTTCAGTCCTCGTCCATGAGGAAATAAGTAACGAAGGAGAAAAGCTCCTCCTCGAGCTCGTTACTTGGTGGTCACACCGAACTTTAAGTAACTTATTCTCGTCAGAGAAATCCCCCTCCGTTTTCCTCGCTCTGGAACTAGACCCTCCCCGAGTTCAGTCCTCGTCCATAAGGAAATAAGTAACGAAGGAGAAAAGCTTCTTCTCGAGCTCGTTACTCGGTGGTCACACCGCACTCCAAGTTAACTTGATTTAAGAACGAGGTTCGACTCACTCTCGCCAGAGAGACCACGACTGCCTAGGTGTTGCATAAAGCATTGGAGTTGTTCTCGTCCTGAAGACCCTCCCCCCCTGGAAGAACGTGTGGACCCCCCAGCTGCCTCCCTTTGCCAAAACAACCGTGTGATCTTGTTCATCTACATCTGGCTGGTGGCACTCGTCGAGAGTCAATAACATTCTTGAGGCCTTTTAAACTCCAGATGAGTCCGTAAGCCTAATTCTTATATTATTGTTGTGTGTAGAGAAATTAACCAATTTTTGTGGGTAAACAAATTTAATTAATTCTTGTTTATAATAATATTTAGAGTATTGCTGTAGTTAATGTATAAATGTTATGTATTCAATTGATAAAGGTAAAATATAAGTTTATCCTGGGATTAATGTTCGTTTGTCTTATATATCCTTACGTGTTTCGCAACGGCTCTTTTCTTTAAGATATTCAGATATCAATATATATTAGACACTCTTAGAGCACTCTTAGAATAAAAAAGAAAGGAGGGGAATTCTACGTTAATTGGTTATTAGTAATATTCACTCTGCCGTGCCAAGAGGCAGTAATGATTTCCCGTACCCGTGGCATTGATAAAGACCTTATCCAAGGCGTGTCCGTTACAGTATTTAGGAAACTTATTATTATTATTGTAATCGCTTTGTTTACTTTGTAGAATGCTGAATTACAAGGCAACAATATTTTTTACGTTGTTGAGTTTTATATAGCAATGTAACATTGGTGTTTACCTTTTAGTTGTTAATTACCACCTTAACAAATTGGACTACTATAAATTAATTTTCCCAATTATTTAACTGCGTTATATAAAAAAGTTTTCAAATTTTCCGGTGGCAAATAGAATAGAAGTGTTTATAGTTTGCATTCCTTTCATCAAATATATGGATGAATATTCATGTTAACAGGTTTGCATGTATGCATGGTTTTATTTTCTCATTACTGTTGTTATGACGTGCCAGCTTACGTTTAAATAGAGGTTTAGAGGATTAAGTGCCGTGGTCGTTGGCTACAGATAGCCCTATTTAATCCCACTTCTTTTTGCTTCCCCCTTCGCCCCCCCCCCCCACTCTGTAAAGGAAGTTTGTAATTTACTTCTCTCTTAACATTGAAGAATTACAGATATTAGCGAAAAACATTTTTTGCCTGTATCGTTTTAATTTGCTGCATTTTATTATGCACTAATTCTTTTCCTCTATAACCACATAAATTGAAATAGAAATGAATAGTTCGATATATCGAAGTGTTTTAAGGAACGAAAGAACCAATAATCTCTTCTCGATGAGGTGTTAGGTCATGCCATAGTTAACGAATATATATTTAATAGTGATCGGACGATACCAGACTTTCAAGCGAGTACCGATGCCGAGTACAATACCACTGTATACTCCCGATTCCGATACGAGTACCGAGTACGAATACTGATTCCTTATATATATATAATATATAAGAACGGGTTTGTGTATAAAGAAATACTTATATAGGTTTCTATACATTTGTTTGAAGAATTACTCTACTGAACAATGGGGCTTTGTTTACTTCTTCAAGCTATTACAAAATAGAATACTTAGGCATCTACTTATTAATTCCTTTAGCAACTAAATAAAAACAAAAGACAATATAGGAGTAAACTTGAATAATAGTCGTACTTCAAACCCAATATTCTAAATAATTTTTCATTAAAAAGAAATTTCTACGCATTTGATTAGAGATTAAAAGAATAGTAATACAAAAACAAATCTTCAGTCATATGTTTCGTGTTTGTTCGTTTGAATGAACGCTGTTTAAAAATGTTCATATTGTTACTCTCTAACACTACCATTTATTTCATGTAACTGTTCATATTCATTCAGCAATGGGTGAAAATTGAATATAAATATCGAAGGAATATAAAAGAGTCTATTTAAAGCTTAACTTTCCACTGTTTTAAAAGAAATCGAATCTCTCTAAAAAAACGATGGAACAAAAATAGAAATTAATTGGTTTGGTTGCATTCATACAATATGACTATAAAGAACAGCTTGGATTTATAGCTAATTGCATGTTTTTTTGTGTAATAATAATTTTCATTATGACGGAAGTGACTCTTTTGTAGAAATTCTCTTCTGTTGTTCAAGATTTACCCAATAATAATGGAGATGAAAATAATGTACACTATTTTCAAAATAAGTTTGAACGTGATAAAATTATAAAGATTTACGAATATTGAGTTAAAAATTTAAATAAAATTATGTTATTTATACCAAACTAACTGCAGTCAATTTATTGATTGCAATTACGTGAATTTTCACGTACGGATAAACTAGTAGTTTGGCCTGTGCTTGTTCCCTTTAGCTCCCTGAAAAACTATGGGGTTGGAAAGGGCTATAAAATGTTAAATTTTGTGTGAATAAATTATGTACATATTATGTGAATTTTTCACATACGGAAAACAAGAATATAATCATTAAATAGAATGAATATATGTTGCCTTGTGAATTAATGGGTAAGTATCAGATTTTGATATCGAAAATGAGACGTAAAAGTCCTGATACCGATACGTGTTCCGATACCACAAAAAATACCCGATACTACCGATATTCGATACCGATACTGAGTACTCGTCCAATCACAAATATTTATATGTCACCATTGTCTAGGACCTTCCACTGATCCCGCTCCAAAGCTGGAGTCTGATACGATTTTCCTGTTCGTCTTCTGAGTCTCTTCAAGCATATGGTAACCAGCTGAGAACTTCTCTCCACTGTCAACTCTCCCGGCCATGAAATTTTCCCCTTCATAACTTTTTATCCGTTTAATATATCTTATGCAAGTTTATTTTGAGTTATTCTTGATATGTATTAGTTCCATGTTTCAATTTCCTAAGTTCCCTCGAGCTTTCGCGGCTCAATCAGCAAATATATATTCCATGGTTAGAACTGGGAGGAAACATTGATTAATTCATGGCCATTTTAAGCACACAGTCATGTCGCTTCAGGAGATGTAGCTGAGCTCTCCTACAGCTATTCTTTGCAGGTTTTCTTCCCCTCTGATTTCATTTTCCTAGCTACGCAACTTTTATTCTTTCAGCCGCGAATTACAATTACTCACATACAAAATCAGTTCGGCCACTCCTAACATGCTCAATCACCGGCGCTAGTCACACATGGAAAAGGAGAATACATAGAATCCAGAAATCTGTTCTGAAGCGCGCATGTCGCTCTCGTCGATATGCACTCATTTCCAGACTACACATCAACAAACCTCGTACTAATCAATACATACACCCACACCCTTTATCTTGACAGTTAGAGAAACTCGCAAGAGACGCCACATACTTACCAATACACGCATAACAACACGCTGCGTTGCAGTAGAGATATCCAGCAGTCTTTGATTATCCACGCCCACCACCTATATGCAAATAATTTAACAGCATCATCAGTATCGATTTTTCTTTACTCGCGCATCATCCTTTCCACCCACCACCCTACCGTCGTAGTCTAATAACAATATGTACGTGCATGCATACGTACAGCCATCGAGCTTTAGCTCTTTCTAGACTCTTTTAAGTTACTTTCGCACATTTTTCTCTGTTACAAGCCGATCTCTGTGGATCACCACAGTTTTTCATCCCTATAGCCTTCTTTCTATTCACATCTGATGCAATCAAAAGAGAGACTCACTTTGCATTGGCTCCTCGGTCATCATGTTACTCTCTCGCTGCGCAGCGCTGAGGGCACTGATGAGAAGAGAGTAATTTAAATCTTTATATCTTTTAAATTAATCCCCATATTTGATTATAACTAGTGAGTTTCGTCGGTAAAATGGTCAGAAGAGTAGTTTTTTTATTCTCACATAAAATACTAATCGCCTAATTTTAGTCTATCATTAAGGAAAAATCATTTTACACTTCAATACGCACAATGTAGGGTAATGGTATGATTTCCTATTTTCAGTTGTTTGGCCTCCAAGTACTATTTTGATTTACTTATTCTTCTTGCATTTCCTCACAATTTATTTTATTCTTGAATCAATTTATTATTTGGCGATTAAACTTATTTCACACTCCTGAACTACCATTTACAGTAGTTATTTATTACCTTTTGCACATTTAGCCCAATCTCTATATGCCCTCTCATGCTCTTAACATTGGGCAGATTTCCAATTTAAAAGCATTTTCATCAGCATGACACAACTTTCATTCAATATCGCTTCATCATAGGCTAAAAATGACATTCTTTGCTTGTCTAAAGCGATCGATTTAGTTTCCAAAGACGATTATTTTTGAGATTTTTTTCTCGTTAAAAACAAAACATTCTTAAAAGAAGTTCTTGGCAATGGAATTGGTTAGGGGAGTACAGGTGGTTCGTTTGCTTAAGTGCCATATCGGTATAACATCCTGTATTTGTCAATAATAAGATATTGATTTTAGCGGGATAGGTTTCAACCCTGGTTGATGGTCAGGGAGCGAATATTATACTCTCTTAAAATTCCTACGCAGCAGAGTTCCTTACAACCCAGCTTTCCTCGGAAACTTAGAACTTGAGAACGAACCTTAAAACAACCAAAAGATTGTAGATCCTAAAGGACCCCTCTAAATGAAAGCTAAATATACTGTTTAAGGTACAAGACTAAGGTGCTTTAACCTCCATTTAATTAAAAATTTACTGAGCTAATAAGTACCCATATTTGTCATAAATTTATTGATGATACAACTACTGCTTAAGTTTAGAATAGCAATGGTTTCAACAAAGTTTTATTTTAGATTGTTCCAGTTTAAGGTTAAAAAAAATCAAAGTGAGGTTTTCCCTGAACCAACTTTCCTTCACCTGATCTGAATCCTGTAAGTCCGTAAAGTGACGTAATTGATATAAGCTGTCAAACATTAAGGATTATGGCCACAACTCTATACTTTAATAAACTACATAGTTTTATCACTACAACAAATTACCTCTAAACACCAAAATAAAACAAAGAACAACACCACAGTAGTAAATACAAAAGAAATATTGAAATGGTGGACCATTCATTCGAATACGGCGGTCAGCTTTAACTCATAATTGTGAAATTGGGAGAAAATGACGGACAGGCAAATAGGTGCCACGAAAGATTTGTTGGCTCATTCCATTCAGGTCCAATTGAGTTTAATTACATAAACAACTAAAATAGTTCATTACTATTGTAAAATGCAATTTACCTCAAACTAGCTAAAACATTTGGATTTTTTCGCCTCCCCCGAATGCATTGTTAAAATTAAAATAATTATTCTTAGGCTCACCAAAATGTGACATTAATTTTACAGCTTCAGGAAAGGCCGAAGCAAGGTTGCTATAAGATTAATGGTAGGGGAGAAAGAATAGCTTGTGATCCTTTTCTCCCGCAAATTGGATGCCAACTCACCTCTTTATGGTTAGTTATCGCCAAAAGTTTTGTGATTAATATAATTTATATTTTTCTCATTCGTATTTTAAATTTACATCAGAGGAATTATTATTCTCCTAATTCAAATATTGTAGGTTAGATTTGCTATTTGATCGAAAGGATAAAATGATGACAAATTTGGGTTTAATGGATGTTGCGTATTTATAATCAATTACGAAATACTTTTTATAAAAAATATAAGTTTCAATCTTTTTCACATCTGTAAAGGCTTTTTTCTATGAAAAAGCCTACAAAAGGCTAAGATTTAAATTTTCTCCCTTTGATGTATTAATTTAGTTCTCTCTCTTGTTTATTTTTATGTATTCACATTCGTGTATGTATGTACTTAGTTTAATCATATAAATGTCTACATTCTTTGTGCACAGGTTGGAATTTTCCAGAAGTAGACCTTATCTATTTGGTTTTATACTTCACATCCGTCTTTGATATTATTTTTCTATTTTGGGTCCTTTCGTTGTAGATGGGCGGTGCATTGATCTTCTGTTTCACGCATATGAATATATATATATATATATATATATATATATATATATATATATATATATATATATATATATATATATATATATATATATATATATATATATATATATATATATATATATATATATATATATATATATATATATATATATATATATATATATATATACCACCTTGTTCACAATATACCACAATTAAGCTAATCCTTACTGAGAACACAGATATAACACTAATCTGGCAATCATTAAGACCAACATTACTCTACATATATAATAACGACTAATAATCTTTATATGAGGTCCAAGAGTCCTTTATATATGGACCAAGATTCCATTAAACAAGGGCCAAGATTCGTTGATATAAGGAAGCAGATCTATTTATATAAGGAACAAGATGTGTTTATATAAGGAACATGATCCATTTTTATAAGGACTAAGATCACTTTAAATCGAACGATTACATACGTTTTCGTTTGAAATGTTTTGGTAAAGATTTTTTTAGTTATATTTTATCATTTTGATCTGAAATTAAATATATGAAAAATTTTCTTAATTCTAGTTTATTTTTTATTCTATATTAATTATAATAAATTAAGGAAATGATTAAGACCCTTTATTATAAATAACAATTAAATTATATCTAGTAAATTATATGTAAAGTAAATATTAAGTAAATTGTACATTATATGCAGAATTATATTGTACAAATAGTGTATTTTAAGTAGAAGCTAATATATGCATAGGAGTTCAAATTAAATATGTAGGTAAAATAATTATTAAATTAACTTTTTTTGCACTATCATTAAAATTTATTCATTTCAAGCAATTGTAAATTAATGGTGAGTATAATGCAGTGAAATTTGTTTAATTTTTGGTGTGAATTTATGGATTTAGTTGATTATTAAAGATTAATTATTGAAGCTTACGACAAATTTGTTTCCGTGGCGAGTTATTTTATTCGTTCATATAGGAAAGGATGAAAACTACGCCGGACAGAGAAAAAGGAATCAATGGGATGAATAAAAAGATAAAATGCGACTAAAAAATTCCTCAGAAAAATAATGTGTGGTTTAACTGTTCATTTGTAGCAATTTTAGCAAAATTACCACTGAGTGTAATGGTTCTCAAAACAATTTAATGGTATTTAAAGTGTAATAGTTGAAGATGATCTTTGGATATTTAAGATTTCGCTAAATCACAGATTAAATTTTAGTTTCTCATAATTTATTCGTTGATAAAAAAATATTGAAGATAATTTGAAAAAAGTAAAATAATTTATGAAAATCATATTATTAATTGTCATTTAAATCATAGAAAAACAAACAAAATCATAGTTATAGTTTAAGACATTGGTATCCCTCTTTATCTATTACAAAGAAGGACAATTTGGTTTTATTTTGTCTCATTATTATGAAATTGATATGGTTATTAATATAAAAATCTTTCGTATCAATTTGGCTAAAAATAATTTGTAATCTATATATTTAACTATCATTTATAACTCCTTTTGAAGATTAAATAATTCTTTTTGTAATTGAGATATTTAAATCTCGTATGTTAGGAAGAATTATGGTGAAATCAACTCGTTTTTTAATTTTTCAATGACATAATTATTGTGGATAATAATACATTGTCTCATTTCCCTTAAAATTCTCCTCCGTTGATTGAACATTTTGATCCTCTAGTATGCTGGTGCCAAAGTGTAATTATTATAGCAAGCACAATTATCTTTCTTTATTATTTAAAGGGATTGACTGGAGTTTATGATAATATCCAAGACATATGTCCTTTTACGGAAATAGGAATCTTGAAAGCCCAACTTTCATGCTTTTCTACTCAAATCTC
The DNA here is from genome assembly GCA_963969495.1 of Ceratothoa steindachneri. Classification (NCBI taxonomy): domain Eukaryota; kingdom Metazoa; phylum Arthropoda; class Malacostraca; order Isopoda; family Cymothoidae; genus Ceratothoa; species Ceratothoa steindachneri. The sequence goes on along the minus strand of OZ018317.1, from coordinate 151,794,928 downwards.
AGAAAAATTATTCCGATGTGTAAATCCCGAGAAAATTCAGCTTTACTATAATTAGACAAAACGAAGATAGTAAAAATGAAAGTGGGAAAGACAAAACGTTTGGATCTATTCTCAAAGTAGGAGGATCAGCATTTGTTAGATCTCAATGATCTCGACTCAAAGAGAAATTACTTTGCAGATACTTTGGGGGGTTTTATTTGGATGATAATAGAATTGTCATTTTTAACAGAGCCCTATATATCTTTGGTTGCGAAAGTACTCATTGACTTAGGGAATAATCTTAGGATTATTTATCATTTAAGGGAAAATCGCACAGAGGTGATGAAGTAAAATTGATCAATTAATTCAATATGAATTGAAATAATAATCATTTCTTTTACGAGCTATTTAACCTAATAAGAAAATGTGAATATAAGAGAAAACCTACTCTAGGTAACTGAAGATCGTGCTTTCTTAATCTGAGCTCCTTTATCTTTTAAAACCAGTGACCATATATGCATAGTCCTCCATCATAGCAGTTTGCCATCTTGCTTGATATCTTTTCTCCATTACAGCAATGTCCTGAAGGAACCACTCACTATGCCCCTCACTTACTTTCGGAATTTTCTTGAAAAACTCTAAATGTGAATGCAAAAAGTGCTCCTTTAGTGACATTCTACATCTCAAATACTTATAACTTTATAAAGGTTTTGCTACCAGCCGCTTGTAGTTGAGTGATTATTTTTTTACCAAGGAATCCATTACCTACATATATTTCGAAATGCAGACCACGCCTCACTTTCGACATCACTCATTACATTCTCAAGTTGTACTGATGAAAGCATTTTCCTAACTTGCGGTGCAGTAAATATACAAGCCTTAACTATGGCCTCTGATAGCTTTGGAAAGAGTAGACAAATCTCTTGAAATGCCTCTGCACCCGGATCTTTTGCTTTTAGAAACTATTTGACAAAAACAAGCTTTATATGAATTGTAGGTAGCACAACTTTGGCAGACTCTACAAGAGGCGGCCACTCAACCTTCTGGTAATGTTCATGTTCAGCTCTACTGTTCCATAGGCGGAGAAAACATGAATCCTTGGTGTACCCACCCTGCAATACGAGTAAGAAGGCAAACATTTTATAATCACCACAAACATTCCATTTAAAGTTAGTATAGTTTACCGTATCGTGAAGCGTTTTATATTGTCATATTCTTCCTTCACCTTTACCGCTTTAAAGCTTTTTGTAGAACTATCTATGAAAAGTCGGCATTCTTGAGGGTTGTGATCAATAGCAATAGCTGTAAACAAGCCATTAATATTAAGCAAAGGTCCTTACTTATATTGAAGAATACTTCGAATTCCTCATGGCGCTTCCTGTATACTGTTGATCTGCAGTCCTCCCCCAACAGATTCCCTTCATTAAGTCTTGATACCAAAAGCTCAGCTCCTGACTTAGTGAGACCCAAGTCCCTGATGAGATAATCCAGGTCACGTTAATTTAGAAAGTCTTGACGGGGAATCATTTTTTGCTTAAACGTTTCATTTATTTCATCATTGTCACAACCTTTAGACTCTCCTGAAGAAACCTCCATCATACTCTCTACCTGAAAAGTAATATATAAACGTGATGCATTTAATAGCTGGAGCATAAATATGGATTGCATGTGTAATCACATTACAAGAAACCTTAGCTAGATGTTTTTAATATTTTATTATTGATTCTGGTACAAAGAATCTACCTTAAAAGTTGATAGAATTTACTTACATTATCTGGCGGCCATGGGACCAATAAGGTATCATCATGTAGCACAAGTGCAATAGAAGATGAAATGTTAGGATATGGAAGCAATTTTCTTCCGTTAACTTTTCTGTACTTTTATATGTCAATCATGCAAAAATAGCAATCATTGTTATTATTTTTTGGCTCTCGCCAAACTCTCGGCACAGAAAATGGCATTACATTTCTGGCACTTCTGAGTGTCAGCCGGGCATCTAAATTTGATCGACAACTTCCACGAATCACATAAGAGGGCAATGGTTTTTCTTGGTCACCCATACTCCTTTCAACGTACAGTCTATAAGCGAACCAGTACTTTGCACCTTTCACAATTGTATGTGATACATGGTTAGGTCCAACATAAAAACCACAGGCAAAACAAAACGACGAATCTGATGATTTTTGGCCTCCTTTTGTAGCTATAATCAAGAAAGTCAATATTTATTAAATAAACCCGAAAAGAAAATAAATAAATTAGCGACAAATTTAGGTTTGCTTTACCCGTACCTCATAAATTTCTTTATATTAGCATAATTTGGTAGATAAAAAGTAAGGACATATGTGCAATCAGCACAAAATAAAGTATTAAAAACAATCCCCCCAAAAGTTTTTGTGAAAATTTGTTACCCAGTGTTATCTTTAATCTATGAACAAAGATAAATAACATCCTCTAATTATGACTCAAATTCACATATGAACGACAACATGTATGAAGAAAAAGGGGGCAAAATTATATTAGATGTTTTATGTCATCTACTAGAAAGAGTATTCCTGGAATTATTTTTAAAATTCATCTTACAATCTATTTTGTTACCTTTTACCTACTAAAATGCGCATTGCTCCCTTATCAACAAAAAGTAAAGAAGAAATCATGTGGGACCAGATTTGAACATAGCTGATAACCCACAGTCAAAGTTTCCAACCCAAAATTGGCATTATTCTAGGTCACTTCATATTAGCGGGTAGAAAAGTTCGGAATCGCTTTAATGGTTGATTGGTCAGTTCACTTCTGTGAAAGTTGGATTCGTCTTTTCCAAACTTTTCCCATTAGGAGAGAAAAATAAATAGTGAAAAGTAAGAAAAAATCTAAAAACTAATTTTTGTTATAAATCTTCAAATTACCAGCAGTAATCTTTAATTTTATTACTCATTTTCAATTTTATTCAAGTGAGTAATTTAGAGCAAAATAGAAAAAACAGGAAAGTATAATGAAAATTTCCAACAGAGGCAAAGAATCCCAATTCATTCTTTTTTCAAGCATAAATTTCCATCAAGAAATTCATTTGTTGTTTCTTGATATTTCCATTAAAATGGTAATTTTTTAGTAATTTGAAACCAACTAATCACTTCAGCACAAGAAATTTCTGTTTTGTATTTATAATTCATAAATTCCCTTTTGAGTGGTAAATTTAATTGTTTCATAAAAAAAATTGAATTAATTTTTAAAAATGACGAAAAAGTTATTTCAAACGCAGGAATAAACGAGTTTTATTGGATAAAACCAAATGGAATGAGTAAAAAGATTTGCATGATTACATTTATATAGGATTAAACATAATAAAAAGTTTTTCTTATCTAAAACAAAAGGTCTTTCTTATAAGTGGAGAGCATTTTACTCACTACAGAAAACCTTTATTTCTCTCACGAAATCTTCCATTTCTTTGGCTATAGAAAATTAAAGGTCTCAAAATTCTTGTACGATAACCTACAGGCACAGAGGGTTATGAAAATTTAAGAATTTAACTAAAGTTGTGAGTAAATAAGCAATTTACTAGAAAAAGTAGAATGTTCAAAATGATCGGAATGCTAAGGTCTTTTGTTGAGAGAACCTGCATTATTTGCAGAGCAACTAGCTTCACTTCAATATGTTGCACGTTAAGCATTCCTTTGCCTGCTGTCGTCCAGTTACTCTGCTTAATGAATCTGTCGCTTTTTATTCTGCCTGTAGGCTGTTCGTATATTTGCCTAACCAAGATGCATTTTAAATTGCACCTATTAGAGAGTCTATCAAGCATCCTAAAATTTAACTATAATATTTGCCAGTAAATAACCAAAGCCGCTTATATAAGGCTGGTAAATAAACTGATAAGCCAAGGTTGATCTAAAAAATGAAGACCGATTGATCATCCAAATTTTGAAAAGGGAGCGTTTCAAGATAGCTGCCGTAGTTTCTTAAGAGACGAATGTGACCTACGCCATCAATTTCTCAACGCCGATTATGTTATGTCGGCCTCAGGAAGAAAATCTTCACGTTCACATAGAGTTGTCAAGCCATTACTCAGTCTGAAGTACAAGAATACTACTCTTGCATTAGCCACTGAGCAGGTTACAAGGACGCAAGAAAAATGGAGCTAAGTCCACTTCTATGACGAATCTAAGTTGATTTTGTTTGTACTCTATGGCAGGAGGTCCGTCGCAGGGCAGTCGAATCATTACCTGTTAATTGCCCCTAAAAGAGTAGGTACTTTTGCGAAAAAAGTGTCATGGTCTGGACATGATTTCGATAGAAGGTGCTAGGCCACGTGTGCGCTTAGGAGGCACAATAAATGCATATTTGTACAAGAAATTGCTACGACCACATGTTTTGATCAATCTGCGACCCGCCGAAGCTCACCCTGAATTTTATAGTTAGTTGTTGAAGATCTTTCTGGAACGATGACAAATCACAATTGTGAACTGGCACACACAGAGTCTGTACTTAACTCTATTTGAAAATGTTTGGGAGACAGTCGGAGCGAGGGTTAAAGTGAGTAATCCGAAAAGTGTTATAGAAGTCTAGGAAATCCTTCAAGATGAATGGAGCGGGTTTACTGCGCAAGAGTGTCAAAAGTTCGCTAGTTCCTGTGGCAAAGGGGGCAAAGCACTATCGAAAATAAATGCCTCCACACTAAATAATTACGTTTAACTTCTACGAATCTTTTCCACTAAAAATTTAATCATTATTTAACAATAGAAATTTGTTTGTACTGTCATTCAGTTCAAATTAATTTCTTATCTGCTGATAACATTCGTTTAATGTATCCAAATTTAGCTAACCTTAATCCATACTTTGTTTATACCTGTATTTATAATACACCTATTTGGAATCCTTAGAATTTTTCTGCTAAAAGTGATGGAAGAAAAACTTGCCTTGATGCTGAATATTGGCAAATTGATTAAGAACGACTTGATGTACCAGAACAGCAGAGAACGCGTCAGCATTTTTATTGTTCTTTATTCTCGATAAGTAGTCCTGTTGAATCGCATTATTATCGCCGATTAAGAAAGAGATAATGCTTATAAATATTTTTCAAGGATCGAACGCAGTGGATGCGACAAGGATAACAAGCATGATCTCTCCCTATATTTCATGCTCAGATTGACGCAGAAATTTGGAACATTTCATTGCTAATGAAAACTATGATTAGTTAAAGGCAATAAAATTAGGAATTCGCGAATGCTTCGCTTCCAAATCTCTTGAATTCTATAAGATTTGCATCATGAAGCTTTGGGACCATCTGCCGTACCTTATTGGTTCAAATGAAGAGTTTATAAATAGCTGATGTAATTAGAAAATAAACTATCTTTTGCAACATTTCTAAAATCTAATCTAAAAACTACATCACTATTGGGATGACCTGATTAAAGGTTAAATAGATAGTGAATAGGAAAAGAATAAAAGGATTACAAGTTAGAAAATAAAATTGGTGGAAAAGTAAATATTCCATTTTTTGTAAAAGAGAATGCAAATGAGCGATATGGAGGCACCTCTGGTCATGGTGACACGGTAAGGGGTTACCATGGTGACAAACAAATTATTATCGAAGCAAATAAGGTTGAAGTAATATAGTAGAAATGCGTGTAAATATTTGGTTTTCATGATCGTGCTGATTTGCTTCATTTAATGGCAAAGAATTCGCAAAGGGATCAATTTAATTTAGAAGGTTTAACGCCCTCTTGCATCCCGTTTGCGGGTCCCTACACGCGTTGGAAAGATAGTAGGAGACTTATAAGAGGTGCAAAGGACAACTCAAGTGAGAGAGCACCACTTTCTGTTTTGGCACTGGGGTCGGGAGGTTGACCCACTCTTTCAGGCTTGAGTTGCAGCCTGGGAATTATCCCTGCTACTCTACCCACACCCATGAGGGTGGTAGAGTGAGGGTGGTAGAGTGAGGGTGAAGATTTCTGTTATGATTTGTTGCACTAGAGTTTTAAAGAGTAATTTTAGGATTGGGGGAGAGCGGTGAAGGTAAATTTTAAACAAAAGAAGGAGGAAGGGGATTTTAAATGACGGTAGGGGCAGTGGAAGGGTAAGGTTCTTGGAAGTGTTTTGGTCGAAACTTAATTGAAGATTTAGTAGAATGATCAGGTTGTGGTTCGCAAAAGAGTTTGCGATGGAGTTTTAAAAGACACCAAAATTAAAATGTTCTATAGAATGATTGATATCTATGTACCCCGGAGTAGGGGTACCCTGGGTACTGGTACACCTAGTACACCTGCTACCTAGAGGAGCTGCACGAACTTTCGGCCTCAGGGCAAATTTGGAAAGCTCTTTCACTTGGTTAATTTGAACTCCCTGGGGAAGTTCATGGTTCGGTTCCCCGTCGGACACAGTCATGGCAACATTCTTATTTATTTACTCTTCTACTTTTCCCTCAACCTTTTGTCTAACAAACATTGTTACCAGGGGAAACAGTTCTCACCCGGACAGATTGCAATTTAGAGACGGCCTGCTAAGGGGTGTGCTCAGCCATCCACTCTGATCATCGTCGTCCATTACCCCAATAAGGAGGCTACACAAGCACCCTCCCAAAGGGTCAAAGTCCAATGACAAATTCGCTTGAATGGCAGGCCAGGTTGAAGAGATTGTGCTTTACATGTATGTTAAGCTCGAATCCAGAGGCCAGGTTGAAGAGATTGTGGAGATCGAAGATTGAATCTAGTAAACATTTGATTGAAAATTTAAACAGTTTACACATGAACCTAGAAAACATTGGTTTGAAATTTAAACGGTTCACACATTCAAACTTATAAATATGAAGATAAACTTCGTGCTGTTAATAGCTCTCTTTTGTAAATAGAAAGATAAACTTCCAGCTGTTAATAGTCTTCTTTTGTAAATAGGATGATAAACCACCCGCTGTTAATAACGTTTTTTGTGAATACGAAGATAAACCTCCCCCTTTGCAGTATTTCTCCTTAGTTAACAGGAAGTTAGATTCCCCTGTACGCAGTACAATATCTTGTGTCGGCCATACGTAGCTCCATACAAAAATAGATCATGTTCATGAAGTCCTGTTGAGAAAAGGTGAAAATCGATGTCATTCACAACGTTCCTTCCCTCGACTTTTCCTCCTTTGCCGGTTGTGAACTTTTCTGTGAGCTCAAATTTTTGTTGATTTCTTCCAAGTATAAAAATTCGGATGATGATGATGATGTACTCAGTTTTTCTAAGAGAGATTGTATAGTGAAAGATATAGTGGGTGAAAAAAATTAAAGATGGTAGGGGAGATTTGGCCCTAGTAGGGAGGGCATTACTTTATTTTTATACTATTTCATTTTTCCTTTATTTGTGTTGTTATTTTGTGTGTTTTTTAATGTCTATTTGTATCTTCATATGTTTGTAATGTTATTATTGTATTTTGTTTCTTCTTCTCTGTCTTTTGACTTTTAGTTTAATAGTGTTATTTGTAGCATTCAAGCCTTTTATAGCTTTTCTTTCCAACAATGCTATTTTAGTGTTGTCTGTAGTCTCATTTTTCGTGAGTAAATTTATGGGACTAAATTTGTTCTGCTGTGACGCTTTTTATGTGTATATTGGAGTGATATTATTTCGTGAACACAGTATTGTGCTCGGGAACCGGCTTCTGCGTGAGGCTTTCGCCCGTAGCCACGCAGGTATATTCAACCTGCCGCCTGCTCCCTGGGGTTCTGGAATAAAAATCATCCGTTAGAGTGGACTAGATCTTTTTGCCCAGTTTCTGGGTGACGACATTGATGGGCTCCAAGCATTTCCCCTGATGTAGGATGCTTTGCTTGATTCGGTCACGCCTTCTTACTTTGTTAATAAGCAGAGAGGCAGTGTTCTGGATACGTTTGAGCCTTTTCGTCGATGTTTTATTATTCGCTTGAGACACCACTGTGGGGTAGATCAGCATAGCCCAGACGTACATCATATATAATTTCCTGATGTTGGGCGAGCTAAGATCTCTAAACCTGTAGAGCTTGGAGATTTCTCTCTTCGCCAGAACCGCCTCTCCGTGTGGTGTCTCGAGTATCCATGGTCAGTGATTTTAAGGCCCAGGACGGTGCCTTCGGCGGAGTAGCCGTACCTACTCCCATCTATGATGATGGGCCATGTCAATTTGCGGTTCAACGTGACAATTTTGAACATTTCCCTGTTGGTCCTGATTTTCCATCGTCTCTCGAATTGGCTGATTTTGTTGATTTCGGCTATAGAGCAGGCCGCCTGCGCCCTTGCTTTCTTCTCCAGGCACGGGACAATTTGTGTGACGTCATCTGCGTATTGCAGATACATCGTATCCCTGTGCACCGGAGTTGGGAGGTCGATGGTGAAGACCAATTAAAGCAGAGAACTCAAGCAGCTTCCCTGAGGGAAGCCCGACTTTAATTCGAATTTGGGGCCTCTGTGCCCTTCAATCATGAAACACGCCTTTCTGTCGATGATTAAGTCACAGAGGATTCTTTCCAGGATTGGGTCTAGCTGGAGATTCAGGTATATTCACTCTTTGAAGTTGGATAGTAGTAGATAAAAAAGATGGTGAAAATGGGGGTATGCTTGCTCTTTTTTTTAGGGGCATCGCAGGCGTTTTTATTTTTTGGTCTAACTTGTGTTTCCTACTAGTTTGTTGTTGTTTGTTGTGTGTCTTTGTAATGGTATCTCTTTAGTGTTCTTCTTATTGTTTGTCTATATTGAGTGGAATTATGAATGTAGTCGCGATTTCGAGCATTTGAGCCTTTGTTAGTGCTTGATGTTAGATTTGCACCTCGCATTTTTTCTGTTTTTGTTGTTTCACTTGTTTTCTCGTAGGATTGGTATATGTCTTATAGTTTTGTATGCTGTGGTTGTGTGTTTATGTGTATATGTGTTCTATGTTTTCCTCGGAGCAGTGTTTTGTGCTTGGGAAGGGTCAATTTCGGGCGACCTTCCAGCGCAATCTGTCAGGGATGTTAATCCTGCCGCCAGTTCTTCTTAATTCTGGGATGATGTCATTGGCCATTGTAGACCAGACCCTTTTAGCTAGTTTTTGGATAGCGATATTAATGGGCTCCAGACGCTGTTTGTGGTGCAGTACACTCTGCCGAATTCGCTTCCTTCTTCTGATCTTGTTGATGCAGAGGGATGCGGAGTTCTGCACTCGCTGGAGCCTCTTGATGGTGGTCTTGTTAGCCGTTTGAGTCACTACTGCAGGGTAGATGAGCTTAGCTCGGATGAAGATCAGGTATAACTTCCGATGTTCGCCGAGATAAGACCACGGAACCTATATAGCTTGGGGATCTCTCTCCTCGCCATAATCTCTCTCTCCTTGTAGTGACTTGGTATCCGCGATCGGAGATCTCAAGGCCAAGGATGGTGCCTTCGGCGGAGTAGCCGTATCTCCTCCCATCTATTATGATGGTCCACGTTGACTCTAGGCTTACCGGGAGAATTTTGAATTTCTTCCTGTTTGTCCAGATCTTCCATTTTTTCTCATATTGGTTAATGTTACAGATCTCTGCAATTATGTTGATTGCCTGATCCCTTGCTTTCCTGACCCTACTCGGGACGATCTGTGTGACGTCATCTGCTTATTGTAGATACATCGTGTCTCGGTGTATAGAAGTAGGGAGGTCGATGGTGGATACCAGCTAAAGCAAGGGACTCAGGCAGCTCACCTGGGGAACGCCTGCTTTGAGCTCGAACTCTGGTCCTTTGTGCTATGCTATCATGATACGAGCCCTTCTGTCCATGATGAAGTCAGAAAGGATCCTTTCCAGGACCGGGTTTAGCTGGAGACCCAGTATTTTGTACTGTAGTCCACTCAGCCAAACCTTGTCGAAGGCCTTCTGCACGTCCCCTTTCCACGATGTCAACATATTGCCCCTTTGCTCGGCAGTGCGCAATCTATTCTGTTGGGAGCACCAGGGAAGTTTCCGTGCCCCTTTTAGGTCTGCACAAATGTTGTTGGAGGTTATGCGCTCCTAACTCATCGAGTTGATTTTGTAGCCTGTTGGCTATAATCTTCGTAAAGATCTTTGCCGGAGAATTCTAGGAGAGAGATTGGGCGATAGTAAGCCACTTTGTTTGGTGGCTTGTACACCTTCGGGATAAAGACGATTTTTGCCACCTTATACCCGTCGGGGAAGTAGCCTGTATTCATAAGCATTCATCGTGTTAACCATGCCCTGAATAATTTTCCGTGGGGTATTTACCAAGTTGTTTTTGGTGAGATCAGACCAGCCAGGGGCCCTTTTCTTGAAGGACTTAATGTTGTTCAAAGTCTCTTCAACTGTGATCGCGTTCCCGTGGTTAACCATCTCTCTCTCTCTAGAAACATGAGGCTGTGGCTGGGTCCTATGTAACATCGTTCCGAGGTCGTCGAGCAGTCAGTCTTCGAATTCCTGATCGAAATCATCGTTTTTCTGAGGTGACATTGTTAATACCTGTTCCCAATGTCTTCTGAATCTCTCTTCGAGAGTGTCCGGATCTTCTATGATAATATCGCTATCCTTGATCTTTATTCCTGGCCTAGTAGGCAATCCCCTAAGTCTTCAGACGCTGTTCCCAAAACTTACAGGATTTATCTCCCTATCTAGTTTGCCTATGATATCGTCCAAGATTTCTTTCTGCTTTTCGAGGATTATGTTCTTCATTTCCTCGCTTAGCTGTCTCATTCAGGCTACACTTTTCCTGTTCGAGCCTGTCCTGTCGACTTCCTCATAAATTTCCATGTGTTCCCTGGCGATATCCCTCATTTCATCCGTCCACCGAGGTTGCGGGAGCATTTTCTACGAGATTCTTGGTACGTATCTTTCGTCAGCTTTTAGTGAGGAGATAAGTGATCTTTTCAATCTCCTCATCAATTTCCTTGAGATAAGCGTCGCCTATGTCAGCTGGTTGGTAGGTGCTGAGCATTTCTCTGTACAACTCCCAGTTAGCTTTCCCGTAACTTTTCCTAAGTGCGACGGGCTTGAGCATAGGCGCAAGCAAAATGGTGGTGATATTCGGGATATGATCCCTCGGGACCACAGGTCCTGGGGCCTTGGCTTTATTGAATGGGAATTCTAGGCTTGCCAACACGATGTCCGGTTTTGTCGCCGTACACCGTGTCAGGAAAGTTGGAAAGTCTGGTCCAACTCTCTGGAGCTTTTTTCTATCAAGTAGTAGCTCCAGGTTTCGTCCCCTTGGATCGACTCGCCTGTAGCCGGAAGCACAGCAACAGGCGTTTATATCTTCGCCCAACAATTCTAGCCTTTTGTGCCCGAAGAGGGTATGGAATTTGTTAATCTGCAGGTATTGTCTCTTCGGCGGCTGGTAGGCTGCCACGACCGTTAGACCTCCAACCAGGGTTCAGATTTTGACAGCCACGAATGATTCATCTAAGTCTGCAAGCGTTTTGAATTTAAGGTTCTTCTTGATAGCGATGGCGCCGCCATCGAATGTGGTTTGTGTTTGATTTTTCTTTATGAAGGTGTAGTTGTGTATTTTTATAGTGTCAGTGTTTGTGTTGATTCCGTGTTCTGATATGAGAATGATGTCTGGGTCTTCTTCTGGAAAATGTTCCCGTAAAGAATAGATTTTTCCTTCCATCCATTCACATTGAGTGTGAGTATTTTTAGAGCATTGTTTCTGTTTTCCATGTTTTCTTGTAGTATTTTTCTGGTGTTTGTTGTGTTTTATATGTATATTCCTTTGCCGCTTCTTACTTTCTTGAATTCTGCATAACTTAGGGTGATGCAGAAGTCCTGGCGTATTTAACGGCGCCCTCCAACAATGCTTCTTCGACGCCTGTCTCCTTATCCGTTGCAAAGTAGGTCTATTTGTAAGTCTTGTGGTGAATACCCTGAAATATCTCCTTGGTGGAGAGCTTCTGTGGGTATGGGTTCACCTCGCTCGTGAGTATTCTGAGGTCAATCTCCTCTCCGTCGTACTTGTAAGTACGCTTTAAAGTTTTTGACCTGCTTCTCGAGCTTCCAGGCTTTTGGTCGCCCTGTTCTCTAACTCCTCAGCGTCAGACTCCAAAGACGATTGGCTCGTCAGGTAGCCTTGGGCTTCCTTTATATTTCTGGCTGCCCTTCTCCTCCTCTTCTCTCGGCGCTTCTGTGCCTCTAGCTTTGGGTCAGACCTAGTGGGGTTGGCTTTTGCAATCGTTTTTTTTGCTTCCTTTGCGAGCTTCGTCGCTTCATTTTCATGGGGAAATGGAGTCGCCGGTGCCTCAGTTGCCTCCTTTGCCTGAAATTGCAGCTGCAGCACGTCACCCGATGGCGGGTCGTCCGGAAACCACATCTCAGCCATGCCTTTCTTCTTCAGCATGAGATTGAGGGTCTTCGCGAACGTTTCCTGGTTCGTAAAAATATTTACGTGCGCGAATAGGATGCACGTGAGTATTTTCTTCAAATTCTCATTCTCAAGTTTAAGATAAGTCTTTGACGGCTGCTTTCCCGTAACTATGAGTGGAGTACTCCTTGCTGCTGCTTGAGCGTAGGAGTTGGAGCTTCTCGTGATTTCTTTGGTTCTTTTCTTTCTTATTATTTCTTTTTTGGGGGGGTGGGCAGGACATGGCCATTGCCCCGTGGCTAAGTCCACAGTTTGGACATCTCTCTGTCGTCGCCTTGCATTCACGCCAACCGTAGCCTTTCCCGCTGCATTTGGAGCCCGTGGCAGCTTGAACTTTGCAATCTTTAGTTCCATGCTGTTCCATCTTGTAGCACTTGAAGCAAATCAGAACGGGGGTGGACTCTTCTCTTTTAATTTGGTCTGCAGAGACCCTGGCGTTGAAGAGTAGTAGCCCCCTTTCTTTTGCTATTTGTGCCATTTTTGTGTCACTAAAAATAATTTTAAACACATGCTGGTAGTCCGTGCTGTCCCGCTTATTACGGAACTTTATTACTTCCACCATGTTAGCCCATGCTTGGTTCCTATTTATTTCCTCTTTCATTTCATCCTTGGTGGGCTGTCCGATCCATGGATTTAGTTGCCTGTACACCATGCTGCGATGAGCCTGGATCTGAGGGGGCTTGCTAGGTTGGAGGCCTATCTCGTTCAGGACCTTTTGTCCTTCTTCCGTAGTGAGCGTTTCCACATATGCCTCTCTCTCGCAGGCTGTTGAATAGCCAACTGGGGTGTCTATCAGCGCCTGGATGCCTACGCTCAGCCTACGCCAGTTCTCTGGCAAGATCTTTGAGAAAATTATATCCAACAGGTTACAAAATCAACTCGACGAGTTAGGAGCGAATAACCCCCAACAACACGGGTTCAGACCTGAAAGGAGCTCGGAAACGGCCCTGGCGCTCGCGAAAGAATAGATCTCGTACTGCCAAGCAAAGGGACAATATGTTGACAGCGTGATGCGGGTCGTGCAGAAGGCCTTCGACAAGGCTTAGCTGAGTGTAATACAGTACAAAATACTAGGTCTCCAGCTAAACCCGGTCTTGGAAAGGATCCTTTTGACTTCATCATGGACATAAGGGCGCGTATCATGATAGAAGAGCAAAAAGGACCTGAGTTTTAGCTCAAAGCGTGCGTGTCCCAGGGAAGCTGTCTGAGTCCATTGCTTTACCTGGTCTTTACCATCAACATCTCTACTCCTATACACCGGGACACGATGTATCTGCAATACGCAGATGACGTCACGCACATCGTCCCCATTAGGGTTAGGAAAGCGAGAGATCAGGCAATCGACATAATTGCAGAGATCTGCAACATCAACCAATAAGAGAAAAAATGGAAGACCTGGACAAATATGGAGGAATTTAAGATCCTCTCGTTAAGCGGAGAGTCAACGTGGCCCATCATAATAGATGGAAGGAGAGACGGCTACTCCGCCGAAGGCACAACCTGGGCCTAAAGATCTTACACCACGGCTACTTGAGTCACTACAAGAGGAGGCAGATTAGGGCAAGGAGAGAAATCCCCAAGCTATATAGGTTCCGTGATCTTAGCTTGGCGAACATCAGGAAGTTATACCTGATGTTCATCCGAGCTAAGCTCATTTACCCTGCAGTATTGAATCAAGCGGCCAACAAGACCACCATGAAGAGGCTCCAGCGAGTGCAGAACTCCGCATCCCTTTGCATAAATAAGACCAAAAGAAGGGAGCAAATTCGGTCAAGGGTGCTGCACTGTTCGCAACGTTTGGAGCCCATTAATGTCACAACGCAATAACTGGCCAAAAAAGTTTGGTCTACAATGGCCAATGATATCATCCCAGAACTAAGAAGAACTGGCAGCAGGATTAACATCCCTGCCTGATTACGCGAGAAGGTCGCCCTAAATCGACGCTTCCCAAGCACAAGACACTGCTTTGAGGAGAATATAGAACACATTTTCAAATGAAACATAAAAACCACAACACACAAAACTAAGAGACAGACACCAAACCTACAAGCAAACAAAAAATACAAAGAAAGCAGAACACAAACGCGAAGTACATAATACATAACTAACATCGAGCACTAACAAAGGCTCGAATGCTGGAAATCGCGACTACATTTAGAACTCAATACAAAAAAAGACTAACACTAAGAAGAACACTAAAGAGATACGAATCCAAAGACATACAACAGACAATAACAAAACAGAAGGAAATATAAATTACTCCAAAAAAGTAAAAACGCCTGTGATGCCCCTAAAACAAGGGCAACCCTATCCTATCTTTCATCATCTATTGTCTTCCACTATATAAATTTCCAAAGAGTGATTATACCATCAATAGCCAGGAACGGTATGACGGCTGCGCAATAGCCATCAAAAAGAACTTAAATACAAAAAACTTTTCCACTTAGATGAATCTTACCTTGCCATTAAGGTAGGCACTACCCTGAGGGGAGATGGTCATGGCCACGGGGTATCAACCCCGAAGACGCGGCTATGTACCCTTGCACAACCTTCTACAGATCTTCAGCCATAAGAAAAATGTAATCTTTGTTGGAGATCTGAATGCAAGGTGTGCAGCGGCAGGGTATATCTCCTACAACAATGCAGGCAGAAACATCGAAGTCTTACTTGACAGAAAATACGTAACAAGAATCAGACCAGAATTCCTGACATACATTACAAGAAATGCAGCAACGAAACTTGATGTTATTTTATCCAGTATCAGGTTTCCGTACAACTACTAGATTGAACCGGGCCCCATAATTCCGAGTGACCACCAGGCTATTAAAATTACAATTGGCGTAAATCCCATTCATATTGCAATCCTAGAACGCAAAAGCTATAAGCAGGCGAACTGGGAAAGCTACAAGAATTACCTTCTAAATTATATCCCAGACCCTTTAATCACTGTCAATTTGGAAGAGGTAGATGAAGAGCTGGATGAAATCACCGATCTCCTAATTGAAGCAGCGAAAATAGCATTCCTCGTTTTAAATATAAAACCCTTCCAGCTCCCATTTTGACACCTGCCATGAAAGCCCTGGCCCAAGAATATAGGGACGTGTCCAATGTAGTAGCGCTGATAGGCCCCAAACCACAATGCCGATAGAAGAATAAGACAGATTAGAGACGAACTCTAGACACTAATTACGGATCAACAAATACAGGTATGGCACAGACTGATTGAAGGACTCGACATAGAAAGAGACTCACACATATTTTGGCAGACATAGAGACGATTAAAAGGACAACCCCCACATAAAAATATTACACTCAAACATGACGGTAAAGTCATTTTCGAAACTAAAAAGATTGAGGAAATGTTTAGGATTTTCTGGTTTTAAATCTTTAAAAATTACCCCCGAAGAAAATGACAATTATGACATCGATTTCGAAAATGACATAATCCAACAGCTAAACACACAAATACATAAAACCTGCCTTCATCATTGTGTGTTGCAGGAAATAGTGATGGAGGGCTATGGAAGTAAAATAACTGCCCAAGAGCTCCCTGTTGCACTAAAATCCTTTCGTCAAAGAGCACCAAGTACCACGGGGCTGACCAGGGAGAATTTCATCAAGGCGCCGCCTAATGTTCTGAGTGGGCTTCTTAACATCATGAATGCTGCTCTGAACACGGACTACTTTTTCAATCAGTGGAAAGTGGCCAAAATGATCTTTATTCACAAATCGGGAAAGCCCCCGGACTGCCCTGCCAGCTTTCGGCCGATATCTCTCTTAGAATTCGCTTGCAAAGTCTTCGAGAAGATATAGGCAAATAGGGTCGACGCTTTTCTCGCTGAAGCCAACTTGCATAACGAGCAACAACATGGCTTCAGAAAGAAAAGAGGGACTGACACGGCACTAGCCGTTATTTCGGAAAAACTTGCAAACCTCAAGGCAAGCAGAAGGCATTTTGACCTGGTGCTCCGCGATGTTAAAAAAAGCTTTTGATAAGGTTTGTAAGAGAGTCCTGCAATTTAAGATCCTTCAAGTAAGCCTAAACCCCATTCTTTAAAGGATTTTATGTGATTACATAATAGAGAGGAGAGCATATATACAAATCAGAGAATACAAAGGCCCCGAATTCGAGCTCGAATCAAGGGTCCCACAAGGGAGCTGTCTCAGCCCCCTTTTATGCAACATTTATACACCTGACTTACCACGACCTCTCTCTGAAGGTACGATATACTTCCAGTTCGCTGACGATATATCGCAAATTTGTACCGCCGCTTATGTTCACAGGGAATTTATGGCGAGAAACAGGGCTAGGGAGATATCTAACATCAACTATTACGAGAGGAAATGGAAGATATCAACCAATGCCCCAAAATTCGAAATAATTCCCATGTTTCGCAAGACCTTCAACGATATAAGGGCAGAGGCTGAAAGATTCCCCTACTGCTTGGAAGGGATGGTTCTGTGGCTAAAAATCACCACTGAGGGCTACAAGAGTCATATCAAGCGAACAGTCGCGAATGGCAAAAGAGATTTGGGGGATTTTTATAGGCTCATTGACCTAAATCGCTCAAATAAACTCAAAATATTTAATGCGTGCATTTGCTCGAGACTATTGTACCCCCCGGTGCCGTTAAACGCGAGCGCTAAGACACACATTGCGAAACTTCAAGTCATCCAGAACAAAGCGGTTTTACTTATTACAAACACCCGAAGAAGAGAACATAAAGACAGAGGGAGCTGTACGACTCGGTTGGATTATCTCTGATCAACGTGGCGCTCCACGAGAGAACTAAGAGGATATGGCAAGCCATTGGCGACCGCTTGACCCCTGAATTCTCTCGTATACACTTATAAATCGAAGTAAACCAACAAGTAAGACCATTCAAAAGTAGTAAATTACAGTCTGACGATGACGTAACTCCGAAATACACGTGACAGAACTGACAAAAAACATCCAATGTAAAGCACAGGTTCCTTTAGTATATTAAATCTCAAATTTAATTTTTTTGTGCAAAACTCAAACAATGTATCCAAATTCACTATTCAAATTCAATTTAAATTAATTTAAAATGATAATCATAAAACTTTTTTAAAAACTAACAGCGGCAATAAAACCCCGCCAAAAATAAAGGCTTGAATGCCTAAATATCAATAGGATCGAAAATAATAATTAAATTAACCATGATTAATTTAATTATATAAACTGTAAATTTTTAAGGTATAGTTTATTAAATAACTAAAAACACCCCAAAACCCATAAAACTAGCTGCATTGAGAGAGCTACCCTTTCACCAGGGACCATTTATATTCTGTCTCCTACACATCATTTATTATCTAAACTCACCCTTTAACCAATTTACTCTCTTACTATTCTCTCTCTAATTCTACCCATATTTCATCTCTTATTATGTCCAATGTCCAATGTAAAAACCAGTCAGAATCAGAAAATTATTGTTGTTTTAATAAGAAAAATTATCTTCCTTGTTCACCATTTTAAATGCTTATTCCGGTTATAATATACAGGAATAAGGAATCCAGATATAAATATATATTTTTCCTTCATCCCGTAAGGAAGCTAATGATCACTTAAACTCAGCCTGCAAAACTAGAGAGAGAGTACCATGACTGACTCAGACCCTACAAGATGATGCTTTAGATATATTTTAAGCTCGAACCCAGGGGCCAGGTTGAAGAGATGATGCTTTACAAATATTTTAAGCTCGAACCCAGGGGCCAAGTTGAAGAGATAATGCTTTAGATATATTTTAAGCTCGAAACCAGGGGCCGGGTGGAAGGGATGATGGTTGACAAATATTTTAAGCTCGCATTCTAGAAATTCCTTTTCCAAGGGAGACATCTTTTAACCTCTCAAGGCATTCGGATGCCATAGTATTTATCCCTCAGGCACCTCTTTGTTCTTTCCCTTAGACTATGGCCCCAACAGAAGCAAATAGTGGGCAACCGCTGGCGCATGGCGATCCGCCTCCTACCACGTGCGCAAACTCATTAAGTGTTAGAAAAGACGAGATAAAACGTGACACTACTTTAACCGGTGGCGAGGCTCCCCTCTAACCCTTATCCAGGCGACAAAGGAGATTTCCCTTTGCAATCACTATAAACAGACTCGGTCAGCTTCACCTTCCTGTCCTCTCTAAGGGTACCCTCCAACCTACTCATAACGGAGAAGAGGTTTACTACTCTCCTATTTCTAAGGACTCGGTCGCGTTCGTTTCACCTCGTTCTTTGAAGTCGCCCATAGACGACTCCATCTCTCCACCAGTTGCTGTCTCCCCTTTCCTTTGACAGGGAACTGCCAAGAAAGCAGACGCTTCCCAGAATTTAGCGCTATCAGCACATTAATGTCAATCCCATTAAAAGGTCAAGAGATAGCAGGTATCGGGACCCGTCGAGTCGTACCCCTTACTTTTCTTGAGGCATGCATTGTAAGTTTGAAGGGGTCCGACGTACATGGCCTCCATGTCTTGTCGGATGGAGATCACTTTGCTGGCTCAAAACCACAAGACGGAAGGGTCCACGATTAGGCACTGTGACACATTATCGTACGGGGTCACTTGGATGCCCCCATCTGAGCTAGAAATGTTTCCAGTTTCGACCCACCCACAGATGGTAGGATATTCCATGGGGGCAAACTTGGGATCGGTGCTAAACACCAAACCTGAGTCAGTCGTTGTGCAAGCCTCTCATCAGGGAACTCAGTTCCCCGTGTATGAGGCACCTCTTAACTTGTTGGTGCCCATTTGGAAGCCAAGTCCTCTTGAATTCTGGAGAAGGATCTTGCTGAAGCCAGTCTTTTCGGCTTTGGGGCCCCTTTGAGGATGAAGAAAAGCAGGTTTACTCGCCGCCATCCTCTCCAAAGAAGAAGAATTAAGGCAAGAGAAATTCAATAAAGACAAGAGATCGTGGTGGCTACAAGGGATCGTGTATGACAGGTATCTTTTAGGACATAATTACAGTAGGATATAACCACCTAGGATAATTGAGCCCCTCAACTCTAGTTTACATCATTAAATAGGTCTGAGAGAGGCCCCAAATTTGTCTCTACATAGTATGTAGATCTGAGAGAGAGAGGAGGGTAGGTTTTTGAATTACATCAATTTTAAATTTATTTTAAATGTTATTATATTTTCTTAATCTTCCACACAGATAAATTGATTCATCCGTACCCATCTAAAGATTCTAGAGCGAATTATTTAGCTGAATTTGAGTTTTAATCCCTTTCCATTAAACAAAATTAAAACTCTCTTCTTGCCCTTATGTATGTGGCCTCCTTTTATTTTTGTCTTTAAACTACGAATTGTGATCTTATATCAGTATAGTCGTATGCTACTATCATATTTGCATAAACAACACCATCCATTATGCTTCGGAGATCGGAGTTATGTATATCGATATTTATTTCTGCCTTGTGTTTATGCGAATGGAAAAATATTCATAGAATATTCATTCTTTGTCGTAAGCTAATGAATAGAGAATAAATATATTTGCCAATGAAATGAAAAACATTTGAATTATTCTCAATATACATAGGCATATTTCTTTAAAACATTGAAGGTGTCAAGTTTGAGGGGGCAAACAAGTCAAAGAGAAAACGAGGAATTTATAAAAATGGCTAAACATGATGTGAAATGATTGAGCAAATAATATATACCTATTTTTTTAATAGAACGACGTATATATACACATTAAGTTCCAAAAAATAAACTAGACATTTAAAAGTACGAACTCATATTTATTTGGTAGTTTTTATTTATTAATTCTCTTCACAAGGAATGGTTCCTTCCTCTCCTGATAGGGTAATGCTGTTTCTTGCCTCAAGAATCGATCAGAACAAAGAAACTCTCTGTTAATTTGTCGCTACTAATGAAACAAGTGTAAAAAAAGTAAACAGTAAATTTAGTAACTAATGTACTTGATTGTGTATAAAAAGTATCAAAAGAGAAAAAAATTATTCCTAGAAATATTTGCTAAACATAATTTTCTAAGCACTTTTTTCCGATACTTAATCTCCATACACACACGACTCTTTAATTTCATTAGGATAAATAACTTACCTATTTTGTATTATAGGCTATATACGTTAATCAGCTTTCACAGTTGTCACGTAAGGTATAATTTAAGGTATAATTTTTTAGTAAAGGACTTAGTGACTGAGGCAAGGAATGCATATTTTCCTTTTAATTTGAATAAATAGTTTCTTAAAATCGTTTTCCACCAGTTTAAATGAGTACTAAATATTGTATGTAGAAATAAGATTTGATTTAAATTTCTATCGCTCAGTTTCATTTTTATGCACATCGTTCAAAGATTAAAGGAAAGTAAACGTTTACCTGTGTAGATCTTTCGCAAACACCTATCAATAAAAATATTACAATCGTAATTAAATATTTATTATGACCTTCAAATACACGAATTGTGGCAACCGATCAGATGCTACAAACACCACTAAAGTTGGTGGTGCAGTTTTTGTTTTAAAATGGCTTAAAATAATTCTACGATATCATGAAATTATGATAATTTTGATCAAGTTGTACATATATGTATATGTAAATATTAGCGCCCGCAATATTGCTGAGATAACCAGTGGTTATTTTCTTTATATGTACATATTCCTGTAAGTAATATTAAGGTAGTGATATACATTGACTCTCCAGCTTGTTACTGGTGCTATAAACCTGATTACACCACCTTCGAGTGCCATAAAAGTAGCTCATATGTAATATTATTACTGTATCGATTCTTCAAATAGATATCGTGCCAGAAAAAACACCCAGTCTGTGTCATATAATAGTCCCCATTTATTCTGCGTCTGAAATTTCCTTATTCGTTGGAACATAAAGAGGAATAAACATCAGAACTTATCTACCAATTCACCTCATCCTGGTTATTCGTCTACAAATCAAATCTATTGAAGTATGGCTTCTATTTTTCCCTCTAACTACTCCGAAGTACATGTCCAAATCAACAAGGCTTCTCCTTTTTGCGACTCTGAATAAATTTGAGGAGTCTGGATCCATACTCTACAGTGGAAATGATATTAAAGCAGAGTGTTTTACCAAAATTCAGTAACGGTAATATCTCCCCTTCTTTACAGCAAATTATAGCTTACATGTGAGGAAACAACGAGAACTACAAGTTATTGACCCTGCATACGAAACCATAAAGTTTTAAGCTAACAACACACACTGTTTGTTCTTATGGTCAATATACATACTAAACCAAAAACTCCCTCCGGTCTTTCATGACGACGAAGTCAACCGATAGACACTGTCTATCAAACAATAAGCTTATTTAAATAAGGAAGGGATATCCTAATTTATCCAGCTCAAACATAAAATTATTACATAGCCAAATTTAAATTTATATTGAATATCGACTTAAAATGGCCCTCATCTTTCAGATCTGTGCCAGTGAACCAACCAAGGTTCTGATGTCAGTGAATTATTTTTAAAGAATAACACGCCAAGATACTGCACTTTCCATGCTGCCATTCTTTTAGTCGAAATAAATTACTAATCAAAATTCATTTAAGCTCATTGACGTCGGCAAATCTCGTTTAATTTTGCGCATTCCAAATATGTGAGATTGTAAGTGTGAGGGTATGGAACGTACATACTCACATGCCGCCAGAAAATCGTGAGAACGAAAGAAATTTGTCGTTTGAGTTGACCTTCGTCTCCTCTCTCTCTCCCCCCACCCTTCGCCTAACTGGCGACAGGAAGTCGGACGAAAGAACGCCTGTCTCTCAAAGAAGCTTAAATCTTATTTGCCTTCTTTATGATAGAATGGAGATTGTCCGGAAGGCGCTGCGATAAGCAAATTGTCGTGAATGGGAGCTCTCTCTCGATTTCCCACAATCCGTGATATAAATAACCTCGCCGTTTACCTCTCCACAGCAGTATCCCAAATCTACTCGCGTAATCCTAACGTTGAACGAGAGTCGTTGCCGTAACGTATCGACTACCAACGCGCCGTCGAGTCGAACTGGTTGCTGTCTCAATGTGTGTTCCTGGACTAGAGTCTGTGAATAGAAGAGTACGCTCTGTTGCTCAACGTAACTTGAGTAAGAAAAGGAACATCCAAATAGTTACGGAAGTTACTATTTGTTAGTTTTACATCCAGTTAGGAGTGGACTAACCGGAACTGCAGCCAGCAGCCCCGAACCCGTCGTTTTATCCCCCCTCTTCCCGATAACTCGTGTTAACGCCACCCGAACCACCCCATCTGGACCTGAGTAGTCGTCTCTCCAATCCATCAATTAATGGTAATCTGTAAACCAAATGTCCCTCTATTCTTAAATTACCTATTTAATTAACCGTGATTGATACTCCCATTGAGTCATTATAAATCTAGACGCTTAACGTCAGTGTTTAATATTTAATCCTTAATTTTGCCTGTTAACTATTGCTAATTATTATATATGTGTAAAGTAAAGTTTATTTAGAGTACGTGTGTTTCTTTGTGACTCCTCTCTTTTGGCGTATCCTCGGCAAGACTTTAATTAAGCATCCCTTCGCCTAATTCATTTAACCTGTATTTTGCACTCTTAGAATTCAACAATCACAAACCTCCCTCCAGTATCAAGGGGGACTTTTATAGGTGAGAATCCTGGCTACGGCACAACACGCCTATAACCAGCTTTTGCACGTTCAGTAGGAATTAAAGTCTCCCTTTATACATATATATGATCGTAAGATTGAGTCATAGGGTCAATACCACCGACTTAAACAAAAGCGGTGTGTCCAGATCACGGACTAGAATAATTACTGCACCAGACTATGAGCAATTCTACGACATATATGAAAGGGGTGTCAGCTTCAAGGGTTTAAATTTTCGAGTAAGCGAACTCATCTAGCCTAAAACTTGCCAACGTCTAAGGAAGCCCAAATATACTAACGTAAATTTTAATAATTAGAGTCTATTTCTCGAAGGAATATAAATAATAACCATTAATTACCCTTTCCAGATAGCAAAATCAAAGCTAGTAAAATATTCATTATTTGGGGGGTTAATTATTAGATTGTATCGGTTAGGAACAATCGCAGCTTCTATTTCGATTATCAGGTGCATAAGTTCTTTCGTGAGTTTCCAGTTGCTTTAGCAAGAGCAGCAATGGCTTCACAATCGTTCGAAGTTTTTGTCAAGCAAGTACAAGCTCTCGGTCTCACAGGAAAGGAACTAAAATAATTCGTCCAAAGCGAACAGCGAGAGGAAAGAGCACGTGAAATGGAAGTAAGAAAAGAAGCGTTAGAATTGGAAGAAAGAAGAAGAAAAGAAGTGTTAGAAATAGAAGAAAGAAAAAGAAAAGAAGAGTTAGAATTTAAAGAAAGAGAAAAGATTCGAAAACATGAAAGGGAATTAAGCAGAGACCAAGTTTAAGTCAGTTCTGTTGGATCCCGTGATTATCATCCACAGGTCCCCGCTATGAAATTTCCTTAAAATAAAGACGAAGAAGATTTGTGCTCATACTTGACACATTTTGAAAAGATCTTCGAAGTAAACGGATGAACCCTAGAATCCGAAAGAGTGAGTAGATTGCTCCCATTGCTAAGTCCGCGTTTAAGAGAAATTTTCATCTCGTTATCACATGAAGCTACAATAGACTATAGCACATTGAAGGCCGAATTGCTATCCACCTTCAACTTGAACCCTCAGTTCTACCACGCTAAGTTTAGATTGGCTAAAATCCAGCCCGGACAAACTTACCGACATTTTGGATATATCGCGAAGCGAAACCTCCAGTTCTGGTTAGATCCTGCAAAGTCGAATTGGAGTATGAGGCCCTGATTGACTTTATGTTAAAAGACCAGCTATTGTCCATCCTCCCCCTAGGAGATCCGAGCATTCGTGCAAGACCGCCGAGAGTCTACCTTTCAAGAATGCCTCGAGGAAGCTGATCTCCATGCGACAAATCATTGTCTATACCCATAGTTTCCCCATAAGAATAGTCCCCCGTCCCCGAAGAATAAATTTAGTCAATGGAAGTCTCAACATAGAAAACTCCCTCCATTGATAAAGACCACAGCTCCATTCAGGCCCCCAAAATAAGCCTTTTGTAGCACACAAAGACAGAAAACCACCAGTCTTCAATACCCCCTACAAAAACCAGCACCAGAATAAGCAGGTTATAAGCTACTCCTGCGGTTCTTCCGGTCATTATAAGTCCCAATGTGTACAGAATTGCAGCCTACGTCCCACCCAGAGCCAACAAGTCCACCAAGTAACTGCTACCCTTCCGACGGATCAGCCGGCCGCGCTTACGTCATTCCCCTCGTCTCCATCGCCAGAGGAATTTCAAGTGAATTTCCTGTTCAACAATAGTTCTCCCGGAGGACTAAATTTCGAAGCCAGCTCGATCAATGGCTGTAAAGTGTCTACCCTCGTCAGAGACACCGGATGCACATGCATTGTGGTGTCGGACAAATTGCTTCCCCCTGTCGACCCCCAACATAAGAAGTACGCAATTGTACACGAATTTTGGGGTCAGAAAATAGATTCCCGGTAATCCGCTGCCATGTACAGTGTAAATATTTCACTGGTTGGGCCGACGTAGTAGCAGCCCCTATCAAGTTTTGCTAGGTACTTATTGGCCAGAGCGCAGTACTCTCCCCGAGTGAAGTGACTTGAGCTGTCGTCACTCGAGCGCAAGCTAGCTGCGAGGCCTCTCCCAAAACACGCCTTTTCACCCCAGAGGCTCCTTTAGAGGTCCAAACGAGTAATGCACAATTCCTCAGAGCTCAGCAGAGCTGCCCTTTACTTCAATCCCTTTGGGAAAATGCCCGAAAGAACGAAGAGGTAGTCGTTCAAGGGAACCGACCCATAAGGTACATCATTAACGACTCCCTTCTATTTCGCACCTCACGACATGAATCGGACCCACCTTCCAAGGTCATGTCTATTCCGCGAACACATGTAGACCAAATCCTGCGAGTAGCACATGAAAGTATCATGGCCGGTCATTTCGGTCATAAAAAGACTTCTCAGTGAGTATTTAAATACTTTTTTGGGCCCGGTGCGGCCAAATATATTGCAGAATTCTGCAAAACGTGCGACTTGTGCCAGAAAACCACTACAAATGGTCGAATAGCCCCAGCTCCCCTGCAAAGAACCCCAGTGATTTCCGAGTCCCCAGGATGCTCGACTCAGTTCAAACATGATATCGCCCTCACTATGCTCGAACCTGTGCGATGTAAGTCCTATCCCGTACCGGTGCACCTAAGAGACGCCTTCAATGATGAAGTCGACAATCTTTTGCAATTAGGGATTATCGAGCCATCTACGTCCGACCACTGTTCCCCAATAGTCATGGTCCGCAAGCCAAACCAGTCCTTTAGGATGTGCGTCGATTTTCGGAAGTTAAACACCGTCACCGTGTTCGACGCCAATCCTCTCCCCCTAATTGACCAAAATTTACATCTCTTCGAAGGAGCCGCCTACATCACTGAGATAGACCTATGTAAGGCCTATTATCAGATCCCCCTAAAGGCATCAGCGAGGAAACTAACAGCCTTTCCTACAGACAAAGGTTTAATGGAATTCACTCGTCTTCCTTTCGGCCAAGTCTCTGCCTGCAGTAGCTACAACCGCATAATGCGCCATGTAATAGACGGTTTAAAAAAGGTTTCTTTTTATTTTGATAACGTGTATGTGGCTACACGTTCATGGAACGATCATCTCTTGTCTCTCCGCCCGCTTTGAGAACTCTTAAAACATCATGGCTTAACTATTAAACCCTCAAAATGTCATTTTTTTTTATAAATCCATAGAATACCTTGGATTTAAACTAGGCGAAAGTCATCTGGCCCCTTAGAAAAAGAAGCAATTACGGTAATTCCTCGGTGCTGCGTCATTTTACCACCGCTTCGTACCCCAATTCGCTTCTGTAGCAGCTCCCGTAAACGATCTGCTAAAAAATTAATTCCCGGATCCCTCCAGTGGAACCTTGACGCCGAAGCGCACTTTGAAGAACTCGAATAGAAGCTAGTCTCCGCCCCAATCTTAAAATTGCTGAACCCACACAAGAAATTTGGCGTAAGGAAAGATGCCTCGCAATTGGGTATTGGCTGCGTATTACTCCAATACGACGAGGACCAAGAACCCGCTCCTATAAGCTATGCGAGTCGCAGACTGACGGCTCGCGAAAGGGCATACGCTATGGTAGAATTAGAAGCTCTAGCGATTGTTTTTGCGATTACAAATTTTAGAATGTATCTGGTAGGTCGTCCATTCCTCATAGAGACTGAACATAGACCGTTAGCCTACTTAAAAACTTGTAAAAACCGAAACGTCAGGCTAATGCGCTGGTCATTATTGCTAGCGGAGTACCGTTATGAAATCAGGTATCTAAAAGGGGCTGACAATGTACTCGCCGACAGCCTTTCGAGAAACCCAATTTCAGATAGCGATTAATAGTAAATTATATTTTTTGGTGTGTATCTCTTTTTATTAATAATTATTTTTTGCCTGTACCCTGTATGTGTTTTGTTCTGTTTTGTATCTGTAAATAAGAAGAAACTGACGTAGCAGTAGTATTTTGTAGCCATTGAATCCTAAGGTAAATTCCTAATGGTTTTGATAAAATTACTGACTCAATTATTCGAGTCGAGTAAGATAAGGACTAATTTCCCCGGTCAAGTTAATTTTCACATTATTTTTTTTTATGACAGAATAATTTTCCTCAAAATAGGTAGGCGTGTGAGAGTATGGAACGTACATACTCACATGCCGCCAGACAATCGTGGCAACGAAAGAAATTTGTCGTTAGAGTTGACCTTCGTTCCTTCTTTCTCTCCCCCCACCATTCGCCCAACTAGAGACAGGAAGTCGGACGAAAGAACGCCTATCTCTCAAAGAAGCTTAAATCTTATTTGCCTTCTTTATGATAGCATGGAGATTGTCTGGAAGGCGCTGCGATAAGCGAATTGTCGTGAATGGGATCTCTCTCTTGATTTCCCACAATCCGCGATATAAATAACCTCGTCGTTTACCTCTCCATAGCAGTGTCCCAAATCTACTCGCGTAATCCTCACGTTGAATGAGAGTCGTTGCCGTAACGTACCGACTACCAACGTGCCGTCGAGTCAACCTGGTCGCTGTCTCAAAGTGTGTTCCTGGAAGTAAATCCCGCCCCGCAGAGTCTGTGACTAGAAGAGTACGCTCTGTTGCTCAACGTAACTTGAGTAAGAAAAAAAACATCAAAATAGTTACTGGAAGTTACTATTTGTTAGTTTAACATCCAGTTAGGAGTGAACTAACCAGAACTGCAGCCAGCCGCCCCAAACCCTTCGTATTATCCCCCCTCTCCCCGAAAACTCGTGTTAATGCCACCCGAACTACACCGTCTGGACCTGAGTAGTCGTCTCTCCATCCATCAATTAATGGTAATCTGTAAACATAGTGTCCCTCTATTCTTAAATTACCTAATTAAATAACCGTTATTGATCCTCCTATTAAGTCATTATAAATCTAGACGCTTATCGTCAGTGATTAATATTTAATCCTTAATTTTTCCTATTAACTATCGCTAATTGTTATATTTGTGTAACGTAAATTTTATTTTGAGTATCTGTGTTTATTTGTCGCTCCTCTCTTTTGACGTACCCTTGGCAAGACTTTAATTAAGCATCCCTTCGGCTAATTTATCCAACCTGTATTATGCACTCTTAGAATTCAACAATCACAAATCTCCCCTCAGTAACAAGTGGGACTTTTATAGTGAGAATCCTGGCTACGGCACAACACGAGCCTTAACCAGCTTACGCACGTTCAGTAGGAATTAAAGTCTACCTATATACATATATATGATCGTAGGATTGAGTCATAGGGTCAATAACACCGACTTAAACAAAACGGTGTGTCCAGGTCAAGGACTAGAATAATTATTGGACCAGACTATGAGCAATTCTACGAAGGAAGGCTCTTCTATTTGAATCTACGATTTTTCGAACAAAGATTGCAAGTTTTTTGTAAAGTCCTATAAAAATCTTATCAAAACATGGTTGAAAAAATGTAGGCTTTCTTCTGCTATTAATTGTTTTATATACCTTTGCCCTTCCGAGAAACACATGTGGATGGATCTCTCTTTATATATCAGGTATCTGAGGAGATTTATTGGTTCTATTTAAACTTTGGTGAATACATGGAAACAGTTCGAACAATATAATTTAGTATGTTTAGTTTTTATTTTGTTTCTTCCTTTGTATCATTGTGTTTTTGTGAATCTTAGAGTAGCTATTAAGTACTCGGTACCAACGGCCAGATGGTCGCTGTTAGAAAAATTCTTATCTCACGATCAAATACTTTGAAATTATTAATATCGATGTTTATCAATTTTTTTATAAGCATCAAACTCTACTCCTTCCCACATTTACTTAGACAACCCACTTCTACTCAGATTAAACATTCAACCTCCCTTAATTTCTTAAAAATGATGGGGTGAGGTTTGTTCTGTTTTTACCTGTTTGGAGTAATGTGGAGGGGCGTGATGTTAGATTTGACATGATAAATGTGTGTGACCACTGATATGATTTCTTTAATTAGTTCATTTATGGTTGGGGGGTCACTTGTGTCACCTTTTGGTGGCAGAACATTCATATGTTTGGGGTGAGGCTGGTGTGGATGTTGTTTAATAGGCTGTGCTTTGGTGGTGGAGGAGTATGTCACGAGACTTAAAAGTAGTATGCTGGAGTTTGCTCGTTGAGTCTATGAGGTGGTCGATTCATTGTTAGCTGTTTGTTTGGACAGGGTGAGTTCAGTGCTCTGCTTAGGTGTTGGGCTCTAATTATGTCCGAAAAAAAGTTAAGTGGAAGTGTTTTTTTAGCGTATAAGTATGGCGGAGGCGTTGTAAGAGTGCATCCTGTGATGACTCTAATTTATTTAATCTGAACGGTTTGGAGCTGGTTTGCGCAGGATATGGCAAGGGTTGGGTGCCATAATGGCGCTGCGAATTTGAGGGTGGTGCAGATGAATTGATTGTATGTGTGGTGTGGCTCTTCTGTTTTCCAAATAGGCTGTTTGATAGCATTCATGTGTCGGCTTTCTTTATCGCTTTGTTATGGGGCTAATGACGTGAGGATTAAAGGGCATGTGGATGTCTTGTCTGCTCGCAGGAAAGATCGAGTTTTGTTTAAGGGAAGATCTCGTCCATTCACACTGATTTTGTGGTGTTTAGGTGATCTGGTGCGAAGAAGGTTATGGTTTATTTGGAGACTAAGGATGTGATGTAAATGTTTTCTGAGCAAGTGTTGCAATTTGTTTATATAGCTTTGGAGAGCTCTGCTTGATGTGCGTAATGAAGGGTGTTATGCAGTACTTGAGATCTCATGTGTGTTGGTGTTAGTTTTCATGTTAGAAAAATGTGGTCTTTGGATGTCTGGGTGAGAGTATGGCTCTTTGGAGGATGTCATTGTGGGGTGCCTAGGTGATTTGTGTGTCACTTGCCCTTTTGTGCAAAAAATCTAATTTGTTATCCCATTTTTTCGTTGTTAGCGAGGGTATTCAAGAAATTTTGTGAGGAATGTACGAGGGACATTTAATAAGTTTGCAATTCGGATATAAGGAAACGAGATATGAGGAAAAGTGTTTTATTATTTTTCAATATAACTACCCTCGACTTCAATGCATTTACACCACTTGTCCCTGAGGCTTCGAACTCCTGACAAGCAGAAATCTCCCGACTGCTGTTCAATCCACTCTTGAACAGCGAGCTGGACATCTTCTTCGTCCTCAAACCGGCGTCCACGCAGTGCAGCCTTGAGCTGCGGTATAAAAAGTTGTCGCTAGAGGCCAGATCTGTACTTTAGGAGGAATGGTTGAGCTCCTCGAATCTGCACTCGCGCAGGGTAGCTTGTGCAACTCTGACCTTGTGGAATTTTTTGACGTTGAAGTCGATCATGGGGCGTGAGGTTTCTAGGGCCTCAATGGGCAGAGACCCTAGTCATGGCCAAATTGTCGTCGATGATGTTGATAACACTTCCAAGTAATATTCCAAGTTCTTGCTCGATTTCTTCGACCTTCACCCGTCGATTTTCGGGGATCATCCTCTCCACACGGGCCACATTGTCCTCGTTGGTCACGTCTGACGGGCGTCCTGGACGCGGCCATCTTTAAGGGAACTCCATATTCCAGCAAGCAATGGTTACATAGGAAGGGGCAGTGTCTGTGTACACTGCATCCGTGCGTTCATGGATCCCTTTTGCATTCTTGCCTTCCTTGGTCAAAAAATTGATCACTGCGCGGTTCCAAACCTTCTCCATTGTTGAAAAATTTGTGACTAACGATCTGCGATCAACTACTGCTTTTTAAATAGACGAGGCAGGAGCGTGCGGCTGCAGGTCTTGACTCGTCATAACTTGTCCTAACACCCCCACAAACAGCCATCCCCCTTCATCTGATTTTTCCTACCGATTCGCAAAACCTATTGCCTGCCCCTCGTATGTGTTGGTAGTGTGTCGAAAATTTGGATTAGTTCTATGGCAGCGAGAAAAATACGGGGAGAGAGGAGGATTGCTTGCCAAAGCCTCAATTATCTGTTGTGTAAGGTCAATAAGGAAGTACGTGGTATAATTGCCTCTTTTGGAAACCGCTTTGTGTTCGAGATGGAGGAGTACTTTAACTTATTCCTTTGTCTTTGTTTTTTCAAGATTTTTGATAGTGTTCTCCTTTGATTAGGTGGGAGTGTATGAATTGACTTGGGCTGTGTGTTTGCTTCCCCAGTATTGAGTATGGGTATAATGTGGGTTTTTTTTCAGATTGAAGAGTTTGTCTTTATCCAACAATGTTTGAATATTTGTTTGATGTGTATGAGGGAGATGTCTTTGATTAGAGGACCTTTGGGGAATGGGGCTGGCTGTTCTGATGCTATGTTTTCATTTACCTGTAGATTTGTCTGTTTGATATCTATGAGGAAAGAAAGTTAATGCTGGGATAGTGTTTTTCGGTGCTGTCGCAGTGTTGTTTAAGTGTTGCGATTGGATTGTTTAGGGTTACTAGTCACTCTGGTTTAAGAGACGGGTTGTGGGGATGTGTGAATTTTCTCTACTGTTCTTCAGAGTTGAGTGTTGGTTTACTTGTGGCTTATTGTAATCAGTTATTAGTTCCTCTATTCAGATTCTTGTTTGTATATTAGGTTAGTGATTAATGTATATTAGGTTGTTGGATATGTTGTAACTTTTGTTGTGTGGGTGCTCTTTGTTTTAGACTTTTTACAAACAATTTCATTGATTACATTAAAACGTTTTTTATAAACAGCGTACTTATTTAGTTACTTTTTGATAGTAATATTATATTCTTCTTTCCTAGTGCAATTAATTGATTGTTGTATTTAATAAGAGACATTTGTTTGGCACTCCTTAAGGCTACAGGCCTTCCTAAAAGATCTGTTGATCAACTCAAGAAAGTCTTTAGAGGAGAGGTTTGCGCTGAAGCTACCGGTGAAAGCACTGAGGGGGGGATGAGTGTTTCGCAACAGGCAGATCTTACCACACACCAGAACCAAATATAGAATAACACAATCACACGCGAAGCACAGAAGAAAAAGCAGACAGGGAGACAGTCAGACAGTTTTTTAATGTTTAGGAGGCTATAGCTATGAAAAAGACCCTTGAAAGTAATTCTGGATTGAGTGGGACCCCAATTAATACCTGGTTATTATTATTATTTCGGCATGCATTTAAGGCAGGATGAATAGGGTGCTCGGATAGTGGTCATTTGATCTGAAAAGCCACGAATACGAAAGCAATCAGATTCGCAATGTGTGGCAATGATGCGCACCGACTGCTCTTTGATAATGATGATGATTATGAAATAAGAAAGAAGAATGTGCAGAAAGAAGCAAAATATGATTCAAAATTTACCAAGATTTTAGAATTAATTCTGTTTTGCAGCGTTAGTTGTGATAGTTGTTGTCCGGAGCATAGGTTTTACCATCTCTGTCCTTTCTTTTGAATCATTTAACATGTTGCCACTACATATGATAGCGATAGCACAAGGAACTCAAATCCATCCGGCAAATAACCACACCAAATGTAGTTTAACTTTGATAAATTGGCGGTGGTGTGTGAACCATCAGCTGAAGGCTTACATGAGAAAACGAACAACAAAGTCGTATCTCTCCAGTCACAAATACACCACGACACATTTAACATTGCACATCGTATACCAAAGAATCCATCATCAGAAAACATCAAAATTATGACTTGCGAAATGTGTTTCCAGAATGCCAGAATTAACCCTGAATCCACCTTCATTCAGAAAACCGAAGCCAAGGGTGGAGAACCTAGGGCTTAAAGGCCACATCTGGCTTTCTAGGCCATTAATTGCGGCCTTCTGAATGAATCTAAATTTTAAAGATCAAATTATTTTATCCCTAACTCTATAATTTAACTTGGTGAATTTTTGAAATTTTGGAAAATGTAATTTTTGCTTTGTGGACAAGTAACCTTTCATGTTTTTGAGTTCAGGTTTATTTAAAACTTTTATTCACAGGGCTATTTTTTGTATGTTTCGAGCTTTTAACAAAGTTTTTTCTAAGAGTTAAGAAAAAAATAATAATTATCGAATGATTTGGAAGGAAAAAAACATACAAATTGTGAAGTTCAAAAAATGTATTAAAATTAGGGCTTTAACGCTTTTTTACTATAATTTCGTATATAAAACAAATTTAGATGAAAAAAGAGATCTGAAGAAGGTTTTTCTATATATCAAACCGGGTGAAATAACTTAAAAAAAAGGTTTCAGGGTGTCTATGTTGAAAAAAGTGTTTGTAAAATTCTCAGCTATATATAAATCTTCAAGGGATAAGGAGAATATAATAAAAGGTGAAATAACTTTAAAAAAATGTTACAGGGTATCTATGTTGAAAAAGGTATTCAGTGTGTTAAAATAAAAAGTCAATAAAGGAGATTAAAAAAAGCGGTTTAGAATAGCAAATAGGCCGTAAGCCACACGCCGAAGAAGTGCCTGTGGAACCAAGTTCTTTCTGTAAGAAAGAATACGAAGTATGGCTTCTTTTCTCATATAAAAAGTATTCGATTCAAAGGCATTTAAATGTTAGGTAACTTCAAAATTTATAATTTTTTTTAAAGTTTTAAGCTGATAGATAGTCAAGATAGATATTCAGGTAAAAAGTTAGTAACATGAGTGATGATTGCATCCTGAATTCAGGGGAGGTTGACCAATAAGTTGCCCTATTTATTGACACAAGTAAAGCTTCACTAGCGGGTCTTTTTAATTGAGCTAATAATAGGCTAAAAATAATTACAAAAGATCATGCCTTTAGTGGCAGTCGTTCGATGGGTAGCCCCGCGCTCAATATATTTTGGTTTGTTGCTGATTTCGTAATTTTGTAAGACTCGTTTGAATTAGCCACTGGGCTTTGAGCATATAGATATATCTAAGGTACAAAACTTGAAGCTAATATCAAAAAATATGGAATCGTATGTCTTTGTTTAAAGTAAATGTGATTATTGAAATTTAAATTTATTTTAACGTTTGACCGTTGTTTTGCTAAAAATATCTTTTGTATCGTGTTTCATTGCAAAACTTATGGGGATCGGATGTTTTGGTAAACCATCAGAGAAGAGAGAAATATTTTAGAAAATCACTTCTTGGCTTGTTCCTGACATCGGTTTCTCAATTATAATTCGCTCCATTCGCTATCGTTCCATACGAAGTTGACGACCTAATAAATTAATTTAAATTCAATCTAAAATTTGCCCAAAAGGATTTCTTAGTCGTCTCTCTTATTTTGGAGCTTTAAACAACTGTGTTCTCATAAAACCTTTTTTTTTACCTTTGGGGTTCAACAAGCGCCAAAAATTAATTATATTATATAATTATAATTATTAACCAATGAGTTATATTAGTCGTAATTCCCCTATCGTGGCACTCACTGCAACCTTCTTTCACAGCAACGCGTTCGCAAACAACTCAGCGTAGAAATTCAGGAATCAAAAGCTCTCTATATAGCAAATAAAAGAAATTTTATTAGTTAAACCTCAGTTGAAGGAACAATTGATAATGTCACCAGCCATAATGAGTGAAATAATATTTTGATATAACAATTGTTGATCAAATATTTTTGGTTTTATTTTTCCGCTTTGGAAAAGAATCAATTCTACCTAGTAACAGATATTTTGCAATAGGAAAAAGATTCAGTTTCTTTCATCTACAGATTATAAAACCCTAAAATCAGTAAAAGGAAACTCCATTTTTAGAATTGTTTAATGGCGTCAGCCTCGGTTAGAAACAAATATTAATATTACTTGGCGAAAGCTATTTCCTTTTAAATGTTTCTCGACGGGAGAGAAAAATTTAGTGTTTAAGATTTTCACTTTAGGCTCGTTTATTTCTCCTGCAATTGCTATTCATACTTCAGAGGCCATTAATTTAAAGAGAGGTGAGAAAGAGTAAGAGAAATTAACGGTAAATAAGGTGAAAAAACAGCACTCGATAAAGTTTCTCCGCCCCGTTAAATTCACCTAAACAATTCAATTAAATTGCTGTTTACGTGGTGCATTTAAATTCAATTAGCCATATTCACTGGGATACAATTTTCTGTCTACCTATTTTACTTAATTCATTATTGCAAAGAAAATCTGGTTTATAGATCGTTGTGAACTACATATGGAAAACATTTGGCTAGCAGCTAGGCAGCAGTTATTATGTTCCTCGCCGCTTTAGGCAATTCATTAAAATTTGTTGGGATAATTCTTTTCTCAGAATGCAATTTAATAATTTACTTTTCAAAATTACCATTATTTGCCTTCGAAATTCAATAATTATAATACTTTCACTTTTCCTGTTCGCCTAACATTGAAATTCAACAGATTTAATAAATAAATTTGTCCTTTTGGCAATGAACCAATTAGCCGGAATAAATAGGGGAAATTTTTAATGTGCCCACTAAAGTATCAGGGTTCAACCCGCTTGTGTGAGCATTTGGATCAGTGTAAATCGGTTAATTACAAAAATATTTTGATATCACCGTATGAAATTTCAGGATAGAGCTCGGTTTGGGCGAGTTGCCTGAATCCTTTGTCATAATTGCGAGAGATAATGTTACTTTTTATTTGTTCCACAGTTAATTATTTCACACTTTACGCTGCATTTCTTTCATAGAGCGACATTTTAATATATTATTTTATGATAAGAGATGAAGTGTTACAGGTATATTTAGCTATAAATATACTCACTAAGGCATTTACCAATAAAAAAATAAAACTTATTAAATTTCTCACGTTATTGCAGTATTTCAAGCAGAAAGGTCGATGCATTTTGATCTGGTTTTATTTCAAAACAAGGTTGCCAAATTTCCAAAATGTGACGTTTTCCTTGTTTATTTAGCTTTAAGTACTTATTTAATATTTTAGTCATGGATATTATGGCCTCCCGACTACCAAGACAGCAAATCCCCTTGCACCACTGAGGCGGAGCTTAGCTCCGGAATCACCTCAATTTCCAACCACTTAAAAAATAAGGACCGTCGAGAAGACGTGATTGAGGCTGACGGTGAGTTCATTGAACCAAATGAAAAAGAAAAGGCTTCAAGTCTTTAACATCTAACATATGTAAATATATCTGTTTAAATGAATTTTCTGTATTTTTTTGTTTTATATTCAAGTTAGGCGATGAATTGACCAGCGCACCCTGTAACTTATACCAAACCTCGCTCTAAAACTCATACTCCACATCTTTCATACCATTCCACTACGATAGTGTTGTGCCCAACCTACTCTCGAGCATTGTTGCTACTCATTTCGTAATTTTTAATGATATTGTGATTAATAAATTGAAATTAATGCTAAAAAATTGGGATGTACTCAAATCATTATTAAATAAGTCCTTTATTGTATGTTTCCCTAAATTAATTATTCTCATTGCTTTGTTTGTCTACAAAATAATAGAATTTCATGTTTTTAAAAGATTGATTCTTGGTTGCATGATTTTATTGTGTTTTTTTTAAAGAAAAAACAGTGCTTTATGTAAGGGTAGGTAATTATTTTGACGCTAACACTAAATGTGTAAAACCATTATTGGCATCTTATTTTTTGTTTTAAGAGGGAAATAGGTAATACTAAGAAAGTGGAATTGAATTAAGTTGCCTTTTTTTAAGGACGGAAAAATGTTTTTGTGAACAAAGTTAACGAATTAGTGTTATACTTTTAGTCGCGGGTGACTCTAAATCTCACTCTGTAGGTCGTAGATCAGTTGGTCAGTTCCCATTTTGATTTTTTTGGGGGGTAATAACATTGTAACTCTTCGGCGATTCTAATGAAATTTGAAACCCATATGTTGTTTTACATTCTATTTCGAATTAAATAATTGCCAAGGTCCTATCAAGGTTAGCCCAGGAATTATATTGTTTGGGCAATAACATCATAACTTTTTGGCCGATTTTAACGATATTGGAAATCCTTAGGTTTATTTATATTCTCTTAGAATGATATAATTGCCAAAGTCCTCCAAAGTTAGTCGGGGATTTATTCTGCAATAAGGTCATAACTATTAAGCCGATTATAACGGAATTTCAAACCCTTATGTTAGTTTACATTTTCTTTCGAATGATATAATTCCCAAGGTCCTCCCAAGGTTAGTTCGGGAATTATTGAAAGTTTTGAAAGTCATAAGGTCATAAATCAGAATAAGGGACAGCACGTGACCTTTGGTCAGCATACCTTGTTTCTTCTTTCGCCTGATTGTGAATGTGATGGAAAAACATGAGGCAGTTAAAAGTCCCGACTGAAAATTATAGATATTGAATTTGAACTTCCAAAATTATGAATATATATGGAAATCAAGTGTTCTCGAAGTGATGGTAGAAGTAAAGGGGAAAAAGAGTGATTGGAAGTTAGCAATCTAGCTTAGAAGACTTCTTTCTTGAAAATGAAGAAAACTTGAGGTCGCTCTCGAAATTAAATTGGCTGCCATCCGAACACCGACGTTTACAACAAGCAATTTTCTGACCACAAAAGGTTTAATTAAGCTTTAATTGTATTACAGGAACGAGTTTTTACATTGTATTCTACCGTTAAGTTTAGATAGGTATGGTCAGGAGCTATGGCACTAGTTTTATAGCGTCAAGGCATGGGTCTGATTCTGCGGGCACGGACACAAAACTTTAAGCGTAGCCGCCCATTTGCAGATCACTGAACTTACCCGTCCGGGGCTAAGTAGCTCCTGAATTTAACTTGCTTATGTATACAGGAGTAGGTTAATACACTACTATTTATCTTAGTATGTTATAGTAGATGCCACCCAGATCATTATGGTGTGCACGAGTCACCATCGACGACATTGTGCAGAAGTTTCAGACTAAATCCAACAAACATCTGCAAACGAGTATAAAAAACAACACCGATTTTGGACCCCTGAGTAAGTATTCTCGCCTCTAAGAATTTCCAAATCCAGCTTACAGCAACGAAAGCAAAATACACTTCACTTGATAAGTTTAAATGGCTGCATTCATGTCTGATGTAGAATTTGTTTTACAAGAATTCAATTATAGGGTCTAAGTTGGATCGGAATATGTTGATATATAGATTGTGTTCTTAATTCAGAGTTAATAAAATGGTTTGTGCCTAAATATAAAAACAGATTGAGACCAGAGTTGTAACGCAGGAGTTATGGAGACGCGGCTGAATGTGTGATCATTCGTAGAGTTCATCGAAGCGATTGATGATTATAATGTAATTTATATAACTTAGCTAATATCTTAATTACAGAAATAAGGTGTTTTTTAAATATTTTGGCTGATACTGGTCAGAATTCTTCCCTAAATATTAAGCTTAAGCGATCCTAGATTAAACTCCCTAGCTAAAGTAATGTAACTTAAAATAATAACTCAATAAACCAAAAATCGCGATATTATTATTAAAATTAAGATCCCAAGGTTATATATGCATTGCTACTTATTATTAAACATAAACAAGGAAGGTCCTTTTAAGACATTCAAACCGATAAACTGAAATTATAATTTTGAGGTCAGAATTTTTCCATGAATTATAGGTCAAACCTGTAATCATGTCCTCCTGGCTTATTTAAACTAACCATTCAATAAATCTCAACTTAATTCTCTATTTAAAATTAAAGTTTTAAGACCACACGTATTTAATCAAATAAGAAGAAAGTTAGAAAGCTAGAAATGAGCAAGATTTTGGCATCATGCCAATGGGAGGCTCTTGGTTTAATATGTATTAAAAACCAATAATCTCGCACAAGCTGACAACCAAAGAACAGAGGTAATTTTCTTATCAATTGAGAAGCAACAACCTAAACTACCGCTAACTTGAGTGAACAGGAAATTAATGGACTGGACTCGGTTTTCGAATTTTATCAAAATTAACCACATCATCTCACTTAGCACACCAAATGATACAAGTCTCTGAAGAGCCAAAACTTTAATAAATAATTGAGGATTCTCTTTTGATAACCTTGTTAATGGCATGGAAAGGTACAAGTTCCAGTGCCATGATATCTCCCTTTTGGGTGAGGATGGTGCAACCACGGTGAAGCTTTCCACTCGCATTATTGCCGGGAAAGGAATCAAGCAGGTTGAAGCCTTGATTTATTGTGAAAGTGGAACACTCCTGACAATGATCCTTGCAGTTAGCGCTATTAATCAAAGCAATTCTACTAATTTTTTTTCTTCCTAGCTAACAGTCGATCCTTGGAAATGGATGACGGAAGAAAATATCCGCATCTTTATGAAAATATTTCCTGTCAGTTACGAAGGAGACAAAATAAAACTTGTACTCCTTCTAGCCAACTATTAAAACATGTTAGTTCTGGACTAGCAGAATACTGCAGGAAAGATATAAAAACTCTTATTTAAGTTCCTGCCTCACTGCTTGAGAAACTCTTGTCAATTTATAGGCTTATCTATCGTTAATTCAAAAGATTTTAAAGTGCTATATTAGACAGGTGGAGCGAAAATCACCCTGCAAAGACAATGACCATACAGAGCTTGCCAGGTAACGTCGGCGAAGATCTTCACGTAACGCCAACCAAGGATAATATACTAAAAGGGGCTACGTCTTCGATGATGATGAGTTTCTGCCCGCTAATGTTAATGACTGTCTCGTTGAACACAAAAATTTCATTTGAAGTGACTGAAATAAGTATAATGGATGATGATTACAGATTTTCAAATAAATGCCTGACATTATTTGCAGATCCCGAAAAAAGTTGCACTACGCACGAAGGTCCTCACTCATCTCAGTTTTAAGCTAGTCTTGAGAATATAATTCCAAAACTTTTTCCCAAAACAAGGTTTTATAGTTCGGATAGTTTACATAAATAACATCCAAACATGAATAAAGGACAAAAAACAACAGGTACGAAAGCAAAGACTTGAAGGCATTACGGCCATAAAGTACGTCTAGATCAAGAAAGAGGCAACATGGTAGCAACAGAAAACGGACTCTATAAAGGGGAGAAGAGAAAAATGGTGCAGTGCAATGAATGCAAAGATTGGTATAATGAGGAATGTACAAAGGAAGGTGATTGATAAGATTACCAACTCTGTGATTCTTATGTTAAGTCGAGCTTTTAGAAAAATCAACAAATATATCTTGCCCAATTTAAAGGAGTCAGAAGAGAAGGCCGATAAATCTGGAACTGTTGCGATTATGGATAAAATTCCTATATTAGTAAAATTAATGATTTATTAAGGGATCAAGCTACTTACCTCCCAGTTTTGAAAGATCCCACTCTACAAGTTAATAGAGATTTCCATAAAAATGTACGGCTATTACTTAGAAACTTCTCTGAATTAGTTTCAAAATTCACGTCAAGTAACACCACCCTTCTTTATTTATATAGACTTATAAAAACGCAAATACCTAACTTTCCTTTACGCCCGATTATAAGTTCTGTTGGTTCTGTTTCTTATGCTCTCTCTAAATGGCTTACTTCTTTTCTTAAACTTCTAGTTGAAACCATTTTTTATTCACATGTTATCAATAGCTACAACCTTATTTCTAAACTCAATGCTATTTAGTATTCTAATAATTTTACTCTTGGTTGTTTCGATGTCTGCTCATTATTTACCAATGCTCCTGTTGAAGATATTTTTAATTTTCTTAGTGATAAATTGCAAAATATTGC
Organism: Ceratothoa steindachneri; assembly: GCA_963969495.1. Taxonomy (NCBI): domain Eukaryota; kingdom Metazoa; phylum Arthropoda; class Malacostraca; order Isopoda; family Cymothoidae; genus Ceratothoa; species Ceratothoa steindachneri. The sequence continues at coordinate 151,754,509 of OZ018317.1, read as the reverse complement.
TCTTCCCGTACCTGCTAGGATTATTATGAAACGCATTTCACTTTGTACTCAAAATTTTAAGTATCCGTTCGATGGCAAATATTTTCTTCCAAAGTTTGGATTAGCCATGGATAATTGCCTTTCACCTGTTTTCTCTAACTTATATATGGAGTTCTTTGAAACAAGAATCCTTCATACTATCATTGACTTCCCTATCGTTTAGTACAGGTATATTGATGATGTTATTTGCTTGTGGCCTAATTATAAAGATGAAAATAGCTTTCTTACTAACTTAATTCACTCATCTCTTCCGTTAAATTTACACATGAGGTTGAAAATAATAGAACCCTTTCCTTTCTAGATCTTCTTATTCATAGAAAAACAGCTGTTTTTAAAGACCCCATCTATCGCATACCTACTAATTCAAACTCCTATATTCATTTTACTCTGCGCATAGTCCCAAAATCAAACGTTCCGTTTTTTCCTCTATGTTTTTACGGGCTTTACGAGTTGTTAGTCCTGAATATATGGGCTGAATACTTCAATATCTTTGGAATTGGCCCTAAAAATAACCACTAAATTAATTGGAATTCAGCAAAATTTATTTTCGCTCAAATGACTCAATTAAAGGAATCCTTGTTGAATGTTCATGTATAAGCAAATTTAATAACTTTAACATTTCCCGTGGCCTTTTTAAAATTGATGCTGTTAAGAAAAAACTCATTCCTAAAGAAACTAGCTTTACTTATGTTCCTAATTTTTTAGCAATTTTTAATTTAATTATTGCATTGCTTTTGTGTTAACATTATTTTATTTTTCTTCCTCTCTCCTTGCCCCTCTCCCCTACGTATCTGCTTACTTCTTGTGTCTCTCTTAATCTCCATATTTAGACATCGCTTTATCGTTTAATCATTTTAACCCTTTTCAGTCTGTTCTTGACCCTTTCTGCCTCTCGATTTGACCTTGCTACCTTTGTTATAGCTAAATCTTAATGCGAATTTACCCGTCCCTCTCCTACTTCCTCATTGGTGATTTCTTGTCTTCAAGGCGATCTTTTATCTTTACCCTCTAATATATACCATTATTATATTATTTTCTCTTGTAGTTATCCTTTAATAAACTGAATAAAGTTCGAAAGTACATGGAATCTCCTTTTCATTTTTCCTGCTGGATAGTGCATTCATTGCAAACCTCACGTGCTACTTTGTGAGTTATTTATTTCATATATATATATATATATATATATATATATATATATATATATATATATATATATATATATATATATATGATGAAAATTAATGCAATATTGCAAGAAGAGATGAGGAATTGAACCACATTTTCAAAAAACAATTTAATTCAAAACAGTTTCATTGTATCTCACACCATTTTTCAACTATCACTGGATAGAAAATATAAGAAAAGTGCTTACATACAGTACATAACACAGGGTCAGGTCGTGAAAGATCCCCTCTTTTTTTCCCCAAATCCCCTACTTGAGGCTAATCAGGAGGGGGAGGTAGGCCTAAACATATTGAAGGGCTGACATTTCACTATTTTGTTTATTTGCTTTCGTATCACAGGATTTAAAGAAAATTGACCCTCAGATTGATTTAAATTAGGAACTGACGATATCAAGCTCGATTCTACGATTCTTCCCTTAACATAGTTGGCCGATTTAAATAACATTTTACTTCCATTGAAATCGATCGAATGATTCATGTCTCAAACATGGCAAAATATTCCACTGCTTTGGGTGCCCACTCTAATATCTCTTTTGTGTTCGTACAATCTCTTGTCTAGATTTCTCCCCGTTTCCTCTATTTAAACTTCATGGCAATCATTGCATGGTATTGCATATACTCTTATGTTATGATGTTCTTTGGGTTTCCTGGCAATCATCAATTGGTTTAAGGAATTATTATATTTGAAGGCTAGATTAATACCCGCTTTTCCAAATATGTCCTTTAAACTATTTAATTTATTATTAAATGGCAATGTTATACATTTGTTGAAGTCATTAGTGCAGGAAGGCTTATTTCTATAGAATGTTTTCCTAGCTGCAAAATGGGCAGACGATATGAACCAATCGGTGTAATACAAATTAGAAAAAATGGTCCTGATAATGATAATTTCCTCATCTAAATAGGAAGGATGCCATATTTTATATGCTCTAAGGAAAAGGTTAGAAATTACCGATTTTTTAACAGTATTATCCTGAAACGAAAAATAATGTATATAGGTATTCGAGTGGGTTGGTTTCCTATAAACGTCAAGTTTTAATTCATGCTCATCTTTATTAATGAGGACATCTAAAAAGGGTAATCTATTATCATATTCCCATTCATATTTAAATTTGATGGAGACATGCAAATTATTCAAATTATTAAAAAAGTTATCAAAATCATGGCCATTAGGCCATACAGAAAATACATCGTCAATGTACCTTAACCATATAAAGTTAGGGGTGAGAAATTGTGGGAAGGAGTTCAGTCTCAAAATATTCTATGAAGAGACATGCCAATATCGGAGATAAACTATTTTCCATGCTAAGGCCAAATATTTGTCTATAAAACTCAAAATTTACTCGAAACACATTGTCAGAGAGACATAATTCAACTAAATCGTTACTTTACTCGTAGAAATGGGAAGATCCAAATTAAGTCTAGGCATGATTTCCCGCAGAAGGCCCATGGTTTGGTCAACCGGAACTTTGGTAAACAAAGAGTTTACATCGAACCTCACAAGTATTCTATCCGGTAATTGCAGGTGGTTGAGGCAGTCAACGAAATCTTGATTGTTCATAATGTGTGCAGATGAGATTCTTCCAACTGCTGGAGATAAATGCTTGGCGAGCCATTTTGAGACCTTATAAGAGGGAGAATTACGCCCAATCATTTCCATTATTAATTTTCCCACATATAAGCTCTCCAAATGGCTCGCGTTTTTACGTTGCTTATTTTGGAATGGAACTTGGTGACCACGACAAAGCTTGGTCGCCAAATATGGTATGCAAGAGATGCCCCGAGTATGGTCGTCGTTGGAAATTTATATGGTTTGAAGGTAGCCGTCATACCAGGGTACTAACTACTACTTTTGCGCTATTGATTTGTGCAGTAACGAAGGCAAGAACTGAAACAGCATTAGGTATCTGGACTTTATTCAACACGTCATTTTGTAGCTCATTCTGGTGAAATTCCAGTACCTGTCTTTGGAGAACTTCGTGACATTAGTGACGAAAATTCCTCCAGTTTTGAAGAAAAGGAAGCAGAGGAAGTAGCTCATGCAAGTCGAGTGGATACAGCGTTGGCCTCCTAACATCGCCATACCGGGTTCGATTTCGAATCCCAGCATGAGCGAACACAAACGTCAGCGCACGGGGAGATCTGGCTACCGACTGGTGGACGCGCTATGCTCATCCTCTTATTTAGGAGGGTAGATCTTTCCCTTCTCACCCCACACACAACACTGCTTTCTTTCCTCTCCCGCCTTCACAACACACACACACTCTATCTTCTAAGGAATCCTGCCAATGGGTATCTATATCTACATACCTCTGACGAGGAACAGGTCTCTTTTCCCCGAGGTGATGAAGGCTTCCACCTGAGCGGTGTTTGGTGTCAAAACACTTACTGGAACCTATTCCTAAAAGAGGACCGACCCTTGGCGTCCTCAGGTCGACCAGTGATTGGCATACTGCCCTTACATAAATTTCATTATCCGGTCGGGGATCCTCCCAGTAACATGGAAGGATTGGCGCTGACCTACTAACTAACTAATAAATAGGCTTTTTTGAAGATTATGTTCTATATCCTTTTGCCAAAAGGAAATAAATGATCTGGTTTGTGATGTCAGCTTGTCAACCTCTCTGCCCACTTTTGGCCATTTAGATTGAAGGGAAAGAAACTTCTTTGACGGTAGTTGCATAACCTTCCATCAAAACATGAAAGAGATCGAGAGCAGGTAACATGGACGCTGGGATGCAGTGTCGATGGCTGATTACTGTTTGACTCTGAAGAAAGACAGCATTAGAGTTTAGCATTCCAGAGGTTCGAATAAACGGACGTTCATGGCCTGAATTCTGAACAATGATGAGGTAATATCCAATTTACATGTACTTACCTTTATCAATGTCTACTTTGTTTCTAATGTACAATAAACAATTTTTGTAATATTTAATTAATAAATTATGTTAAAAAACGATGGTTATTATCTTAAAAAACGCATTTCGATGAGAAATATTAAAAAATCCCCTAAAATGTAACAAAAATGTAATCGATTTTGTCATAAGATCGTTTTTTTTTCAATCGACATAGCACAAAAGCCTAAGCTGATCAGAGAAAACGGATGTCATATTTTGATTCGCGGTGCAAGATTTCTTTTGCTAAATGATTTGAAAAAGAATAAGACGAGTTACACAATCAATTTTTTGCCACTCGGTGTAATTATTAGGAAAAATAATGAGTGAACTTTATGATAAGAATGAGGATGGCTCTTGAAGTTACTCGTACATCAGAAACAATTATAATAATGAACTAGGACTCGATAGACAATGATGTTAAGGGAGAATAATTTGGGTTGATATTAAAGTTATAAATAAATTCCCCCCAAATTATTGTACTATAATAACAATAAAATAAAAACCGAACTAAAGTTTATATTTTCGAGACGTTTTCATTATTTTACGATCAAATTTAGTGATACATTCTCGAAACGTAAGATATTTTAAATGACTTTCTATAATTACACTATAGAATATCTGTAAAGTTTCTGCAACTAGAAAACATATAATTATAACTCGTCAAAGGACTTTATGGACACATGATATATTTAAAATTAAAAATTCTTTGACTATTTTGGAGACGTTCCTCGGAGGAATTTCAAGATGCTTGTTTCCTCCTCAGAACGTCCTTAATGTAGGCTCTGAGAAAGGGTTAGTAATATTTTGCGTTAAATGCCAAACTTTCTTTATTTGTAATTGGTAAAGTTTTTTGTTTCTATATACTTCAATGGGAAATATTCTATATTCCTGGTTGATTTTCCTACGATGACAGATTTAACCATTTTATCATTGACACTAATAAAAAAACTAGTTAATGTAAACTTTCCCTCCCACTTTTAACCTTCGAGGAGGGTTGTTAAAGGAATAGGAGCCAATTTTTGGTTGAATCCTGGTCTGAGGAAGCTGCCTGATTGATACCTGTCCTGGCACTTGTAAGGAGGAGGGGAGTTGGCTCCTTGCTGTTCGTGGTACGCTCCTGCCTTCTCGGTTGTAAAGTTCTAAGGTTCTAGGATAAATCTTCTTGCAGGATGTTTAATTTGGCTTCGTTTGTTAATATTTTGGCCTCACTAGTTCTAGACTTCATAAAGACGACTACTCTCTTTCAAAATAATAACTATTGTGAGAGTTATCTCTTTATTGTATAGAGTTTATTATTTATCTACTAAATTAGTGCAAATATCTGTGTGTACATTTATACATAGGTTTGTGCGATCGTTTTAGTTAGAGGGCACAAGACAAATTATTCGGTGTTAGATCGTCAAAGCTCTTGGTGGTTAGGCCTTCACAATAACTCTAAATTAATAAAAATCATAAAGCTCGAATATTTTACATTCTATCTCCGATGTAATCCTGTCTCAAGCCAACATTCCTGAAGAAATCTTAAATAAAGATGCAAATGCTTCGATCAGCTGACCCATATTTTCGCCGCTTATATATATATATATATTGTGTGTCCAAAATTAAAGAACAAATAGCAAGATCTATCTATGTTTTAATGAAAAATAATCGAAACATGGTTTAAAATTTGCTTCTGATTGTGACAAGTTCAATTTCATAGAACAACGCTTAATAAGAAGAGGCGATGAAAGAAATGCGTACGTGAAATAAAAATGCATCGAAATCTGGAGCACCATGATTTATGAGTTTCAGATACTTTCAGCCTTATGTTACTTGAGATAAGTTTAACTTCAAGTACACTTCAATGCTAATTAACCACTCATAAGTAAAACTAATATTAGAGCTAGGTTAGCCCTATCTACTGCGCATGGCCTGTTCAGTCCTAAAAATGGGAAAGTACTTTGCAACGACAAAACTACATTTAATTTGTTTGGTTCGGAGGCGAAACAGCATGAAAGGCTTCGTAGAGGTGATAGATTGTATTTTACATTGTCGAACAAGACTTACATTTGGAGTTGGCAACGTTATGATGTTGGGCAAGTTTACAAACGTAACGGTTATCTCCTTATCTGTTTAATCCGAAAAATAGCTCTAGTGTACAATAATTTGCTTCAGATACATGTTTAATCCCCTCACTCCTAAAATTGGGGGGGAGGTGAGCCTGTTTTCATGAAGGAAAATGTTATGTGGCACACAGCAAAGATATTCTGGCAGTTATTGAATGCTTTAAATGTACATATAATGAGCTGACCTAAGCAGAGCTCGATTTAATGATAAGAGCAATGTACCTGAAAGAAGAAGGATCTATTTAGTGCCATAAGTGCAGTGCAAATTTTTCTAATTTACCTATCAACATGGAAAATCTCGATAGTTGATTTAAGGTTTTCATGCCTTTATTTTCCTAACGATTAATTGTAATTATTAATCGTAGAACAATGTTTTATAGTATTTAAATTAAAACTCTTGATAAAAATAAGGAGGTAAAAAAATCTTAGGGGTATCTATTCCTTCATGTTATGCATGAATCTTCTAAATGTTAAGTTCTATTGGAGCGAATAATTGATCAACTAAGTAGAGCAATAAATTGATCAAAGAAATAATGTCAATCAACCAGTTTTGAAAAGGTAGGATATTTATACATTTGAAAAATAACAAAGATGCAGCATTAAAAGAGTCTGCTCAGTTTGATCACTCTGCATGATTCGATCCATCATTGATATTCTTAAAAGCAATTTACCAAAACTTGCTCCTTTATAACTGCATAACTGGGCTAGAAATTCTTTGTTTTGTGCGCAGATTCTGGACTTTAAAACGACGACTGTGCAGTTTTTTCAATCAAACTGATGTGGGTGCCTTGTCTAATGACGTTGTAGTGTTGTGCAGTAAAATCCAACGAAATATGATTCAGGAGATCTAATTTTGATAATGATTATAGCAAAAGTCGCCGCCTAGTTGACATTGGGAAGGAAGTTTGTGATGGATTTTGAAACGTGGTTAAGTGAGGTTGACCATCTAATGAAATGAAGCATCGTATGAATGAGGAAAAAAAGCGATAATGTGCAGTCCAGAAGAAAGTCCAATGTGTATGGATGGAGTTTTTTGGCCACTAGCAGATTACATAATTAGCCTACATATCTATTACAACATCTTTCCTAACTTTTTTCAGATAAAATGAAAAGTATCCAAAATTGGAGTACGATAACCTTCAAGTGTAACTTTAAAACTTAAAGTGTCCAAATGATCTGAACGAGATTGAAACAAATTTCTATTAGGATAAAACGATTACTTCATCAATGAAAATATTTGTACAATTTATAGACAATTATTGTGCTTTGCCATTCTATTCGTTTATCAAAAGAGGAAGTAATTGCCATTAATTTTCATTAGCGACTGATAGAAGAGAAATATATTTCTCTGCATTGCATTTCATCCAGTCTCGTTCCGCCTGATCCAAATTAGGTCTCACCTGAACAAAAATAGATTTTATAACTCTGAATTTAATTGACTCTTTCTAATTACTAGAGAGAAATAGGGTCAAACAAATATATTATATATACCCAACTAAAATTCCAATTCCATATTAAATAAAATCGATAATACAATTTTGAATAAAATTGCAGATAGTTAAAATATAAGAAAGAAAAGAAAACATTATTAGTAAGCATTAAGGCAAAAGGTAGTTAAATAGAATGTAGTGTAAGTAAGAAATGTTAAAACAAAGGCGGCGGTGGTAATCACTAACATTCGTATACTGAGGTGACGAAGATTTATTACAAACCACAAAGAATAAATTTAAATAAAGAATTTAGGATCGCGGCAATATAAACTTTAAACAGTTCTTCCAATTCTGTAGTAATTATTTAGTAAGACGAACAATGACATTCTCCACAGCTACAGTGGGGTGAATAAGTCTTCACTACTCTCTTGGAAAAAAGTTTATTGTATTAGTTTATCGTATTGTATTGTACTATTTTGCAAGTATTTTCATTATAATCAAATGACAAATAGCTTTACACAATATAGTAATAAATACAAATAAAAGATCCATCAAATAATTCTATATAGATATTTATAGCAATCATTTTCTGGTGACAGAAAAATGCATTCAATTCCAATTTAAAAAAGATAATGGAAATTCAGAATGGATGTTTCTATTTGGGACTAGAATGTTCTAAATAATACATAATTGCGTTTGAATAATATGTCATTCTGCTTTGACCCATAATTTAATCAGAATCTACAATACTGAAATCAAAAGAACATTCTGCAAAGATCAGAAGTCCGAGATAATATTGGTAATTAGTAAAATAAATGCAGCGCTCACACATAAGAGGGGCTAGGAATAAGTTTTGCGAATCAGTAGGGCAAAACAGAGGAAGGGGGATGGCTGTTTGTTAGGGTGTTAGAACAAGTTATGACGAGTCAGGACCTGCAGCCACACGCTCCTGCCTCGTCTATTTTAGAAGTAGCTGATCGCAGATCGTCAGTCACAATTTTTTCAACAATGGAGAAGGTTGAACACCGCACAGTGATAATATTTTTGAGCAAGGAAGACAAGAATGTGAAAGAGATCGATGAACGCATGGTTGCAGTGTACACCGACACCGCTCCTTCCCATGCAACCATTGCTCGCTGGAATAGGGATTTCCGCCATTGGCGTAAGTCCATTGAAGATGAACTCCGTCCAGGACGCCCATCAGACGTGCCCAATGAGGACAATGTGGCCCGTGTGGAGAGAATGATCCTCGAATAATCGACGGCTGAAGGTCAAAGAATTCGAGCAAGAACTTGGAATATCACATGGAAGTGTTATCAACATCATCCACGACAATTTGGCCATGACCAAGGGCTTTGCCCATTGGGTCCCTAGAAACCTCACGTCCTAAAAGTCCACAAGGCCAAAGTTGCACAAGCTGCCCGGCGTTAGTCCGAATTCGAGAAGCTTAACCATCCCCCCTACAGTCCAGATTTGGCCCATAGCGACTACTGTTTGTTTCGCTAGCTCAAGGCTGCACTGCGTTGACGCCAGTTTGGGGACGATGAAGATGTCCAGCTCGCTGTTCAAGAGTGGATTGAACAGCAGTCGGGAGATTTCTGCTTGTCAGCAATTCGAAGCCGGAGGGACGAGTGGCGCAATTGCATTAAAGTCAAGGGTAGTTATATTGAAAAATAATAAAACACTTTTCCTCATATCTCGTTTCCTTATATCCGAATTGCAAAACTTATTGACTCCGCCTCTTATTTAGATAAATATCTAACTTGCTCAAAAGATATCTACTCTACAGGATTACTTTCTAGTGCCAATATTGCTTCTCAGACTGTCACTGCTAGCATGGGTAGCGTTTTTCTCGAGAATAAGCAAAGGAGGGGACATCTTTACTTTGCTAAAGTGCATTTTTATAGTGCCTGGGTTTATTGGATCGGGCGTTTTTTTTCTGATGAGAAAAGCTCGTCATTTGGCTTCAATTTTCGCTCTGATTCGGAGAAAGCAGAAGTATTTGTACTAACCAAAGAGAAAGGGTCAAAAAAGATATTATAATTAGAACAGTACGCTGGTGTTTTTCCTATGACGGGGGACAGGAAAACTTCTTATTAAACAAAGCATGGACAAGTAGAGCTACGTATCATGATATATAGTCAAATGCTTGATCTCGTAAGCCAAAGCCTTTAATATGAAGTGCAACTAAGTATTTCAGGGAGGCACTGAGCTGGAATAACCCGCCATGGACGTATAAAATGGCTTGAAAATAATAAAATGATATTAACATTGCCCAGGCAAAATCTCTTGCTTTAATTTGACTGAAAAAGTATGGCCTAGATTGAAGGTCCCTGCTTATTCTCGTTATTCCATAAATAGAAGTTTCTTTAGTGTATTGAATACTTTTATGACTTTTTATCTTGAGATTATTTAAATATATCTATTTATCTTACTTTATTTGTTCATGCTCCGTTTTATACTATTACACTACCGAGCAAAATAAGAGAAAGATTTTCTTCCATCAAAATATTTTACCAAAATATTATGAGTAATTAAAGGAAATTGCCATGGTACATAAAAGCATGCATTTAATATATTTCATGAAGATTTTCTAGGATACAATCGTTTATTTAAGAAATTATACTAAATAAACTAACAAAATAAATATTAACACGTGCAAAATAAGAGAACGATGTTTTTAGAAACATTCTAGAAGTTTCTTGAAATCATCTGGCAATATCTTACTCAGCAGGTAATAAATGTACAGTTTACAGAGATGCTACCACACGTGAAAATGACTTTTGAGCTCCGTCAGTGAATCGTTTGCTTGAAGAATTCGTAGAGGACGCTCCTCTCTGCGAAATTAGGATAGGTAGGAAGTTCCAAGAGTGCAATTTCGCGCGTTCTTAAGTTATATAAGGCAAAGAAAACCTATATATCTCCTGCAAAAGTCTGTCAACCCCGCATTACCACTATCAAAGATCAGAAATCTATTAGGCATTTTTCTATAAAGGATCACTTCGAGACTGAAGCATAAATTTCTCGAAATATTCAGACCAATAATGGTAAAAAAGTGAATGTTTTCATTGTCCCGGGGTCTCAATGTATGTAGTTTAAAGCTCGCTCTCCAGCAACCAAACCAATGATCAGTAAGAAGAACAACTATGTGAGACTCGCATATGATGAAGCTCATGTCGTTTGGAAGTATGTAGAATGAGAGGGAATTCATTTTAGCAACGAAAGTAAATTTAACTTAGTTGTATCTGATGGTATACGCTTTGTTTGATGCACTGCGGGTCAAAATCATAACTCAAAATGTATTAAAATGTTTGGCATGCATGGAGGAGGCAGTATCATCGTATGGGGATGATTCTGACTGAAGAAGTTGGTCAGCTAGGGGAAATAATTAAAAAAAATTAAGGGCAAATCTAAAGCTAAACCTAGTAGAAAAACATGTTATACCTTCACTCCGAGAATTTCTGAAGCTGCATTTATGCAGGACAAAGCGCCATGCCATACGAAAATGAGAGTAAAATACTATTTTGAATAAGAAGGTATTAAAGTAATGAAATGGCCTGATCAGAGCCAGGATCTGAACCCAAGTGGAAACATCAGCAAGATCATTAGAGACAAAGTTTGAGACCAGCAGCCTTCAACTCTTACTGAATTATGGACGAAAATTGAGCAAGAATGTATGTAGAGGTATATCCTAGCATAATATTTCCCCACCTCATAAGATATTACTTCGAGAGAGAAAGCGAGCCGTTGCCCCCCCTCCCCCTTCCTCTCCGGCTTCACCATTTTTGGACTTGTCACCAGGTCTGCGCAAAATTCACACCGAGGCATGACGCTAAAATTAAGGCTACCTTCCGGCAATTTCAAACTTATCCCCCCCTTCCCGAATGGGTCGGGAAATTTCACATCTATTTTTGGAGATTCGCCGTGAACAGCTTTTATGGCTCCAGCCGCTGGTCGTCCGTCTAGCCCGCTGATCTCTTCCGTTGACACTCCACCGTAAGGAGACGCTTGGTTTGTCAACTCCGATAATGAGGGTTCGAGAAGGCCTATCTCTCTCTATCCCTGTTTTGGAGAACTCCGGGTATCTATGCACCCTCTCCAGGATTACAGAGAGATTTGGTTAGAGGAGACTTCCCCGAAAGGAGTTTAAATCAACGAGTTCTCTCCAGGGAAGTGTGAGTGACGGTCTCAAGCCACGGAAGAGCTGAACATCACACCCGTATCATCGGATCAAAGAGAAGAGTCTCGTGAGGCAACGTCACCCTTTCTCAACCGACTTCGGATCAAGAATTGTAGAAGCCGCCTTTGAAGTTCTTCTGGTGACCTCTTGAGGACAAGAGGCCCGATAGCTTGCTCGACCCGAGTTAGGAGAAGTCATCTTCGCCTCCCCCTTCGAGTATATCCGGTGACCTCTTGAGGACAAGGGGTTCGCATCTTGCAAAACTAAGTTCGATCAAAGTAGTCCCACTCTCCCCCATACACAAGTTTGGGTTTAATCGAAGCCCTCCCCCAAAGTCAACAACGGCTTCGTAAAAGTGCAGGCACCGAGCAAGTACAGGCCTTACTCGCCGCGAGAGCACAAACACGTGAAGTCCCCGTTACTCTCCTCTATGCGTAGCAAATACCCCCGTAGACCAATTGTATGCTTTACGTGTGGCACTCCTGGGCACGTAAGTTACAATTGCCCCTAAAATTCTTAACTGAGGACCTGGTCGAGTCACCAGGTCGAGCAAATCTCTGCTGCCTTCTCAACTAATCCGCTAGCCACATCGTCAGTGGCCCCTGCTTCCTTTCTCCCGGATCAACAGGTAAATTTGCTGTTCAAAGAAGGTTCCCCCGGTGGGCTCCAGTTTTAAAATGACGCAGTAAATGGTTGCCGCGTGTTAACCTTCGTTAGAGTTACAGGTTCCTCCTGTATAGTAGTTTCCTACAAACTACTACCCCCCGTAAGTCCCCAGCATAACAGGTTTGCGTTTGGTGAATGACCTTTTATGTCGTGCCATTAGATTCCCAGGGGTACGGTGCCATATTGAGTGCCAGTACTTCACCGGATGGGTGGACGTAGTCGCGGCTCCAATGAATTTCTGCTCCGTCCTCATTGGACAGAGCGCGCAGCTCTCCCCAAACTCCCCAATTTCTCAGCCAGGCGTTACCAGGGCCAAGACCAAGAAGGATGAATCACTTCCGGTACTTCTATCGTCCCCAGGCTTCGACATCGGCTTTGCCACCAATGTTCAATATGATGAGGCGCCGAAGAAACCTTCCCTATTAAACCCCTCTGGAAAAGATAGGAAGAAGGATACAAAAATGGTGCGAGGCGATCGGAAGATCGAATACACCATGAAGGATGAGTTATTATATCGTTCTTCTGTTGAACCGGAGAGTCCCTCGACCAACGCGTTGTGTGTGCCGAGAACGAATATCGAACCCTTTCTAAAGATAGCTCATTATGGCCTAATGGCTGGACATTTCGGCCATAACAAAACGGCACCGCGAGTTATCAAATATTTCCTTTGGCCAGGAGTGGCCAAATAAATTATCGACGTCTTCAAGTCCTGTGACCTTTGCCAAAAGGTCGCCTCCTAAGGGCGTGTAGCGCCTGCCGCCATTCAAAGGACCCCGAGAGTGGGCAATCGACCTAATAGGACCCATTTGTTCACGGTAAAAAGAGGGAGACTCCTATCCCATTTAACCCGTGTGTCTGTTCCAAACAGTGTGCGTAGAAGCAGACGAAGAGGATTTCCTGCCGTCACTTCCTTCCCCCCAAGAAGAGCCTCACTCCGACTTAAACGTAAACCCCAATCTCGCCCCGAATGAGAGGTCTCAATTGCTTGCCTTATTGGAAGGCTATACTTTTCCTTCTCATTCTATCGTCGTTTTGGGTCGAATCTCGCTGCCATAGACTCGCCTCTTAACGAGATGCTTAACAGAATGACCCCCGATCCAGTAAATTGGACCCCTTCCGCAGAAGATTGCTTCCATCAGTTAAAGGACAAGCCAATCTCTGCCCCTATTTTGAGATTACCAAATCCTAATAAAAATTTTGAGGTTTATACCGATGCCTTCAAAGAGGGCCTAGGTTGTGCTCTCGTCCAATATGATGACGATGGAGTGGGATATCTGGTAGGATATGCTAGCAGGAAGCTGTCTTATAGTGAAAAAGCGTATGGCACCAATGAGCTTAAAGCGTTAGCTATAGTGTAGTATATTCGTAAATTTAAGATGTATGTTAAAGGCACCGACAACTGCCTAGCCGATTGCTTGAGAAGGAATCCTATAGAAGACCTCCCTCCAACAACCTGAGTGTATAGTAAAATTCGCGTTTGATTCATTTTTGTAAATACCATTTTTCTTTTTTTTTTTGCCTTGTTGATGTTGTGTATGCGTATGTATAGATTAAGTTATCTGTGGTTGCACATATGTAAATCCCGTGTAGTGCTTTTTTTTTTCTCCGTTGGTAAATATTAAATTTGTAGGTTTATAAGTTCCTCTCTTGATAAAACTATTGTAAACATTTTTTTCGCTTCAGACCGTTCTATCACACTCCTCCATTCCAGAGAAAGTTTTCACTTGGAAAAAAAGAGAGAAGGGACAAACATAGAGCTCCAATTTGGACAACTCGCTTTCTTGCACCGACCGTACCTTCATGCACCTAGCTAGTATTACCTTGATACATATGATTATGTTGATCATTTGATTATAGGGGAAACTAACCTTTAATTCAAACTTAACCATAAAAGAGACATGGAACAATGAAATAATATAAAATTAGTACATCAGGGACAAAAGAATTCATACATAATTTAATGGGTACAAATATATACACATACAAGAAGAAAAAAATAGACATTGAGCAACAAAATTCAGACATATACATTAACTAATTATATTACAGGAGAATCTAATTTAAGTCGTACAAGACGGTATATACATACACGGAGATACTAATCCTATGAATTACAAATTAATCTACACTATTTGGTAACGCATTCCTACTGAGTGCATCAGCGACCTGATTATCGGAACCTTTTATGTAATTTATCTCAAATTGGAACTCTTGCAAGAGTAGACTCCAGCGCATGATTTGGCCGTTGGAGTCTCGTACATTCCGAATATAGGCCAACGGGCGGTGGTCAGTTCCTATCGAATGAATCTTAAACTTGTCAATAACTCAAATAACCGCTAGAGTTCCTTCTCTATAGTGGCATATCTCTTTTCGCGGGGTAATAACTGTCGACTAGCATATGCAACTGGATGACTCGTTCCGTCATCCTCATATTAAAGGAGTACACTTTCAATGCCCTCGTTGCTAGCGTCGGTTCTTAATCCCAAAGGATTTTTTGGGGTTGGGCAACTTCAAAATGGGGGCAGAAATGAGCTTACTCTTGATCTTGTTAAAATGAGAAACAGCGGCATCATTCCATCGTAGTCGATCGGGGGAATTCTTTTTTTAAAAGGGTGCTTAGGGGCTCCGAAATTGCAGCGAAATTCGGGACAAATCGCCGATAGTAAAAAGCTGAACCTAGGAATGATCTTAATTGCTTCTTAGTATTCGGGAGGGGCATGTCGGCGTTTGCCTTAACCTTGTCCTCCTGTGGACCCAACTGGCTTTGTCCTATTTTAAAACCTAATTATTTTATGGTTTCGTGGGCAAAATGGCATTTGCTGGGGCCAATGGTGGGGCTATTTTTGCGCAGTCGCTCAAAGAGAGCTAATAGGGTGGGGCAGTCCATCTAACAACCTTCTCATGAGACGGTTATAGTTACTACAAGCGGTCACGAGGCCAAAAGTAAGGCGCTTAAATTGCATTAAGCCTTTCTCAGTTGCAAAGGCGGTATATGCTTTCACATCGGGCTGGAGGGGAATTTGGTAATACGCTGTGCACAAATCAAGTTTTGAGATGAACTTGGCGTCTTCAAAAAGGTGGAGGTTTTGATCTACCAACGGGATGGGCTCGGCTTTGAACACAGTTACCAAATTTAACTTCCGAAAGTCGATGCACATCCGATAAGAGCCATTAGGATTTTGACCATGACGATTTGGGCACAATAACTAGAGGTGGAAGGTTCTATTTTATCTAAACTAATCAAACTATCGACTTCGGTGTTAAAAGCTTGGCGTAAATGAATCGGCATGGGATAGGGTTTTGAAAGGACAGGTTCTAAGGTCGTTAATTTAATATCATACTCAAAACTAGTAGCACGTCCAGGCTTCTCTGAAATAACGTCGTCGAACTGACATAATAATTCTTGTAGCTGACTATTTTGATGTGGTGTCAACTGCGCGTCTTCAAAAAGGTGGAGGTTTTGATCTACCAACGGGATGGGCTCGGCTTTGAACACAGTTACCAAATTTAACTTCCGAAAGTCGATGCACATCCGATAAGAGCCATCAGGATTTTGACCATGACGATTTGGGCACAATAACTAGAGGTGGAAGGTTCTATTTTATCTAAACTAATCAAACTATCGACTTCGGTGTTAAAAGCTTGGCGTAAATGAATCGGCATGGGATAGGGTTTTGAACGGACAGGTTCTAAGGTCGTTAATTTAATATCATACTCAAAACTAGTAGCACGTCCAGGCTTCTCTGAAATAACGTCGTCGAACTGACATAATAATTCTTGTAGCTGACTATTTTGATGTGGTGTCAACTGCGCGTCTTCAAAAAGGTGGAGGTTTTGATCTACCAACGGGATGGGCTCGGCTTTGAACACAGTTACCAAATTTAACTTCCGAAAGTCGATGCACATCCGATAAGAGCCATTAGGATTTTGACCATGACGATTTGGGCACAATAACTAGAGGTGGAAGGTTCTATTTTATCTAAACTAATCAAACTATCGACTTCGGTGTTAAAAGCTTGGCGTAAATGAATCGGCATGGGATAGGGTTTTGAACGGACAGGTTCTAAGGTCGTTAATTTAATATCATACTCAAAACTAGTAGCACGTCCAGGCTTCACTGAAATAACGTCGTCGAACTGACATAATAATTCTTGTAGCTGACTATTT
This sequence comes from Ceratothoa steindachneri, assembly GCA_963969495.1. Lineage (NCBI taxonomy): Eukaryota > Metazoa > Arthropoda > Malacostraca > Isopoda > Cymothoidae > Ceratothoa > Ceratothoa steindachneri. The sequence goes on along the minus strand of OZ018317.1, from coordinate 151,737,841 downwards.
TGATGTGGTGTCAACTGCGCGTCGATATCCAGGTCAGAAGGTTCAAAAGACTCGCTTGGCAGGGAAGGAAGAGGGTAATCTGCATAAGGTTGGACGCATACTGTCTGTATGACATTAAGAGACTCCGCGGGTTAATCCTCTTTAAGCGCCGATGTTTCGTCCAGTGCTACGAACGTATCTCCTTGGGCGCGTTAGTGGTACTTTTTTAAAAAGTTGACTTGGTAGAGCTTATCGCCTGCTGGGGTACCAATGAGGTAATCTACCGGTCCTCGTACCTCGCGGACCGAGTACGGACCTTTCCATTGGCTCAGTAATTTATTACTCGCTGTGGGATGGAGCATGAGTAATTCATCACCGGGCTTAAATTTCCGATCTTCGGACCTGACATCAAAATCGGTTTTATATTTTTGCAAATTGACATCTGCATTTTCATAGGCGATGTTTGCGCATTTCTCGAGCCTCTGGCGTACAACCAAGACATAGGCGTAGGATGACTGGAGTTCTTTATCCAGTTGGGCTTGATTAGCAACTCCTTTAAAATGCTGAGTGGTCTGCCTACATTACGTCCATAAAGGAGCTCGAACGGGGCAAAGCCTAATGTACGGTGAGGAATTTTTCGGTAGGCAAATAGGGCGACCGGGAGATATCGGTGCCATTCGCGGGGCTGCATGACACAAATCTTCTTAAAAATGGATTTTAAATTTCTATTTAATTTTTAGCACATTCCGTTTGTCTGTGGTACTAAGAGGGTGGTAAAAAGGGGCTTTACCATGAGCAGCTTCCCTACGTACTCATCAATTGGAGGTGAATTGTCGTCCTCTGTCTGAGAGTATTTCCTTGGGAACGTCTACCCTTGAAAAGATGGAATTGAGGGCCTCGCGCAAGAAAGACTATCGATTCGGCGAAGGGGGACAGCCTTGGGAAAACGGGTAGCAAAGTCAACTAAGGTAAAAATATAGCTGTGCCCTTCGCTCGAAACGTGGGGTGGATAGGGCCAACCAGGTCGATGGCCACTCTGGAGAAGGGTTCAGTTATGACTGGTCCCCTTTGTAAGGGAGCAGGTTTGACCCGCCCCTCGCTGACCCGTTACAGTATGACTAAAATGACCGGAAAAGAGGCTGTCATGAGCTATTTTGAGCACTATAGGTACATGAGATCGTGGAAGGCATAAGACAGTTGTAACAGCGTTATTACTTTCCTCGGCGGATCGGTAAAGTAGACCACCTTGCTCCAGGTACCTTATTACTTTGGGTCCACGAAGAGTCTCCGTGTCCTTGTTTTGGGCCTTATCCCATAAGGGTGTTAGTGCTTTACACTCCTTTTGTGCGGACCTGAAGTCCTGGTTAAAGATCTCCGAGAATTCCGGGCGGTATCGGGGTTCTAAGGGCGATAGACTCCTGAGCTTCCTTCTTAGCTCGGCCTCGAGTAAGGCGGCCTGGGACACAGGTTTGGTGTTTACTTGAGGGCTCTGTTCTATAAGTACCGAAAAACTTTTTAGGGGTGCTGAAATGACTTCAGCCCAGCCATCATAATACTGACACTGCAGGTAACATCTAATGACGGGGAATCGGTTCGCCCACTCAAGGTAGTCATGTAATACCGCAAATTTTTCGTGGTTAGGGTCCACTGGGGAGAGAAGCTCGTCGGACACGATGAAACACGTGCACCTTGTGTCCCTGACGAGAGTAGATCCACGGCAGCCGTTCACGCTGCCCTCCTCAAATTTCAAAGTTCCCGGGGAACTTTTATCAAAAATAAAATTTACCTGGTGGCGTGACGGAGGGGGAGAAGTTGATGCTTGGGTCTGCACCACCGGGGAAGCCAGGGTGGCATTAATCTGGTGAACTTGGTGGGCTGGTCCGCTTTTATGCCTAGAATTTTGGGGGCAATTCCAGCTCATGTGGTTTTCTACACCGCAGGTCAAGCATATGATTGGTCGCTTCGGAAGAGTGATAGAGGAGAAATCTTATCGAGAGGTTTGGAGTCCCGTTGTTGGTTTTGTGGAATGAAGTTTTGGGGTTTTACGGGGCCCGGAAACTTTGTTGGCTCTCCTGGGAAGGGGCTCGAATCCTTCCTTCTTTCCTGGTAGGGGGATTGGTGAGAAGTTCGATTCTCCTTGGGGTATAAATTATTGCTTGCGTCATAGACATCCGCTTCTTCGGTACACTCTTGAAAGGTCAAGCGCCGACGATCCTTGACGAACGCGCGGATCTCCGTCAGGAGAGACGCCAAAAATTGATCCTTTTAGGATTCTAACCAGAATTTAAAATTCCTCTGAAGGATGTATCCGAATTGACGGAACGTCTGCCTGGGCTTAATACGACCTCCATGAAATTCTAGGTCGTAGAAATCAGGAGTCATATTATGAGCGGCCAATAACTCATCCTTTTAAGGAGCTGTAGTCAATTGTACATTCAGATGGTAAAGATATGAAAATGTCGCCCAATTTACAATTTAAAAGGGAAAGTAATCTTACTACACCTTCAGCCTTCAAATCCAGGTTATTGATCTCGAGGATCTTTTCGAAGTGTGCTAAAAATGCTCCGAAATCTTCTCCATCCCTGAAATTGGGGAGCTTAAGTGGAAGATTAGGCAGGGCTTCTGAACGTGAACTGGCTGATTGTATTTTAACCTGTACGCAAGCCATTTCAAGCTGATGGTGAAGCTCAGCTTTTCTATTCCGTTCCTCTCTTTCTTCTCCTTGGATTTATCTTTCTTCTCGTTGGATTTCTCCTTTTCTTTCTCCTCGATGGATTTCTCTTTGCCTTTCTTCTCTTAACTTTTCTCTTTCTGTTCGTTGCTCCCCCTGAACTTACTCAATCAATTCTCTTCCGGAAAGTCCCAAGGATTCTCCTTGCGCTTTGAAGATTTCAAACTGAGTCATATTGCACTAAGAGAGGGGGGGAATATCAACCAACTAAATTCCTTGCAATAAGAATTATGCCTTCTAGAGAATTGGCCTACCTAAATATGGGCACTGACCTTTTCGTGATTGGTTTCTTGACCTAGATAACCAATCACTAAAATAGCACATAAAAACACAAAACAAATTATTATAACAGTTCCTTGAGCTACTCCAGCTTCTTAAGTTTCAAAAGGGGGATAGCAATCGGTAAAACAAAAGGGACCTACTATACTCTATTCTTATAACGAATAACACTATGCTTCACTCGACTAAGACCAGTGTTTGCAAAGATATAGCAATTAACCTTACACACTTGACACCAAATTTAAATAGTACATATATATTCATGCCGTAGAATAGGCTCTCGATGATATACCATATATAACTATTCGTTGAGAGAATTATTCTAATATTTCGAGTGCTTGGTAATCTGATTGACCGACGTTAGGCCAAAAGGGGGGGGTTCCTGGACAGGCTTATTTATCTTCAATATGCTTAAGAAGTGGAACGGTGCACAAGGATAAATAATATGGCCACCATTAATAAAAAAGTGTTTTATTGATTAAACTATCAACAACACACAAAAAAAATGTTTACCTAAACGGAGAATGAAAAGGGTCGTGGGAATATCTGACAAATCTAAGGATTAAGATTTGGAGAGATTTAAAAAGGTAAAAGAATTTTAATTAAAAGGGGGGAATGGTTCGCTAAACCATTTAAAGCACAGGGTTACGTTGAAAAAAGGTTAAATAAATAAAGGTAATGCTCAGCTTACGTAATTACAAAGTTGTTGTGCAAAGGAAGACGATGCGAAGGAATCTTCGGTCCACTTGCGATTTTCCAGCAGAAGGGTTCTTCGGGGGGTTGTCCTTAACGAAGGGGAAGGACTGTCTTCGAAGAGTGAGAGCAAAGTGGGGCTTCGAAGTACCAGCGATCTTTGTGACAGCAACTCGGAGATGTTCTAGATGAACAATGGAGGTTATTGTTGAATCCAAGCGTTCTCTTGAAGAACGTTAAAAAGGGTGAATTTAATTATCCTGACGTGATGTTTTGGAAACGAGAACCGTTCCTTAACGAACATGCTTGAAGAACAATGGCCTTTCTAACGTTGTTCTCTTTCTGAACAACAGTGGAGGTGGTGAGAACAGTTTCTTGTCAACGGGCTCAAAGAACAATGGCTGTTCTAACGTTGTTCTCTTTCTGAACAACAGGGGGGCCTTGTTGACTTTGCGTCTTGAAGGCACGAACCTTGGCACTCAAGGGATATTGTCCTCTTTTGGACAATAAGGGGGTTCTCGAGGTAGAGAGTTCCTAGGTCCCCCACGGAGACCGGATCGGCGTGATGCCTTGCGAAGATAATCGGGATCTGATCTGCTTAAATCTAGAAAAGCTATGATATAAATAGTCGAAGCCATCCCCTTGGCGTAGGAGACAATTGAGTGGGAGGCTTCGGAAAAATGTTCCACTTCCGCTTGAGAAAATATCTTATCTGCCCATAAGCCTAATTCAGTCTAGCGAGATCAACGTATGGAGGCAAAACGGGGGAGTAAACCTCCTTGATTAAACATTAGCTATGATGGGAGATAACGTGCTTCTGCTTCCTCTCGCAGGCAAGATGCACGTGGCTAAGCATGGTTAAAATTTAATAGAACCTGAATTAAAGCGGCCTCATACCGTTCTATCACACTCCTATTATAACTATTCAATAACCCAGGTTTTTTAATTAGTATTCGGAATCTAATTCTGTCCTATTCCTGTACCCTCATATATACCGATATTCATTGTTGTTCCTTTTATTTAGTGTGTATTAAAATCTATTTTTGTCGTTTTGTTTGGTATATTCCTTGTTCACGCTGCTGCCACTATCTATTCAGATCGCACTCTTAGAACAATAACAGTTGTCGCCTTGCTTATCCTACTTTAGAGCCTGTGTGCGCATATTCTCGTACACTTGGCTATACTTCGACATTGTAACAAGTTAACATTAGAATTTTCAATGTAAGAAACTGGTGACGTCCTGTATTCGTCGTTGCACCGAAGTAGTAGAAAACAAAGGCTTCGAAACCACCTCCTATAGAATGTTTTAAGTTTCATCATCGTCCACTCTTGCTCTGTTTTTAGTTTATTTGCTTACTTAGAATTTTTTTTTATGATCCTTCTCTTATTTTGCACGTGTCAATATTGTATTCTTTCAGTTTATTTAGTATAAGTTTATGAATAAACGATTGTGATATATGAAATCTTCATAAAATATGTTAATAACATGCCTTTATCTACCATGGACATTTCATTTACCTACTAAGGATATTTTTAAAAATCTTTTAATAAAGGAAAATATTTATTTTATTTTGGTCAGTAGTGTATATATACGGCTTTAAACCGCGTAAAGGGCAAAGTTGGAGTTTTTACTTATAGTAAAGCATTGTAAATAATACATAGCCAGTTTTCCAAGAGTGTATTAAATATATTTCTACATAATTCTATATACTCGCGCAACGTAGTCATTTAGACTTAAAATACTTATTTAGATAATATCGCAAAATCGAGCGACCAAAGAACACACTCCAGGCCAAACTGTTTCAATCAGAGCCTGAGAAAGGGAAAAAAGTGAAAGAGAATTAATGTGAGTTATTTAGAGGAATTAGAATATATTTCCTCTCACTAAGTGTCGCCCTTAATGGTAGTGAAAAAATATTATGATCAAATTTCATTACACGTTTAATATTTGGTATCAAAACTTAAATCTTTCTTGCGCGCTTTTCATTTTTCCTTCTACATTTTTCTGTAGAGTATCTTAACTCAGACGTATTCCTAATTTCTTCAGGCAACAAGTTCTTTTACTTACTTAAATATTCCTCTCATCAGAGGTGTAAAAGCATTGAAGGATCAGCTTACGAGTGAAATGAAAAAAATAGTAAGAAGGCCTGTTTATTTAATAATTCCATGAATGTGATCAGGTGACTTTCATTGATCCTGGATGATGGTTGCATCAGAGCTTGTAGTAACGAAGCAGGCCTTTGTTTGGCCATAAATTTAGAATAAAAAAAGATTTGATGATACACAAGGTTAATATATATTTATATATATATATATATATATATATATATATATATATATATATATATATATATATATATATATATATATATATATATATATATGGAGAGAGAGAGTAACAAGGAGTAACAAGGAAAGTAAGTAACCTAGGAGACCTTACGGTCCATTCAAAGAGGGTACCTTTGGACTAGAAATCGAACAGGTACATGGCTGCTCAATTGTTTTGTGTCCCTGAACGGCCGCTTTTCAAGAATTGTCTAGTCTTGACTTAAACTGTTTAACAGATTCACTGTTGACAACTTCAACTGGAAGTGCGTTCCACTTACCGCAGATACTGTAGGTGAAAAAATTTCCACACATATTGCGGTTGTAACGCTTCAGTTCAAGTTTGAAGCCGTGATTGCGCGTTCTGTTCTCACTCAGTGTGAAAATATCCCGGTAGTCAACATTGTCGAACCATCGAAGCATTTTGAAAACCTCGATGAGCTGACCACGCAGTCTACGGGTTTCCAGCGAGAACAGATCTAACTCCCTTAGTCTATCCTCATAACTTTTATGTCGGATAGAGGGAGTCAGTTTGGTTGCCCTAGCTTGTACGCGTTCCAATCTCGCGATGTCCTTTCGCAATGAAGGACTCCAAAATTGTACGGCATACTCCAGGTGCGGTCGGACAAGTGAGTTGTACAGGCACAGTACAATCTCCTGGTTGCGATAACCAAACTGGCGCTTAATATAGCCTAGCATCCTTTGGGCCTTTTTCTCCGCCTCAATGCACTGTTTCGAGAACTTGAGGTCACTAGTGATTGTTACACCCAAGTCCTTCTCAGTGTTGGTGGATTCCATAGCAGTGCCCTTAAGGATATACTGAGATTGGGCGTTTCTCTGGCCGATATGCATCACTTTGCATTTCCCCACGTTAAAAGGCATTTGCCACGTGTCCGACCACTCCCCAATCATCCGAAGATCTTCCTGCAGGCGGGCAGTCTTTCCATCCTTTGCAACGTTCATACCAAGCTTGGTATCGTTGGCAAATATGGAAATCTTGGCAACCATGTCACCGTCCATGTCGTTGACGTAGATGATGAATAGTAGTGGCCCCAGGACAGAACCTTGAGGCACCCCGCTAGTAACGGGCACACACTCAGAAGCCTGTCCATTTACCACCACCCGTTGCCGTCTGCCACTTAACCAGTTCTCGATCCAGCCGGCTACCTTTCCGTCTATGCCCAGCGCTCGCACTTTCCGGAGAAGGCAGCGGTGTGGTACCTTATCAAAGGTTTTCTGAAAGTCTAGGTAGACCACATCCACCACCTTGTCCCGATCGTGCTGACTGAAAACGAAGTGGAAGAATTCCACAAGGTTCGTCAGGCATGACCGTTGCCTTCGGAAGCCGTGCTGGGAACTCCTCAGTAGCAGGTTTGACTCTAAAGGAATATGGTCTGCTGACCAAAAGTCACGTGCTCTCACTTATTCTGATATATGACCTTACGACCAACACAACTTTGAATAATTCCAAGACTATCCTTGAGAGATCCTTTCCAATTATATAATTTCAAAGAAAATATAAAACTACATAAGGGTTTTAAATTTCGTTAGAATCGGCTGAATAGTTATATTATTATTAGCAAAACGAAAAAAAAAAATTAGGACCGACCGGTCAACGACATAGGGAGTTGTTGACTCCCCCGCGATTAGAAAGGACCTAATATAATCTGTAGGATATTTTATACATGCTAAGTTATCACCTATTATAAAAATAGTAGATACAATAGAATAATAGTTATATAGAAATCAAATCAAACGAGTAATTTTGATACCAAATAGGTATATGCTATCAAAATCTAAACCTGCTCTGGCTAAGTTTCCCGTTAGGAGAAAGAATAAGACACTTTCTATTGAGAAATCAGAAATAAACAAACATAATAATGTAATTCAAGGTAGTCGAAAGAGAAATAAATTAAAAATTATTAATGGCAATGACCAGGCAGCTAATTGGAAGCAAAACCTTGAATAAACAAGAGAAAAGGTGTGGATACAGATTAGTACCTCTTGAAAAAGACTTTAATCATTACACTTAACCTCCCATCAATGCAAATGGCAACCCCAATTCATGGGTAGGAAAGAATTTGGTGGAAGTGTATTTGATATATGGCAATGACCAGGCAGCTAATTGGAAGCAAAACCTTAAGTAAACAAGAGAAAAGGTGTGGATACAGATTAGTACCTCTTGAAAAAGACTTTAATCATTACACTTAACCTCCCATCAATGCAAATGGCAACCCCAATTCATGGGTAGGAAAGAATTTAGTGGAAGTGTATTTGATATATGGCAATGACCAGGCAGCTAATTGGAAGCAAAACCTTGAGTAAACAAGAGAAAAGGTGTGGATACAGATTAGTACCTCTTGAAAAAGACTTTAATCATTACACTCAACCTCCCATCAATGCAAATGGCAACCCCAATTCATGGGTAGGAAAGAATTTGATGGAAGTGTATTTGATATATGATCAAAAACTGAAGAAAAAATCAATCACAAACAAATGAAATAATAAATCAAAGTTTTTCTTTAAAGGTCACCCGAAAGTACAAACAAAGGAATAAAACATAAAATAGAGAAAAATAAGAAAACACTCAACGAAATCTGTCAATAATAGGAAAATTGCAATAATAAATAAAGACAAAGTTTCGCACACAACAGGAGAGAAACAGGAGCTGCAAATAAATAATCTCATATGCGAGGCAGATAAAAGAATGAAATGGTTTCACCGTGTTTCCACATAAAATAAGACACACACCGGTTAAATATATATGCTTTTTCATTAAAAACACGGATATTTATGTTTTAAGTTTGCTCTCCCGCTGCTATCTACAGGGGTTGGAGCGAGTTTTAGGGATTCAGCGAATCAAAGCCAGAAAATGGGTTACGAAAGAGAGATTTCAGGGCGTGTTGGTTAATTTGTCGCCTAATTTCAATATAGATGAAAATAACACAATTTATTTACAAATTTATCAAAGTTAAATGTTAAAGGCTTGAAAAGATTTAATATTTATTTTATTCAATGAAATAGCCATCCTTCTCGACCACAGCCTCCACGCAGCGTCGAATCCTACTGTTAGGATTCTCGACCGCCCGACTATTTAACTGGTACAAAACTGTAATAAACCTGTACCTAGGTTCTACCTTAGTAGTGCACAGAGACTTATTGGTCTCTCTCTTTCAACAATGCTCACATATAATAGTCCAGGTTGTTGCAGTCTGGGGAGTTATGGAACAAAATGTTTCGAGTGTCGTGGTCAAAGAAATTATCTGACAGCCAAGACTAGGTCTTTATGATTGTTTGGTATGATGCCGAGTACTGCTGCCACATGTACGGCCTTCTAACAGCCACCTCCTCGATCCAAAGAAACACACCCTCATCCAGGCACTTGATGTACTCCTCCTAGAAGAGAAACTGGTGCATAATGTAACCCGTGCTACTGACCACCGCAAACACCATGAAGTCTACCGGGAACTTTGTCTTCAGGACTCTTGATATATCTTTAGGGTCACAGCAAACTGACTTTGTTTTGTGAGTTCACCACATGGCCCACAAGGCAATTCTTGTCTGAGAAGTACCCAAGAAGGCTAGACTTAGGGTGTTGGTTCAGTTTATTTACATGTTATGAAGCACATTCCTTCTGTTTGTTCTTCATCTTCTGTGACAGAAGATGGCCCTTTCTCATTTTGTATGAGTGTAATAGATCTCCAAAATGCACTAGCTACCTGATGAGAGACTCTGACAGTATTTTTTCCCTTGTTATGGACCTTATTGTCTTGCTGTGATTTTTGTCAATGATTTAGTGGATCTCCGCTAGAAACACGGGAGTTCCATTCGTATCATAAAACTTAGAGTGAGGTTATCGAGCCGCAGTAGCCTCGTGATCACTGCCTTACTAACCTAACCCTTTCATGATCCTCTGCTCGTCCTCAAATGGACACCGAAACACTAAAAAATCTTCCAATTGCAACTCCTGGAGAAGATCCCAAGCAGTTTGCCTTTTCCAAAATGTTCCAGGATTGAATTCTGAAATTTTATTGCATCCTTCACAGAAAATGCTAAAAAAGAGTCTACTTTGATATGGATAAGTTAGAATCGACGCCACAGAATTTGCATGAGCGGATTTCAGAGATGCCAACGGAACAAATTACCCACAATACCCTCTAGTTGTAGCGGCAAAGACGGAAATCTTAGTTGAGTAAGTGTGGTAAAATGAAAGTTTCTCCCTTCCTTTTAGGGCGGAGAGTCAAGAAGCCAAGTGTGAGTGAGTCAGTATTAATGACTCGGGTTTTGGGGTAGGAAAATGGACAGTTATTATATAAAGACAAATGGTCCAAAAAGTAGGAATTGAAAAGTAGGGCAAGGATGAATGACGTGAAATTAAGGTGCGCCTATATTGATTAAAGGTAGGCTGTAAGACAAAGCAGTTCAAATACTGGGGGTTGATGAAGGATGTGAACAGATGAAAAGAGTGGTATCAGTCTCTTGCTGAATAATGATCTTGAGCTCATGTTATTGAAGGCGTATTAGAATTATGTATCGAAGTTATTACTTACTAGTGACGTTAGTACTAGTTTAATGAGGCGAGACGAGGGTACTGGACGGAATTCTTAATTAGGTGGTGCGTATCTCATTTGGCATTACGTCCTCCTTGCTGGTTGCCCGAAACCTGAGAGACCTAACTTGAAATCTACTCCTATACCAGCTCTCAAGGAAGATTCTCCTCTGCAACTGATAATTTGTGAGGGCATATCGAAATAAACTCTCACTTTCCACCATTCTCGTACTTTTTAGCAATGAAAAGATGACTACCCAACTCTTCTGCAGCGAAGCAAAACGACCAGGAATGTTGAAACTTGAATAAATCATTAGATTAGGATAATTTTGATCAAGAAAATTTATATTTAATCTTAAAGCCTAAGTATTTATAATTAAATTTAAAGAATCATATTTTCAAGAACAGGATCTACAGTCAAGGCTTTTTGTGTCCTTTTTATAGTACACGCGGTGGCGCTTGAGCTTTTGCTTAGGATTACTTTGGAAATAGAATTATTTGTTTAGGTTTAGGATCTTAGAAGTTGAAATATTTGTAAATACACTTATTTATCTATAAATTATTATTTGGTTTAGTTAGTGTGTTTACGATTAATTAATTTATTTGTAATGATTTGTGCTTGGCTACTTAGAATCTTGCGTTGGTTCCTTGAGAGCCTATTCCGTTCATTCTGGGTTTGAGCTTCTCGTCTCCAAGGTTGTTTTTTTTCTCTCATTTGGAAGTTCCTGTTGGCGCCCATTGGAAATTATCTAGGTGTCTTCTTCCTAATTTTTCTGTTATTCTTTTATTTTTTTATTTTCTATATTTATCCTCTACTGTGGCCTAAATTGGTTCCCAAATCTGGTGAATAGCTTTTTCGCGTTGCTCGAGGGGCTGTAGAAACTCCAAAGATACCTGGATCTGACTAAGTAACTTTAAGTAGAGTGAAGTAATGAGTTGCATGTTGATTGTTGAAAGGTGAATGATAGGTTATTAGTTTATGAATTGAGTTTTTGTAAGTTAACGGGATGGCTGATAGTTTGTGATTTGTATATAGTACTGAAATAGAAGATCTCAGGCGTATGATACCTGAAATAATTTCTATGTTGCTATTTTTGGGTGCTGTTAATATCGATAACACCCAGCGATTAACTAGCTCTGAGGTTTTTGAGAGTGGTAGTCTGAAAACTATAGTACTATGTCTGGTTGTGTCGAGGACTTAAATAGTGAAATGGTAGTCTTTAGACCCGAGAGTAAAATTGTGAAATGGAAAACAAACTCAAAATGGGCACTAAACTTATGTGAGTTTTCTGTGAGTTTTTGGAACAATGAAGCAAAGAGCCATTCAAAGATGCTAGTTAAGTGACTGAGACCAACTCTAAGAAGTCATTTGAATAAAGCGTGTCAAATCCAAATTGTTACACATTTTATGTAAATCTGTCGGTAAGGAAGAATTTGGCGGGATGGATAATTTAGTCAAAGAGGTTCTTGAGCTAATATATTTAATGTTGTTGAGCCTGCTCATTCCACTAAAAGAATTTTGAATAAGTCAGTGGATATTCCTATGATTTTGTTTCCTTTTTCTCATGGTTTTGGGCGTCAGAATTTCGGAGGTCGATGGATCCATTTCTCGGATGTGTGATAGCTCTTTGCGGCAGGATCTGGTCATAAAGGCCAGAGCCAGATAGCTCAATAGTTTAGAAAAACTACTGGAAAGTCTCTTGGATATAGTAGAATGGGAGGTAAAAGATGACCTATTTCAGCGTATGGGCACTGCTAATAACTTCAAGAGAAGCATATTGCATGGAATGCTTTTATGAACCACATGTTTGGCAACGATGCTGGCAGTGTTCGGTAGGAGTCAATTAGGCAAGTAAATTTGAATGTTGGAGTCCTTCGAGACATTTTTGGTTATTTTGTTGATATGGTGATGCTGTTCTAATACGGGGTAATAATAATCGCCAGGATAGCGATTATAGGAACTATTGTGGAGTTAAGCTAACTTCATACAAGATTAAGGCTTTGGGCAGATTACTTGGTACAATTGCCTGAAGCTGTGACTTTATTAAAGTGTCTGCATTCTTAGGGGTTTAACTTGTTTTACGGGAAACATGTTGCAAGTGTTATTTTTATTCTAGAAATAGCATATATGTTACTATTATTTCAAGTAGTTAAGTGACTAATGGATTAGTAACTTGGAGCACGACTTACGACTGGAATTATACAGCTGGGGAGCGTAAATGGCATGAAAAGAAAAGATAGCAAATGTGATGGAATTAGTAGAGTTCAGAAAAAAAGGGTTAATGTGGACTACCCTTACGTTCTAATGTGATATTCTTATCAAATTCAATGGTAAATAAAACAAAAGAAATAGGGACTCCTAAAGTTTAACGCCAAAGTCAGCAGTGCGAAAATAGACAAGGATGAATCAGTCTCGGTCCAAATATAGCTTCACTGCTACAGGATGTATCAACACGCCACCAGAGTCTTCATGGCTGAGTTTGAAATATATTCAATGTGAAGTGAAGAAGGCCACAATTGGTGTAATTGCAGGGATGCCCAAGAAAGCTATCCAACCTGGTTTAGGGTGTAAGGAAATAGCGATGATCTAGCCTGTCAAGAAACAACTAATAAAGAAGAAAATAACGGAGAAAGGGAAGAAGAGGCAAGAAAAAAATTACAACCTATGGAGGGGTAGAGAAAGTGGCAAACTCAGAAGCCAAAACTCAAAAAACGAACATAAATATTGACAGTGGAAGATCAACTAAGATTCCACAGTGCTTTTACCAAAGTCACATGTCATGAATCGGATGAATCCGAGTTTTTTGCCATAGATGTTAAAAACAATGGCATGAATGGGATGTAGTTTGCGGATAATCCCCACTCAGGCGACACCTAGACTACAATGTAAATCTGAGACGAGCGCAGAATAGGAACTAAAAACT